>REGO01000013.1:7059029-7119196 GCA_010120015.1 Rhombomys opimus
GCTCAGGAGGCTGGAAATGAGGCGGAGACCAAGGAGGAGTGTTGCTGATTGGTCTGCTCATCAGGCTCCACTTAGCTACCTTTCTCAGTCCTCCCCGGACCACCTGCCCAAGGATGGCACGGCCCCCAGTGGGGCCTCCCACACCATCATTCAGCGAGGAAAAAGCTGCCTACAGGTCATCCACCATCATTCAGCGAGGAAAAAGCTGCCTACAGGTCATCCTGATGGAGACAGTTTTTTCAGAGAGGTGCTTCTTCCCCAGCACCACTGGCTTATATCAAGTCCACAAAGAGGTAACCAGGACAGATACTGTAACAAAGTACCACAAATGGGGGTGGTGCTTATAAACAAGGAGTTCATGTCTTACAGTTCTTGAAGTTGAGAGTTCCAGATCATGCTGCTGCTGCTTCCTGGTCTGCGCAGGGCTACCCCAGAGCAACTTCCTTCCAGCGGCCTCACCTCTCAGCACCGTTCTGTTGAGGGTTAAACTCTCAACAGGAATGTTAGGAAGACACAATCTAACAGCACTCACACCCCTGTCAATGTGAGAACAAGCACAGGAGACAAACACAAAAGGCTCGTGTCATGGATCACCAGATGTAAAAGAGACTTCGAGGTGCCTGCGCACTCACACGCTGTCTGCGTTTCATGGCTAAGGCCAAGGCTGTTTGGAAGCCCACGCTCCTACACCCTGTGGTTTTTTAGTATTTTGATAACTAATAAATTATAACAAGTAGTGAGGTACTGACATCAACTTGGATGAGTTTCCAAGGACCAAGGGTCTCTTACCTTTTCTGCTCCGTGACGCCATGCTGCTGACGTAGAGCCGTTGTGATTTTATTTCACCATACAAAATGGCAAATACCACAGACAAGTGCTTCTGTGTCCCAGCTGCCTAAGTCAAGGACGTGCCACAGTGCTAGTCCTAGCAACTTGCCTTAGGCGATCCTTAGGAAGGGAAGATGATTAGTGATATACCATTTAGTGTCCTGATGATAAAAATGATGCACCAATTATGTGATAATTGTCCAGGTTGTGAGACAAAGAAAATGTGAATGGAAAATTACAAGGTGTTTTGTGTGATCCTTGGAATTGTTACCAGTGGTCAGAATCTGGACTGTTTCCAGGTTCTTGGCCCCTTGGTTAAAGAACTGAAATGAGTCTATGTATAGGTTTGCAAGAGTAGCCAGGGAACTTGTTCAAAGCAGACTCACTGCACAGGCCAGCACGACACTGTCAAAGCTGACCGTGGCAACTGATGCGATACGTATTGAAAGGCCTGACGGTTTCCCAGGGTTTCCCATGAGATTCAAAAGGAGACGAGGTTCGGTCCGTAGGGTGCAGTTGGCACAAGTCTCTATTTTGATTGACTGATTGTGTTGTATAGTCATTTTTCTTGGTGTGTCCCTTTCCATAATTCTTATTATAATCATGTGCACACCCAGTTGTACATATGCATAAGATGGTAAACAGAGGGTTCTTCCCAGGAGTTTACTCAGAGACTCAGCTTTGCATCATTACAAAACTAATCCACACCAAGTCTAGGCTCTGCTGCCCTGCCGCCTTTGTGCCTAGACACGAGCACGGCATGACTGAGTAGAACCTGAGTTTGATGGTCGTTCAGAGAAGGGAGAACACACTCCATTGTTCACGGCTGGTGTGTGTGCTGCTTGATCCCGGTTGGGGTCCGAGGCTAATGAAGGGTTGCTGGGAGCATTGTTTGAAGTCGGCATAAGCATAGACTGAACCAAGTATGAGCCAAGTCACCCAGGTGACTAAACCATTCTCCATGCTTGAGTGCCTTAGTTAACAATGTCACTAAACTGCACCCAAAGATGAAAGCTGGAAGCCAGGAATGGAGAGAGAGCTATTTGTGTCAGCTTTGTGATCACGGGCTTTAATCTTTAATCTTGCGGGGTACCAATTTTCTTATTTGAAATGTTGGGATGATAACAAAGCCTCTGTTAACTATTTTACTATATCTTGTATATTTATACTTTTCCTTTTTTAAAAAAATAAAAAGTCAAAGCCAGGAGCATCAACAGATATCAAAATGGCTGCTTTGTATAGGCTACCCAGAAGCAAACCACAGCTTTGCAGACTGGAGCTGCTGGTTTCTGTCCATCAGAATGTGGCACGCCTGCATGCTTGTGGGTTGTCATTGGCCGTCATTGCTCTTTGCAGGCAGAGTAGCCCAACAGTAAACAGCCACTGAGAACCAGGGCCACCTTGACTTCTATTTTGACATTTCCCTATTGTTGGCTTCCCTTGTCCTGTCCTCTTATCTTCTAATTGTTTGAGAGGGAAAAGAAATAAGAAGAGGAAACAGAGGCTTTTGAGCATCTGGGTTTACCTATGAAGGCAGAGCGCATGGCTTGAGACGGAAGGAGCAGGCAGGGCAGGGCACGCTGTGGGGCAGCAGGCTTGGGCCCTATGTCCCTTCACGAGTCTCTTCAGCGCCCTGGACTCCATACCTGTGGATTCTGGCAGCTTCAGCAATGCCCAGAAAAGATCCTGACTCAACTAGAAGGAAGGGCCAGCTACACTCTAGACTCACCTTGACTGCAACCCGGATGTACTGCCTTCAGACTGTGTTTTGGAAGTATTAGAAGATGCGGGACAAGTGTTCTAAGCGACTTACATTCTTGTCAAAAAAGAAGCATGATGAGATCAATAAATTAAAAGAAAAAAATAGCTGTTATCTTTCTGAAAGACACACTGGATTATTTAAGGACATGTCTTAGGTGGAAGAACCAAAGAAAGAAGATTGGCCACATGTTGACAAATTTTGTCACTGGTGATAATTTTCCTGGACTTCTGGACGCCATCCTGTCTATTCTTGCATGTGTCTGGAAACTTCTTCTCTTCCACACGGTAGAGAATAAATACACCAGGAAGCGGATTTCATAATGTGGCTGACCTCTTCTATCTCTCTAACTGACTATCTAGCTATCCACATATCTATCTATCTGTCTGCCTATCTGTCTATCTATCATCAATCTGTCTGTCTGCCTATCTGCCTATCTGCCTATCTGCCTATCTATCTATCTATCTATCTATCTATCTATCTATCTATCTATCTACCTACCTATCAATCATCTATCTGTCTGTCTGCCTATCTGTCTGTCTGTGTATCTTTCTATCATCTGTCTTCCTATCTATCTATCTATCTATCTATCTATCTATCTATCTATCTATCTATCTAGTTGATTCTCTTGACTATTGGAATATGGGATTTTTTCACACCCCCTCTATGAAGGATGGATGTAGGAGGCCGATCCCATTGGGGACCTCCACTTCCATGTGTTGCTGGTAGGAAGAGGACAAGCCCTATGTAATAAGAAGCCAACTCTGCAAGAGGCAACTGAGGATGACAGGGGGTGTCAGCAATGGTAGCTGAAAGTGACTGGTGCACTAAGAGGTAGATTTGATGCTTCACGCATTTCAAATGCCCAAGGGAATTCAGGGGGCTCTTACATAGAAAAGACAGACGTTTACTGCCAGGGTCTCCCGGCAGGAGGGCACTTACTGAAGGCTGCGTCGCTGGCACTGGGCATGGTGGCTTTTCTGCACTGTAGACATTTACACCATGTCCACAGCAGGACAAACTTCTCCCACCCCAAACTTGCCCTGGCTCTTGCCCTGACTTCCTGTCAACAGTTGGGCACAAATGCTCCCTGTGCTTTTTATGGTTGTTCTCCACCTCCTGGGCGCCTGCCACATTTGTCACCTCGTCGGGGCTACTTGTTACTGTTCTTGGGCTCCAGGAGATCACTGCTGCCACAGGGGGTGTGGCCCTCGGGTATTCAAAGACAAGCTGCTCAGCTGCCAACCTTGGCTGCAAACACAGGCAGTTATGGCCGCCCTCTGTACCTTCAGGGAAGCTCTTTATTCTGAAGCTAATGTGGGCAACCAGACTCCAAACCAGGGTGATGGTGGCATGGCTCCAAACCCTTCCCCCCACCCCACCCCCATCTTCAGAAATAGTGAAGCAAAGCAGGTCTGCTGTGGAGAAGCTTACAGAGCCCATACTGCTCACAGCCTTGAGAAACTGGCCAGGTCATAGTTGTAGGGTAGAGTTATCAGAGCGAGAGAGACACAACTGGATCCAAAGAGAGCAGGAGAGACATGCTGGGGAAATGAAAGGAGTAAAAGAAAGAGAAAGCTTCATGAATTTACAGTAGTAAGATTTTATGTTTTGCCCAATTTAATGCTCAAAGAAATCTACTAGTTACCCACACCTTAGAGATAAGAAACAGATACACATTTATTACTTTTAAGGGTGTGTGTGTGTAGATAACATCAGAGTATCTTCTTTAACCTCTTTCCCACCTTCTATTTTTGAGATGTTCTCTCATTAAGTCTGGAGCCCTGTGCATGCTGTTCTATCTAGACTGGCTCAGCAATCAGCCCTGGAAAGTAAGCCTCTGCCCTTCAGCCTAAGGGCTTCTGCTACCTTCTCTTGCTTTTACGTAGGTGTCCGGGATCTGGTCTCAGTTCCTTACTCTTGCACAGCAAGGACTTTACCCGCTGAGCCATCTCCTCAGCCCTGACACTTTCACACTCTCCCTGGAGAGCGTGGCTTAGAGTAGCAGCAACAACGAGCCTTCTAATGCCTTCATGACAGCTGGCCCAGGTCAAGGCGGCTGAAGCTAGAGGGGACAGAGCAAACATCTTCACCCCTGGAGGCAGGGGGCTGGCTTCCACAAAGAGACTAACTCCCATCAAACTCACCAGCAGACTTGTGTGGAGTCTGTGAGGAACCGGAGCTGCTAACAAAGATCCCGCAACGGAGAAGGAAGCATCAGAGAGGGAACCAAGGATCCTGCCTGCAGGATTTCCATTTCAGGTTCTCTAAGCTGGATGGACTGCCCCACAGGCCCATGGTCAACTGACCGTCACCCTTGCCCCTGCTTTTCCTTGGCCATCAAGCTTCCTGCCTTTGCAGCCTGCTTTCCCAGGGGAACCAACACGGCTTTTGGGAACTTTCTGATGCTATTGAGAAGAAAATCTGGATTTTACCCTCAGAAAACTCTGAAATATTTAAAAAAAAAAAAAGTGTGTGAGCTAAATGAACATCAAAATCCCCTCTGGAGTGGAGGCCTGGCTGGCCTCTGGTTGTGCAGGGGGAGGGGATCCATACTTGGAGGGAGAGCTTGCTCTAGGCTTACTTGGTGTGTGTTGGAATGGCTCATTCTCTGAGTAAGTTATTAGCTGTCGGAACTGACAGAACCTGGGGGAGGCAGCTCTTCTAGGGTCAGCAGCCCTGGGGAAGGCTTTTCAGAGTCAAGAGGCTTCTGGGTCCTGGCTGAGTGAACTGTGTTCACACCACAGACGTGGGGCATTCTGAGGGAAGTCGGGGGGGGGCACGCAAGCCTGGGTGCTGCTTCTCCGTGTGTGGACCCCAGGCCAGCCCTGGCCTCCCTAGACAGCTCTGAGGTGTGACAGGGCTGCTGCTGGGAAACCGAGGGCAGCCTACAGTTCAGCGCCCTCCCCTCCCCCCAGTTAATGGGCATATACCAAGGGTAAGCATCTGGCCTCTGTGGTCAGCCTTGAACCCGAGAGCTGGGATGGAAGAGCTCTTTGGGCCTTTCTTCTCAGCAGCGGTCAGTGATAGGACTGTGTTTATCACATCTGGGCAAAATCCCACCTTGCACCTCATCCCAGGATCCAGCGCTTGGGCTGTCTTCATAGCACACACCCAGGACTAGACACCTAGTTCTGGCCCAGCCTTTCGGGGTGTTTTCCTTCCTACCTCTGACACCGTGCTTTGACCGGCGACCCCGCACTTTGGCCTTTGTCTACTGCCAGAGCTCCCCATTTTGTTGCCGATAGATAGTTGGTATGTGCTCCCTGCTGTGGGACTTTCTAGACCTAAACTTTGTAGGAAATGAATGCCCTGGGAGGAAACCCTTGCTTGGCTCGGCTTAACCTCCCTGACATTCGATCTCTTGTGGGCTGCTGACCCATCTGTCTATCCATGCATCATCCATCCATCCATTTGTCCATCCATTCCTTTTCCTACTCTAACACGCTCTTTGAGATTTTGGTCTCATACACGGGTCTCATACATGGTGTGGCCAATGTAAAATCAGTAAGCTTTTATGGAAGAAGCTTCCTGAAGACTTTGGGGCCAAAAGGATCCCAGGAGCATCTGGCTTCATAATCATGTCCCGTCTTCTAATGGACAGCATATGAGCAGGAGAGCAAGGCACGCATCATGCGTGTCCTTTCTGACACACGTGAAGTCCCACACTGCTCCCCTCTTGGAGGAGTGCCCAGGCGAGTGGCAGGCGGTGGGAGCAGCTGCGTCCTCCTCAAAGCCTCAGCGCTCCTCAGTTATTTCCAGTGCCTGCAGCACAGCTTCTGTTCCCGTTCTGATCTTCAGTACTGCAGTGCCTCGTCCCTGGAGTGTAGACACAGGGAACTTGGGTTGTAGTTTTGAAGTTGGAGTACTTCTGGGAAATCTCTTTGGAAACAAGACGAGAGTCTTTAGAGGCTGCTGCTCGAGCTCCGTTCTCCATGTTATGTGACCTCACCTGCATGCCCCGGGCATTTGTGCTGGAGGGCAGTAGTCCACCTCTAATGCTTTCAGGTTTGGCAGACAGTAGGCAACCCACACATGCTTATTGGATGTGCACAGGCATGACAATGAATGGTTTCCTCAGTGAGGGGAAGGAACATGAGAAATAGCTTCCCATTGGCCACTGGCCCTCCTGCAAAGGCTGGGGTCAGGTTCCCAGGGGGCTCTTCATCTGCATGGTATCACAGCATCCGTGCTTCCTACTTCCTGTGACATAGACACTGTTTCCCCATTGAGCTCCAGTTGGAGTGCAGGCACGCTGAGAACAGGTTCAAGATCTGACTGATCTTCACCTCTCAGAACCTGTCCTGTAAGACTTCACAGGACAGAGGAGCAGAGTGGACTCACATAAAATCTCTGAGGAGGATGGAGAGAGAGGGCAAATGGCCGGAGATTCACGTAACTGTGCTGCTGCGACCTGGGGAAAAGGCTGGAAGACACAAACTCCCTCTGGCTGTCCACAGCCTTCTGAGGAGGCTGGCAGGACCATGGGGCTCTGAGGAGGGGCGTCAAGTACATGCCAGGGGGTCTGAATTCCAACATCTGCTCTAAAGCAGTAGTTCTCAGGCTGTGGGTCGTGACCCCTTTGGGGTAGAACAACCTTTCAAAGGGGTCGCATATCAGATGTCCTACATATCAGGTATTTACAGCACGACTCCTAACTAGCAAAATTGCACTTATGAAATAGTAAGAAAAATAACTTTGTGGTTGGGTGTCACACAACTCGGGGAATGTATTAAAAGGCCTCAGCATTAGGAAGGTTGAGAACCATGCTCTGAAGAGAGTGAGCTTAGAGACATCTTGGATGTACAAAAACATGCAGTCACTGACGAGAAAATACTAAATGTGTCCATCAGTTCATCCTAAAAGGAAACTCAACCCCTCCCTTCTGCTTCATGTTTTATCTCTCAGTGGAGTCCCAGTCGCAGGGGAGCCGGCTTGGTCAGGGCGGGTAGCCTTTCCCAGCCTCTTCTGGCACGGTGCTCAGTGTTTTCTGTTCTCTGGACTCAGGGTTTCCTGTTGAGAGGTCTGAGAGTACTGAGATTGGTCACAGAGCACTTGCTGAACTCTGGCTGAATACAGCCTCTGATTAAACCCTTCAGACGCTAATGAAAACATTTCTTAGGAGACTCCTTAGGGAGCCACGCCAAGCGTGCGCACTTTTCTCGGTAACCGCTTGGACTGGCCGGCCCTTCTGAGTCAGCTTGGAGTCAGCGAGCCCATCCTGAGGAAACGCAGACCACTGATCTTCAAAGCCCAGAGTGGGAGTCGGTTTCAGACGTCCTGGAGATAGCGGAGCAGAGCAGACAGCTCACGGTGCTGGGCTGCTCTCAGCCCCTCCAAGTGGCCTCTTCATTTAACCCTTGCAGTAAAAATTCCCAGCAACATGCTAGAAATGTCAGCTTCTCGGGAGAAAGGCCACAGAGGAATTTTCCATCACTTCTCTGTATCTTGCCGTCTCCTGTATCCGCACCATGTGGCGCTGGGCTGGGGGTGACGTGGGGCGGTTTCTTCACAGCAGGCCTCACCTCTCCTGCGTAGGTGGCTTCCGTCTCACATCCACTCCATACCACGGCTCGTTCTCCTGTTCTCCTGCTCTTCCTGCCGTGGCATGGAACGGGCACGACTGTGAGTGGGAGGCCCTGTGTGCTCAGGACATGGGAGGAAGTGCTGGGGCACACGCCGGGGATGTTTGCCACCAGGAGTGGGTGGGCAGCTCCCAGGAGGCTGCTTCTCTCCCGGGGCCTCATGGACGGAGCTCCTTCAGCTCCGCTCCTGCCCTCTGCTCTCACACCACAAGTCCATGGCACCCAGAGGTTGGTTTGGCAACAGGGAACGGAGAGCCGGAAGTCTGTCCTGCCGTTTCTCTTCCACCACCGGGCCCTTAGGAGCTTGGCCATGGCAGGGCCACACCACTCTCTTTGGGTCTTTTCCTCAAGGCCACGGGGCACCATGGCATCTACACGCAGACAGGCAGCAGGGACGGGCGGCCGCCACCTTCACTCTCTCTAATGGCCTTTCCCTCAGCTCCCGGCAGTCTTCTGCTCACGTGGGGCTGATTAGAACCCTCTCAGGAGACGGCCCCCCAAGGGAGGACAGGAAAGCCAGATCTCAGGCTCCCACGCTCTCTTTTCCTCCCATCATCCTTTCTGAAGGCATTGCTTTTTTTTTTTTTTTTTGCTTTAGCTATTTATAGGCTCAGTTTTTTAGTTTCCAAGCACAGATCAATAATCTGCTTGTGGCCATCTACAATGGAGAGGCACTATGCTTTGTTGTCCTGTCATTATTCCTGAAGCAATGTACTGTAACAACTGTTTACGGAGCATGCACACGTGCTGGATGTGACAGCAATCTAGAGATGATGGTGCTGCGGAACGCTCCCCCAGGCTGTATATGAAGATACACACATCCGTGTGGCACGTGGTTTTCTATATGTCCTGCTCCTCTCACTACTCATTTGGGGATCCCCAGGCCTGGCTGCTTACAGCAACTTCTTTTCTCATGGGGCTGATGTTTTGAGGGTGATGGGGTGACCAGTGCTGCCTGATTGGGAGTGGTGAATCTGGGGCCAGGCTAGATGTCAGACGTGTGAGCAGCTCAGCAACTTCAGGGGAGTCAGGAGTGCAATGGTGACAGGCTGACACAGACGTGCGGGAGAAGGAGCAAAGCAAGGGAGGGAAATGGAAAGAGAGGAATGAGAGAAACAAGGAGAGGAAGGAAGAAACACAGACATCAGCACAGGGAGACAAAGAGAAAGAGAAGTAGATGGATGTATGATAGGGATGGACTGTGTATGTGATGATGGAGATAGAGTGCACAAACAAGCCCAAACATGTTCTTTGCCACACACACACACACACACACACACACACACACACACACACACCAAATACACCACAGTGTGACGCGCAAGGCAGAGCGAGAGAAGCGACTCAGAGGCAGAGGGAGGCGAGTGAGAAGATGAGACCAGGGCAAGCATCACACACGAAAGAGCACCTTGCTCATCTGTCTACTCGCTCACTCACTCACTCGCTCACTCACTCGCTCACTTTTTCATCTAATGTCACAATGCCCTTCCTTGGTCCCTGTCCAGCAGAAGGGACCTGTCCTCTTTTCTGCTATGTCTCCCCAAGGACAAAGATAGCAGACTCCTGGCAGTGGAGAATGTGAGGAAGTGAGTACACCCAGCTGGTCTCCGGAGGAGGAGAAGGCAGAGGCCGTCAGAGGTTATCCAGATATGAGTGAGACATCTTTGCAGGGAGGAAGGGAGGATTCCGGTTAGAAGGGGCAGGCTGGGCAGTGCAAGGGCTGCTGGGAATGGCCGACAGGGTGTGGGAAAGGCACACGCTCTGGACGTCTGAAGATGCTATCACTGGAGGCCTACTTTATTTTTAAAAGAGAAGTGAAGGAGTGGGTCTGTGGGGGAGGGGAGGCTGGCAGGAGCTGGAAGAACTGGAAGGAGGAGAAACTGAGGTCAGTATGCAGTGTATGAGAGAATAATGAGAGAGGGAGGGGGAGAGAGAGATAGAGAGAGAGAATAGATTGAGACAACTGTGGCCCAAGTCTCTGTACCAGTTCTTTTTTTATTTAGAGAGAGAGAGAGATAGAGAAAGAGAGAGAGTAATTGTGTAAGGTTCCCTGAAAGCAGATTCAGAGATGAAGACTTGGATGCTGGTAGTCATGGGAACAGCAATTCCAGGAAGCAGGAGACAGGAAGACAGGTGAACAGGCCTGAACAGAGAGTGCTGAAGACATCAGTGTCCTGGGTAAACAGACATTCAACAGATGTGATCAGAGCCCCTCACCTTCCAGGTGCTTTTACTAGTTTTCCGTGACCTCAGCCATGACCTTGGGTGGTCATACAGATAAATATGAACTTCACTTTCATTGATCATTAGGGGTTAGAGGGTAGCCCCCCCCCCACCGCTTTGGGGGCACGAGCGCGGCATGGCTCACTTTCCGTTACCCTCTTCTAATGCAGCCTTTATCCGGGTGGGGGTCTCCCACAAGCCTGTTTAAGCTTTTTTTTTTTTTTTTTTTTAACTTTTCCTTTTTCAGTAATGCTGGGTTGTCAGAACTGTCTAGTTTTGATTTTAAGACTGTCTCGTTTCTTTTAACATCTCAGTCACATGGTTCATTCCTTCCTTTGCACTTACTGCTGTGTGCTGGTAAAGGTGAGAGACCAGATTAAAGACACTAAAGACACTTGAAGAAGCAAAAGATTTTTGAAATTGTTTTTAAATTTTGTTTGTTAAAATATAACTACTCTTTGCTTTCTTCCATGAAACCCTTCTCATGCCCCAACTCCTTCTCAAATCCATGAGCTCTTTTTCTTTAGTTGTAATCATCACTCTCTTTCTCTCTCTCTCTCTCTCTCTCTCTCTCTCTCTCTCTCTCTCTCTCTCTCTCTCACACACACACACACACACACACACACACACACACACACACACACACACTCCATGGAAAGGCTTTCCATGATGGACTGTTACCACATGCTCGGGAAGGAACTGAGGCTGAGGGGCAAATGTCTCACAGGGCCCAGAGCTCTCTCCTTGCCCTCTGTCTTCTGGGACGTATTCTCTGTGTGCATGCCCCACAATCTTTCACTGAGCTTCTGGGAATTTCTTTCAGCCTCATTATGTCTTTTTTTTTAGATGTGGTCACCTAAAGTTCATGCAGTTTCCCAAATATGGCCAAAGCTGGGTCTGTGGAAACCCAGGATGGTGGTTTGTTTCTGCGGGTAGCCTCTGCTGCCCCTTGACTCTGGAGTGTGGGGGTTGGGAGACGTCTCCATGAGATCCAGGTTCATTTCCAGGGTTGAAATCAGTAGGTGGAGACCTTTATCTTATAAAAATACTGCAGAGGACATTTCTGGGAGAGATTTTAGGGGAAAATTCTAATCATAAAGTGCTCTCAGAGAAGTCCAGTTGCCATCTCCTCCCAACTGTTTATCCCACCCTCAGATCCCTCACAAAGCTTATTGGCACCATATTATCTGTGGATGATAGTCACCTTCAGGTCAGAGCTCCCCATGCACTCCTCAGTAGAACGTGGGGAAATATTCATTCATATTGGAGGCTGGGTTGTCCAGGGCTTCCTGTCTAGACTGTTAGATGCCTGCATTTCTGTTGGTTCCCTTTTGAAGACATGAGACTAAGATGGGAATGCCTCTGAAGAAATGCCTCAGAATTGGGGCTTGGGGGAAGAGGTGATGGTTTCCACACAAGGATAGTTTTCATAATCTGGGATTTTCTTCTCCAGCAAATCAGAAATTAGAATATACATATCATAAATATATATTTACTTATGAGGTATTTAAATTAGATTATCACAACCCACCACAAACTCTGGCATTGATAAAAAACATAAAGTGGCTTTTTTAATATTAAGGAAGTGAGAGTCGTTCATAATGAGGGGCTGTGTTGTCAAACACCAAAGTGTCACTTGGGGTCTGAGTTAATCACACGTAACGCATAGATAAGGGATCCCTGCATTAGGGACTCTTTCATTACAGCAACACATGGTATAGTTATCACAAGAGAGGGTATACATCCAAAAGAAATAAAATCAGTGGATTGAAGAGGTGGTGTCTGTCTTCTCATATTCATCACAGTAGCCAAGACATGGAGCCAGTTTAAATGTCCACGGATGAGTGGAGAAGGAAAACACAGAATGGGTGAACAATGGAATGCTAGTCTGCACTTAAAAGGAGGTTTTGTCATTTGTGACTGGTTGGATGAGATGATGGTATGAGAAATAAGCCAGAGATAAACAGGCTATTACATGATCTCTCTTACATAGAGAATCTATTCATTAATGTGAACTGAGCAAAGAAAAGAGAATGATAGAGAATGAAGAAAAGAGAATAATGACCAGAGTCCCTAGAAAACAGTCATAGGATTTGGAGCTTTATTTTTTAAATAAATAATGAAAAATTTCAAACAGGGGGAATAAGTATGGAGCACCAACTTGATTAAAATTGTAATTAAAATTATCCTTGGTTGCTTGCTATGCTTATAAAAAGGCATGCTAGAGAACGCAAGGGGTCCAGTTTCCCCAATGACCTCTTTCCTCTATTTAAATTTATTTTACCTTTAAAAAAAAGTGGTAATAATTTTAGTTCATCCCTCACCTCCAGGGAGCCAAGTACTTTTCAGAATGGCATGCATCAGACTGTGATTTCAGAAAGCTACCCTAGAGGCTGAGTGATGTCTAGAATGAGTGTCTGTGACAGAACAAAAAGGCATCTTATGTCAGTTAGATGCATTTGTGACAATGCTCTGGGTCTTGGATATTCAAAGCACCAGCTAAATTACGGCAGTTCAGTGTCCAAGAGGGTTCCCCAGTAATAGGAATGGGACTGTCTCTGACATGAACTGATTGGCCTGCTCTTTGATCACCTCCCCCTGAGGTGGGAGCAGCCTTACCAGGCCACAGAGGAAGACAATGCAGCCACTCCTAATGAGATTTGTTAGACTAGGGTCAGATGGAAGGGGAGGAAGACCTCCCCTATCAGTGGACTTGGGGAGGGGCATGGGAGGAGAAGAGGCAGGGAGGGTAAGGTTGGAAGGGGATGTGAGGGGGCTACAGCTGGGATACAAAGTGAATAAACTGTAATTAATAAAAATAAAATAAAAATTAAAAAAAGAATTGTAAAAAAAAGTTTACTGGGGAAATGAAAACTAGAATTTTGCAGCATTCTAGGCAAAACTAGGTCTGGCATGCCTCTTTCTATTCCATGTTAAAGCTATATCTGTAGACAGAGAAAAGGAACAGTCAAATAAAGCAGCTGCTTGGTTGTAGTCCCCATTTGCCTTAGATGGGAGCCATCTGGTGGCCGACAGACTGATATCGGCTGTAGTGCTGCCACTGACTGAGATTCAGCCGTCTTTTGTCATGGTATACCTTTAAATCGCTTTACAGCTTATTTAAATATCAAGTTAGGCTGTAGCTATTTAACACCTAAGTAGCTCTGGGTCCAGTTTTATCACCGACGTATAGAAACAATCTTAAGAAGAGCATGACTTTAACAGGCGCTTGAATCTTGATGTGTAGCAGCGCAGCCCACTGAAGGGGGCACCATTCCCTAGGCAGAGAACCCTGGATCATGTAAGAGCACAGGATTCAAGCCGAGCGTAAGGGAGAGAGTAAGCAAGTGTGTATGCATTCATTTTATTTTTTTAATCTGCTCTGCACTATGAGCGCGGTTTGAGCGGCTGCTTCAAGCTCCTGCCATGCCAGAGCTTCCTATGGTGGGCTGTAACGTGAAACTGCAACTCTTCTCTGCTAAGTTGCTCTTCGTCAGGATATTCTTCAGGACAACACAAAGGAAACCAGGACAGTAAGATTTCTGGGTTGGGTGCGGTAGAACATTTCACTGCGTTTTAACCACCTGCACACGTTTCTTTTTCATTTAAATGGATGGAGTAGATTTCTCCTGCTCCATTAGACGTTCTGTGTCTCTGTAGTCACACATAACTTAACATGGCTGAACGTCAGGTTTCTGATGTGCAGAACCATGATTTGAGGCAGAGGCCTTTTACACATGCGTTGTAGCCTCTCAGGATGACGCCTCTGGGAAAGCACTTGCATGTATGGCTGGTTTTTGTTTGAGGTGCTTAGGTGAGCAAAGGCATGTGCAACGCGCCTTTCGCCCTAGGAGCCAGTACAAGCATTTGGAGGATCAGTCACACATCACTCCCTGCTGGTGCCAGGGAAAGTGGGAAACCATGCATCACTTCCGGACAGATCTCCTTCGGGGACGAGTGAAATCCTACGGCCTTTGAAGCCAAGCCAAACACTGAGATCCAGGGAAACAGCTGAAGTTAGCGGCTTGTTTGCTCTGAGCACATGGAGCCTTCTCCAGCCTTCAGTGAGATCGAAGCTCTCCTCGGAAGCTGGCACCAGCCAGGACTTAGAGACCCAATGCTCATGACTAGCTGGACGGCATCTTTTAGAAAACACTTCAGGACAGAAAGATTCACATGTTACCAGTGCCAAGAAGTTCAGCCAGGCTGTCATTTCTCCTCTGAGGCTGGGTCAGACACAGTAGGGGTTGTTGTCAACATCCAGCTAGGAAAAACAGCTCAAACTGGGTCAGCACAGCGAGCCTGCCCTTGCTGACGCTGTGTGCTCAAAGGCCAGTCTGCCTAGGTGTTCCCGTTTATTTTTCTACTGCTTCACTAAACACTAGGATCAAAAGCAACCTGGGGAACAAGCAGTATTTCATCTTATGTCCATCATGAAGGGAATTCAGGGCAGGAAATCAAGATCGGAACCTGGAGGCAGGAACTCACGCAGAAGCCAAGGAGAAGCATTGATTATGAGCTTGCTCTTCTGTGCTTGGCTTAGCTTGCTTTCTTATACAGCTCAGGACTACCTTCCCGGGAGTGGCATGCTGGCAGGGCCTGGGACCTCCCACATTAGTCATTAATCAAAAAACTTTCCCCAGAGACTCGCCCATGGGCCAATGGGACAGAGATATCTTCTCAGTGGAAGCTTCCTCTTCCCAGATGACTAGGGCTTGTGTCAAGTTGGAAAGTAAAACAAACAAAACAAAACAAACCAGCCAAGCAGCGCCGCAGGACTGTGGTTTGAAGAATCCAGGAAGGAGCCTTCAGACAATCTTGAGCTGCAGCCAGAACTTCGGCTTGGTTGCAGATCAGAGACAGTAGCGAGAAGTTTAGGTTCCCATGGGCAGCCCACTGAACTCAAACCCGAGAGGCCACTGAGTTCCGGAAAGCCAGCTTGTCTTGCCATTGGCTTGTGGTGGTAACATGGGGTAACAAGCACCTAGAGACTTCTCAGGGAGCAGGACATTAATACCTATGGAGTACAACCGTATCGGAGTAGAGCCTTGACAAGTATGGTTCTTGGGTAAAGTCCCAGTCAATTGTGTTGCTGATATTGGTGAAATTTCCTTTACTCACCTCTCTCTTCATCTATAAAACTGACATGATTTTATTGGAGAATTTGAAAGTCTTTTTTTTTTTAATTTTTGAGAGTTTGAAAGTCTCAAGAGAGGATTGAATAAAGTATTATAAGCAAAGACCTTGGATAGGAGCTATTATAATCATCAAATGGTACTCCCCCCCCCCTTCAGTTTTTCCAGACAGGGTTTCTCTGTGTAGCCTTGGCTGCCTGGACTTTTTTTGTAGACCAGGCTGGCCTCAAACCCACAGAGATCTGCCTGCCTCTGCCTCCCCGAGTGCTGGCTTACAGGCGTGCACCACTGTGCCCGGTTTGGCAAACTTATATAGATTAATGAATATCTGTCTCCTTTGACCTTGTGGTCCACTCTGGAACTACTCAGTTTGGCAGTGACAGCATAAAAATAGCCACATATATTAGGTAAATAAAGGTTCATGACTGTTTTCCTATTAAACTTTGTTTCTAAAAACAGACATGGAGCTGGGGTAGAGAGAGGGCGGGGCTTGGGCAGAGAGGGGGATGGGGCTGGGGTATATATATATATAGAGGGGGGGTAGAGAGGAGCTGGGCTAAGGTAGTGAGAGGACAGGGCTGGAGTAGGGAGGGCTGAGACAGAGGGGGCGGAGTATAGAGAGAGGGGGCGGGACTTCGGTGGAGGGGGCGGGCCTGGGTAAAGAGGTGGCTTGGCGGGTAGGCCTCGTGCTGAACAAGCATGCGCACCTGAGTTTGCACCCCACAGCCTGTGTGTGAACTGCGGCCGTACATCCCTCCCCAAGCACCAGCCTGTAGTGAAGGCTATAAAAGACACGAAGGATGGAATGTGTATTCACAGGGATCTTAGGGGTCCGCGTTGGCTGTTAACTCTTCAACAACCTCCCATCCAAGGGCACACGTGATGGCTTAACAGCGGCCCCCGTTGAGAGCGTCCTTCAGAGGGAGCAGGTGTCACGGCTGGAGCCAGAACGGCCTTCAGAAAGGCGAGAGGACACTACTGCAAGTCATGCGTTAGCCAGACAAGCACCAGTATCCATAACTCACCAGTCTATAAGGAAACTGTTGGTGCGCGGCTCTGTCCTTTGCGGTGCCCTGCGTGGGCCGTGGTTGCTGAGGGGTGTTTGTCTTTTTCCTGGTCCTTCATGAAGGAAGAGCTGTGTGGTCCTCTGCAAGGAGCCTGTTCACACTCGTTTACCCTGCTTCCCAATACGGAGGTGATTAAGCCCAGCTTTTTGGCAGCACAGAGTATCCGTTAGAAGCAGGCGGAACGACAGTCAGGTGAGCAGGCCATTGGATAAATGAAGATCCGGCTATGAAGCAGAAGTAAGCACTCAGAAAGGATGGCCCTCTGGCGGCATTCAGTGGGTTGAGCAGGAGAGACAGGAGCGCCCGCGCAGGCCCCACAATGTTCTCCGAGCAGCATTTGAGGCTGAGCACAAAGCTGAAAGGGTGAGTAAGTAAACGATGGAAGTAATTCTTAATCCCGAGGTGACAAGCGAGAGGCAGCAATGGCAGCCCTATCAGCAGAGGTCACCACAAGGCTTCACTGTCTCCTGTATCTCCAGTGTGACGGCTTCTATTGATCCTTTCATGTAGGGGTGTCTTGCTTGCATGCATGTCTGTGTGCCACTTGCAGAGGCCAGAAAAGAGCACCAGCTCCGATGCCACTAGAGTGACAGACAGCTGTGAGCCACTCGCAGGAAGTCGAACCTGAGTCCTCTGCAAAAGCAGCCAGTGCTCTTCACTGTTGAGCCATCTCTGCAGCTTCAGTTTTGAGGTCTCAAACACCCCCTTTCTCAGTGCCCCTTCTTATTTAGGCCTTTCTAGTCTGCAACTCAGAGCGCCTGGCGTGGCCTCAGAGACAGTTGCACACTCACATACCTATCTGTGGGTTGTGTTGGGCAGAGGAAAACATGTCCTGTGGCGAGCTACTCTGACCAGACGCATATGCTAACGGTCTTCTGAGCAGCCCCTGCAGAGGTGCCTTTGCCCTCCTTAATGGAAAAACTGCTAGTTTGATGAAGGAAAGAGTCTTTTCATCTCTTCCGGAGGATCTGAGGAACAGGTGAGGAAAGGGCCTTGCACCCGTGTGCAGGAAGATCTCATAAGTAGCTCAGGCCTTCAGGGTTTTTCTGTCTTCTCCATCTGCTTCAGCATTCTGCATTCCATGGAGACTGGAGTTTCGTTTCTCCTTCCTCCTCGATGCTGAGCAAGGAGGGGCGACTTCTCACACTCTGCTTCCGTCCCCACGGGTACTGTCTTAGCTTTGTCTGTGGCAGCACATCACAAAACCACCTTAAGGGAGGAAGGGCTTCTTTTTGACCCTCAGCTTGAGGGGGTACAGACATGGTGAGAAGGTATGACAGCAGAAACCACAGCACGAGGTCATATGGTCATGCTACATGTGCATTCAGGAAGTGAAGGATACCCAGGAAGCAGGGCGGGCTTATAAAATGTACAGCTCCCCTCAGTAACTCACTTCCTCTCAAAGGTTCTGCAACCTTCCAAAACAGGTCACCACCTGGGGACCAAGTGCTCAAATGCTCCAGCCTAGGGGGACATTTAGCATTCAGCCCACGACAGGGACAAATTGCTGTTGGCCAGTTGAGTTCTCCAATCCTGACTCCTTTAATTTTTTCTGTAAAACCTTGATGTGTTTCTTGGTTTCTCTTCTTATTCAACCCCAGTCCCTCACACACTCGAATTATAAGCTTACAGCTACTTAAAAGTTTCTGGTAGTGGGCAGACATCCTGGAAGGGAAATTTCAAATTCGGCTGGTCTGTGCTCACGCTGTGAGAGTAGCAATGTTGCCTCTCCTCCAGAGACACCCGGGACAGTCTCGGTCAGCTCTTCATCATCACAACGAAATGCCAGAGGCAGGCTGAACTTATAAGGAAAAGGAGTCTGCTTAGCCCACAGCTTGAAAAGATGGACGCCAGACAATGTGGCAGAGGAAGGAGGTTCCACAGCTGTGTCACTCCATGTTGGGTGGCAAGGGGGGGGGAGACGTGGAGGTGAGTGATTACACCCCAACTGGGAAGCCAGAGAGCTGGATATGGACAGCATTCTGAGAACAACCAGCGGGGAACACTTTGTCCTTAAAAGGCTTCCCACCAGGCTCTCACGTTTCCTTATCAGCCAATTCCTCCTGCCACCCTGGGAACTAAGCCTCACATTTCAAAGGACATGCTGTATGGAAACCATAGAAGTCCCTTCGAGGGAAGAGTCAGTATGAGTTCTGTATGAGCCACCAAAAGGAGCGTGAGCAGCATTCAATAGGCCGGTTGGAGCTGGCTACAGAGAAGAACAAGATTAAGCTATTATTTCTGTGATATGATCTTTTCTTTCTTTTCCCTTCTAGTGTGTGCATATACAAACATACATACACAGTACACACAAACACATACATACATACATGCATATTCTTATTAATGAGTAAATATAAATAAAATGATAATTTAAGCTCAGCTGTAAAAATGACCTGTTTAGCATCGTTTACTAAAAACTTTAAACCAATTTGTGAAACAGCAGGAGTAAGAGGGCTGGGATGTAGCTCAGCGATGGAGCACTTGCCTAGCATGCACAAAGCCCTCTGACCTCTGGTGCTGCCAGGAGAGTGAAATGGCTGCATTTTACAGTTATTATGGATGTCTTAAAATCTGGGGAAGCCAGGGGGCGCAAAGCTATTGAGCCTACCCAGCTGCCTCCTGCAGGACTCCCCGCGCAGCTGAGTCCTGACAGAACTGGACACTGGGCTGAGAGGTTTGGGAAGGCTGGACAGTTTAGAGGCAATGTGCTCTGCAGGCCAATGTCAGGTTCCAGTCTGCGCTTTGTCATGGGATGGTGCGTGTGTGACCTGGCTCATATCACCTTCGCTCTCCATTTTTGTTCTGTGAACTGAGAGTTCTCCCAAGCGATCCTTCCAAAGCCCAAATTACAAGACAGTAGACTCTCCATGTAGAGCGGTTCTTGGGGCTGAGTACAGGGACCAGAAATGACAGGCCCAATGCTGCCACACTGTCCTGTCCCCGTCCTGGGACAGTCACAGGACGCCAGACAGAACCTCTGTGAGCAGCTGTTATCCCTTCTCCTTCACCGAGGCAGGAAGCTAACCGTACCTCTGGCTGTTTCTCTACAGTGTGAGGCTATTATTAGCCCATGCCTGACTCACAGCGTTATTCTGTAGCCAGCAACCCATGGCCATGGCTCATTCTAGCTGCTTCCAATTAAGGTGGGAACGGCTCGGGGGAGCTAAGCCGGTGGTCAGCAGCCATGGCACAGAGCCAGTAATCAGCAGACCGTACCACAGAGAACGCAGCAGCAATTAGGATTCCCAGAGAACACTTGCCTTCAGCTTCTTGGAAGTGCTCTTGTGGCTTCTCAGTTCCCCAGCACAGCTGTCCTTCCCTCCCTGCACTGAAGGTGCTGTGGGCCTGCTGCCCACTCTCTCCTTTGAGATGTTTCTTTTGGATAATATTTAGCCCATAAAAAAAAAGCTTTTTGGAAAGACTCTGGTTTTATTGTTTTGCCAAGGATAAACTTCAAATCTAGATCCAATGAGCAGGCAACTTTTCTTATTAACATATTTGGAAAAGTAATATTTCAAAATTTCTGTTTCATGTAGTGGTCTTTTATTTATTTACTTTATTAATTACAGTTTATCCACTTTGTATCCCAGCTGTAGCCCCCTCCCTCATTCCCTTCCAATCCCACCCTCCCTCCCTCTCCTTCTCCTATGCCCCTCCTACAGTCCACTGATAGGGAGGTCTTCCTCCCCTTCCATCTGACTATAGCCTTTCAGGTCTCATTCAGGACTGGCTGCATTGTCTTCCTCTGTGGAGGGGTAAGGCTGCTCCCCCCTCAGGTGGAGGTTATCCAAGAGCCGCCCATGAGTTCATGTCAGAGACAGTCCCTGGTCCTATTTTTGGAGAACCCTCTTGAACACTGAAAGTAGCCATGGGCTACTTCTGTGCGGGGGTTCTATGTTGTCTCTATGCATGGTCCTTGTTTGAAGTATCAGTCTCAGAAAAGACCCCTGTGCCCAGATTTTTTGGTTCTGTTGCTCCCCTTGTGGAGCTCCTTTTCCCTCCAGGTCTTTCTGTCTCCCCCTTCTTTCATAAGATTTCCTTGCTCAACCATGTTCGTAGCAGCTTTATTTGTAATAGCCAGAAGCTGGAAACAATGCAGATGCCCCTCAGGAGAGGACTGGATACAGAAATTGTGGTACATTTACACGATGGAATACTGCTCAGCAATAAAAAACAAGAAAATCATGAAATTTGCAGGCAAATGGTGAGATCTAGAAAAGGTCATCCTGAGTGAGGTATCCCAGAAGCAGAAAGATAGACATGATATATACTCACTTATAAGTGGATATTATATAATATAGGATAATCATACTAAAATCTGTATACCAAAGGAAGCTAAGCAGGAAGGAGGACCCTGGGTAAGATGCTTAATCTTCAGTCAGAAAGGCAAATGAGACCAACATCAGAAGAGGGAGAAAACAGGGAACAGGACAGGAGCCTATCACAGAGGGCCTCCGAAAGACTCCACCCAGCAGGGTATTGAGGCAGATGCTGAGCTGCACAGCCAAACTTGGGCAGAGTGCAGGGAATCTCACGTAGTGTTCTTTAGGTCATTTTTTTTGTACTTTTCTTTTTCAGAGTCAGAATATGCAGAGGAGCCAATATGCACATTTTTATGCACAATTCCAGCCCTTACAACTAAATATTTACATCAGTGAAGTTTTCGTTTTAATGACAGCTTACCTCGATTCACGAAGAGGACAGAAAACCTCAGGCACGTCTAGGTTCAGGGCCATTAGCGGTCTCATCCTGATGTCTTTCCAGCCGGTTTGTACCTTGGTTACCGTAGCTCAAGTTGTGACATGTTTTCACAGCAACCCATGTGAGAATAAGAAAGTTTCCCTAACGCGTCAGCTGCAAGAACAGCCCATGCACTGTGTTCCGCTGGACTGGTCCCTAAAGCCAAGGAGATGGGTGTATCCGACCACGGAGCTGGAGCGGCACGTCCCGCTCATCCTGCAGTTCCAACAGCACAAGTGTGCCCGGGAGTCCCTGAACCCTCGATTTCGATGGCAGGGAGAATGCGCGGTCAGCCCTGACGGGCCGTTCCGTAGGGAAGTCATAGTTTCATCTCTCCCAGGCTTGACCTTCTGGGAGGCAGTGATGCCTTCCAAGGAGGAATGTGTAGGCCTCTGCCATTATGGAAAAAAATCGAAGCTAAAAGCTCCGTAGGAATGAAGAATTTCAAACTCGGCCTTGAAGAATCGTGAGGCCCCTGCAGGCGTCTCTGTGGGCTGCTGGCTGGTGTCTGGATGGACTGCGCTTGCCGCCATGGCTTCTGATGAAGGTCTGTACACACAAACTCTAAGGCAGGCACTTGGTTTTCCCCTCAGAAAAGACAGGACTGGCAGGATGGGGGTGTCACCCTGCTACAGAAAGCCCCTCAACCTGGAAACAAGCCACGTCACTTTCCTAAGACTGTATGAAGAGTTCCTTGAATGGAGTTAGTGAACGTTCTTTTTCTGTGATGTTTTTCTTTTGAAGACAGGAGAAAGAAAAGGATGGTTAGGAGAAAAAGCATCTGATTATTTGTTATAGGCGGCCTTAAAATGACTCCATCCACTGTCTCGCTGGGCGGGGGGCAGGCTGAGTGTGCTGGGGAAGCTGAGCTGTGAGCTAAAAGTCTCACAGGAGTCTAACTAACACTGTGACTTGAATTGTAACTGTAAATCCAGTTGGGGATTTCTCTCCAGGCTTTTCGGAATCCAGGCTCTGTTATCAACAGAGTTCTCTCTCCCTCAGACCTCCTGAAGCTTAGAAGTCACCTGAAATAAAGATCAGAGCCTTTTCTCCCTCGAAGCAGGTCAGCATTTCTGCGGGTCATGCAGGTCACTCAGCCCTGCCCGCCTGGGAACAAATAGTCTCCCCTGTGTTTTCAAACGTCCTTTGACCTCTTTTCAAGTGACACTGACCTCCCTTCAAATGTACACTATCAGCTTTCCTTTCCAAGAAGGCCTTTGAAGTTCTGGTCCTTGTGCCTGCAAAGCAGCCCCGTCCCCTCCCTTCGGCGGTTACTGGAAGTCTGATGGGACCCGGTTCTTGGCTTTGGGTCAGTGTCAGCCTGTGTACAGTGATGTAAACATGGGCTTCCGGCCGTTAGCTGCAGGTGGCTTCCCCCCAGCTTCTCGTGTGAGGGTTCCCCAGGAGCATACGAGGCCACATTTCAAAAATCTGACTGTCGTGTTTATACAAAACTTGTGGGCCCCTTCCCTGTGAGGGGGTCTCTCTCCTTGGTGTTGAACACCAGCTGAGGGTGAGGCCGGAGCATTCAGGTCCCCTCATTACCTGAGAGGGGCTATCACTGGAACCTACCTCAGGCCCGGGCGGGGGGGAATCAGGCCCACACACTCGGGCCTCTTAGGTTTAACTTCAGGCTTTGGGTCTCTTTCTGACCACATTCAGTCTATCACCCCAAACGTGGTTTACTAAGCCTCCAGCTTCTGGCCTGGAAACCAGATGGTGGGGTGTTTTCACCCATGGGTCACTTAGAGCATCGACTTGACTTGGAGCATCAAGGAAAGGAGCACCACAGAACAGAGGAGTCCCCCATGCCACACTCTCCACCGGAGGATGATGGGAGCTGCCTATGGCAGCAGTGTTATGAGATCCAATACCTCTGTGGAGCCTCTCACAGTCCCCTGTGGAACTAACTGCTCCATTTCACAACAAAACATAAACACTCCAAGGGGAAGGGGACAGGAGGAAGAGGGAGGGAGGCTGGCACTGGGGGGAGTTGAGGGAGGGTGCGTCAAACGAGATATATACTGAATAAGTTGTAAAGAAAAAAATTTAAATATATATATACACTCTCAACAGGTCAGGGCTCTATAGAAAGCAACTGAAAGCACTCGTGAGGCTTTCTAGGGCTGTTTCTCTCTTGGGGCCACTAGGGAACACACGGATCTCGGGACGGGACAGGGGTTTATTCTGTGTCCTTTCTGGGAGACATTACAGCTGGTGGGGGCACAGGAGGAGCTCGGAGATTCTCCTCACCAGAGGAGGAAGGATGCCCTTCCTCACCAGAGGTAAGGGCACTTCAGCTGAGGTTGGAAGTGTGGCTTCTCTGCCTGTCCAAACATGACACCGAACAGAGAATATTCTGGGTACCACTCCAAGCTCTAATCATGAGTTAGGATAAGAGCTTGGGAAAGCCAGGAAAACACGAGTCGGAACCTTAGAACTGCTATTTGTAGTTGTGTGACTGGAGTCATTATTTAATCTCTGGGTATCACTTGCTCTTACTACACCACATTGTACTTAATTTATTGTGAAGATTTAAAATAAAATGCACAGGAAGTTACCTTGTTACATAGGCTCCTGCACTGGGCCAACAGATCAGACTAAACACTAAAATGAAGTCACCACTGCTCCAGGTCAGCATCACGGAACGGACACTAAGCAGTTGTCCGACCTTCCAAGAACGAGGAGAAACAAGTGAGAACGGGAAAACTTCCCAAAAAGAGAAGTTTAACTGGAAATCATAACAAAATTGCTCTGTCCGAATCTTCGTGTCCTTTGATCATCATTAAAGATGACCCAGAGTGAGGTGACGATAACCAATTTCTGCTGCATTTGGTTAGGTGTGTCTTTCCATAGTGTGGGGAAGCATTGGCTTGGGATTCCTCTCTCTGGTTCATGCCTGTATTTGGAAGTTTTGGTTTTTCACAGTGTTGCACACTTCCCATGTGTTTCTTTTATATGTTTTATTTTTTTCGTATTATTTGGTAGAAATCTTTTTTTCCTTCAGGCTCCTCATATTCCATCTTCTGCTGGATTCATTCTATTTGTAAGGCCTTCCTTTGAGTTTTCTAGTGGAGTTGTTGGGTTTTCTTATTCCACCGTCATTTCAGCTTGAGTCTTCTTCAATGTGTCTATCTCCTTACTGAATTCCAGTTTCAAGTCTTGGACTGTCTTGTCATTTCCATCAGGTTTATATTTGTGTTTTCTTGGGCATCATTCAGGTGTTTATTCCCCTTAATTTCATTGAGCTGTTTCCTTCTGTCTTCTTTAAACTCTTTGAATTCTTTGATAAGTGTTATGATTGTTCTAATTCTGTGTGCTAGGTTTCATCCAGGTAATTCTCATTGGCAAACATTTCTACAGGACTGGGTGTTTCTGGAGAGGAGATGCTAGCCTTATCCTTTAAGTGGCTGCTACTTTTGAGATGAGATCTGGGCGTGTTGACTTTTCTGGTTACAGCAGAGTAGTATGGGCAAGAGAAGACATGCAGGTGGGCAGAGGGACTGGGCTGGGGTACAAGATAGGCTTCCTGGTGCAAGCCTGGAGTGCTGGCTTGGAGGGTTGCATATAACAAGGGGGAACTCTGTGAGTGGGGGATGGGCAGGGGTGGTCCTGGCCAAAGCTTGTAGTGCCTCTGCAGTGAAGGAGGGGGAGCTAGACAGGCTGGACTATATGGGGGCCCAGGCTAGATCTACCAGATTTGGGAGGAGAGCAGATGTGTCAGGGGAGTGTACGGGATCGTTTTATGTCAACTTGACACAAGCTGAAGTCATCGGAGAGGAGGGAACCTGAATTAAGAAAATGTTCCTGGAAGATCCAGGCTGTAGAAAAGCCTGTAGAACATTTTCTTAATTAGAGACTGATGGGGGAGGGCTGTGGATAGTGGCACTCCTGGGCTGGTGGCCCTGGGTGCTGTAAGAAAGCAGGCTGAGCAAGCCACGAGGAGCAAGCCAGTAAGCAGCACCCTCCATGGCCTCTGCATCAGCTCCTGCCTCCAGGTTCCTGCCCTGCTTGACTTTCTGTGCTGACTTCTTTCAGTGACAGACTGTGATGTGGAAATAAAAAGCCAGAGAAGCCTTTCCTCCCCAACTCACTTTGGTGATGACATTTTATCACAGCAGTATATACCCTAACTAAGACAGGGTGTCTCAGCAAGCTAGGGTCTGGAGAAGGATGTGAGAAGTCTGGAACCAAGTAGGGCATCTGGAAGCTGTGCAGAAGGGACCTGGGGGTGGCTCAGGTTGCACAAATCCAGCCAGCAGACTGGGGATTGGCTGCAGCACAGACTTGTGTGGCCAGACTACCGCCAGGGCACTGGATGTAGACCTGGGCTGGATTTGATGGCTTGCCTCACACGAGGACTCACCAGGCTAGACCCCGGAGGAAGAACCGGGTGCTGGGTTTGGTAGCTGAGAGCAGTTGTGGGTGCACTTGTTTAAACAAATGTTGACAGTGTCACGACTTATGCTCCAGGATACACTGAAGGACTGTTCTCTGTCTCTCTGCTTGCTGAATCAGGGTCACGTTCATGCCACTCACGCTGTGTCAAGGGTTAGCAAGCAGAGGCTGTGGGCATAGTTAACTGTCGAGGGCATAAAGGTCCCTGTGACCACAGATCACTAGGGAGCCCGGGCGTGTTAATCAGACAGGGTGTTTCCTCAGAGAAGGAAATGCCTGGTTTCCACCCAGAAGGCCGGGAGTGGATGTTGTTAATGACCTGTGACCCTTCGCTATCTGTGGAGACAGACCTCACCCAACCTCTTCTCCACCAGAATGATCATCCCAGAGTCTCGCTCCCTAGGCTGTTATCTTTAGCTCCAGTTACTGGAACCCGTCCTTAGGGCACATGTCACATGTGCTTTATAGCCTGCTGACATCTCTGCTATGGGTCAGAGACAGCATTAGATTCGATGTCTGTTAGTTCTAGAACTCATCTCCACGTTTACATGTACTTTGCAAAGGAGTTCCTGTGTGGTCATACTTTCACCTTTATTCGCTCTTGGGATTGGGATGCTTGTTGCCTGGAAACGTTACCCCAAATTCTATCAGGTTTAAATGTGTTGGCAATAAACTGCCTGCTGTGAGATTCCCTGAAGTTTGATCCCGGTTGGCAGTCTGAACTGAGTTTTAATTTTTACCTCTTTGGGGTTCACTCCCCTGCCTGCTGTGACACCTGCAGGGACCCCCAGGTCACCACCAGCTGTTCACTGTGCTTGCGTGACTCGAGGGCTTAGGCTCAGCTGTGTGAGCCACAACCCCAATCCCTCCGTGCCCAGCTGCTGCTCAGGACCAGACTGTGTGCTCTGCAGGAGCTCTGCAGGAGCTCTGCAGGAGTTACTCGTGAAGATCACCACGGCCGGCCGTGCTGGTTGACTGTTGACCTTCTCTCCTGGAAGGAGAGGTTTGGAGGGCCACAGACCCTCACCTGATTGTTGTATGCAATCCTTCCCTAACTGCCCGAGGCTGTGGAGTCTCTGAGAAGGACTAGAGCCGCGGCTCTCAAACCTCTATCTCCAAAGAGATTTCCATTATGATTCGTAACAGTAGCAAGATTACGGTTATGAAGTGGCACTGAAAATACTTGTGTGGTTGGGGGGTCTCCACAACATGGGGAACTGTATTAAAGGGTCGCAGCACTAGGGAGTTTTGCAGAGCACTGGACGAGAGCATAGAGGAGGGCAGGAATGACAAAGGGGACTCCATCTGCTAGTATTTATTTTAAAATGATGCCACGTACACATCAGATATTATACGAAAGAGATTGGATGGAGATGGAAAGAGAGAGAGGAAAAGCAAAGAGAGAGACAGGAAAGAAAGCAAGGAGGAGAGCAAGAGAAGAGAGTAAGAGAGAGACAAAGTGGCCGGTTGGTTCTTTTAGAGCTTGTGCATGCGCAGCTGACCCGCAACTGCCACACACCTGGTGGGCAGCACATGATGACATCACAGGTTACTAGGCAACCCAGAAGCCGGCCTCCTATTCACTAACACAATTTACATACCTGTGGTGGAATCCTCTTCCGGTGCTGGTTCAGACCTCCAGCATGGCTGTTTTTAGGCCTCCTGTCCCTTAACCCTCACCCCGTGCCCTATAAAAAAAAAGCCCAGTAAACTCACAAGTTCCCCAAAGGAAACCTCGGTGGAAGTTTCCCTGGGTTTGTTGGAACTTTAGGAGGAGGGAGCAGATGGTGATCATACTCACCTAGGGAAGACGTTTTAGAAACACCCACTCGCAGCCAACACTTGATTCTCCTGCCAGGAGGCTTATCTTGCTCCTATCCGAGGCTCCTGAGGGACCTTCCCTGCATAGGGGACCAGGGGGCCTTGCTGGGGCAATTGCCAACTTCAGACTATCAGTCTGGAAAGAGACGACTTTGCAGCCTTACTTCCAGCCAGCTGCCCAGAAGGAGATGGGCAGGGAGGCCTACTTACACGGATAGGGCAGGTGGGCGGAGATGGGCCTACAGCATGAAGGTACATCCAGTCACCCCTCCAAACACACTGCGGTTTCCCCAGAACTCCTCTCTCAATACCCAAACTGCACTGTTCAGAGCCCTCAGGTGGCATGGAACACGGATTGCAGAGAAGCTGTGTGTTCCATCTTTGTTCCCGTACTATTTCAAACACCGCTGAATCTTCATACATGTCAGATGACAGAATGCTGAATAAAACCGTGTTTAGGAGGTGAGAAGAAAAAATTCTCTGTACAGATGCTCTACAGGTGCAGTTTTTCCATCAACCTTTTTCTTGGCATGGGAACTGAACACAGAGCCTTGCAGATGCTAAGCAAGTGTTTGACCCTGAGTCATACTCGAAGACTCTTTTCCTAGTAATTTTAAATATAGCATTGATGAGTGTGCAGATGCAGAATTTTGATGAAGGCCAACTGATCATATATAGCATATTGCACATTATAAACACAGTGCAGACACAATATTCTTCTTGATTCACAATGTCTAGCACATTTGTCTTTGGGCTCTATAGACAGTCTCTCTACCCTGGTGCTATATCAGGCATAAATTATCCCATAAGGAGGCAATCACTTCTCAGTGACAACCATATTATTAGTTATTTATTTACTGTGGCTCAGAAAGGTTATGAAATTTACCTGAGGTTGCTCTGTTAGTAAGTAACAGAGGGAGAATTTTTCACTTGGAAATGAGAGTCAGGGACAGAGTTCATTTTCGGCCCTGGAAATAGATGCGGCTTTTGGTCTTCAGCCTCTGTGTGTGGGGGTGCTGTCTCTCCAGAGCCACCAGGCAGTCCTGGGACCCCTGTGGCCTCCTGAACTCACTGGGATTTCTGCCAAGATCTCTTCATGATTACAGCTTTGCGTGAGAACACAGCGGCCAGAGACTCACGTCTTTCTGAGCCTTTCCTGTGTGGCCTCGGAGCTTTGCCATTCCTCTTTGGCTGCAGGCGTCCCCTGGAAATGGAGACTTCCTACCAGATTTCGCCTTGTCGGCTTGTGGAGCTCACCAGCACCACAGTTATCGGTGTGTCAGCTCCCAGTGGCTGTCTCCTGCCTCCCGTGAGTCACTGGGGCGCAGCCTCGGCTCACGGAGACGCACCATTTAGGAATGCACTGCTCCAGAGGCTTGACAGCAGGCTTCGGAAACTTGTGATGGCTTTTCATATTGCTTCAAAGTTTTTTTTATAAATTCTTTGAGAATTTCACACCGTATATTTTGATCTGTTCATCCCTCTCCCCATCTTCTCCCATACCCGCCCTCACTCACCTCCCTACTCACCCAGCGATGACTACCCCCCCCCCATCAAGTCGTTTGCTTCCCAAAAACTAGGGAGTGGGGCCCACCCTGAAGACTGGCTGACCGGCCGGGGTCACTTTATTAAGGAAAACAGCTTTGTCCTTCCCAAAGAAGCTATGAAATGCCAGCAGGCTAGGGTGGGATTTCATGATCACCTCTCCAGCTTCATGCTGGGATTTGTTTTTGACTGAATTTTGCACAGACCTTGACCATATTGTCACAATCACTGTGGATTCACCCTTGTAACTGTCTGGTTGTGTCTAGAAAACAGTGTCTCCTTGAAGTCATCAACCACCTCTGGCTCTCTGAGTCTTTCTGGCCCTAGGAAGACAAGTGTGTCATTTGTACATTCTGTGTAGGCTTGCCCACTTCCCCGTGTCTTGTTCTCTGAAGACTGACCAGTCGAAGGTCTCTGTGCTAACTGCCATCTACTGAAAGAAGTCGCTCCTCTGATGAGTGCCGAGAGGTTCACTGGTGTATTAGTAAGCCATTTGCAGCCATTTTAATACTATGATCAGTTAACAGAAAATAGTCTTGGTTTCTCCGCTAGGGTCTGGGGTCTATTTAGCTGCAGGTTCTTGACCCTTTAACAATGTCAGGGATGGACTCTATCTCACGGAGCGGGCAGGCCTTGGAGGCAATTAGAGAGTGGCTGGTTACTCCCAGAACATCTGTGCCACTATTGCATCAGTGGGCGATGCATTCTTACCCAGGGCTCACGATGCCACGAGCCTGCACGTTTCCTGCACTGTGGCGTGTCTATCAGCAATAGTCTGTGGACAGTGACAAGAATGTGGCTAGTACGTTAACTGTACTGTCCAACCTAGAAGACTGCTGTAAAGTCTTGAGATTCCAATTCCTTTCCTGTGGAGGGGAATAAGAGCAGTATGGCCAGTCACCCACTCCTCTATAAATTATAGTGGTTGGACCCACTCAAATGCTCAGAATCCATGAATGATCAAGTTCCTTAGAGAAAAGGAAAACATTTGGGTAGATTCTACATACATCCTCTTGTCTTTTTAAAATTGCCTTCAGATCACTTACAATCCTAAACATAACATAAATAGGCACTACACTGTAATGTTTAATGACAGGAACAAAAGGCTACACACTTTCAATAAAGATGGATATTTTCCCTTATAATTTTTTTTGAGACATGGTTTATGTAATCCAGTTTAACCTTACATCCTCCTGCCTCTGCCCCCAAGTGCTAGAATCAGCTACCATGCCTCAGCTTTTTCCTTATAATTTTGGTCTGTGGTCGGTTGACTCTGCAGATGCAGCTACTGCTTGGGAGAGAGGAATGCAACAAGCCAATTAGGGCCCTGGCAGGAGGACACATGTCTAGACTTGCTGGGGTGCAGCATTGTTGGGACTAGCCAGGCACCATCGGGGTTTGCAGCAGTGACGCTCAGCTTGGTTCACACTCTCATGTCTTCTGCGGGAGCATTTTGAACACTCTCTGAGGCTCCTTCACCATGGCCTGACTCTTTATCTCTTGGGGCTCAGTGCCTCTGGTATGCCTGGCATTTGTCCAAGCCAAGTTGCAGGAGGATAATCATTTGCTCTCAGTTGTGCCCAGGTGTGTACCCCAACACTCTGGGGTGCTGTATCCTAAAAAAAGGTGTTTGGCGCTTTCATTGCCTTGACTAGTTGCTTTGGAAGTTGCCTCTGTCCCACTTCCATGGCGTCCCAGACACCTCTGGGTTATTCTCTAGGAAGTTCAAGTGTCCACAGTGTGCATGCCACCTTAAGATTGTGGCTCACATAACTTCTGGCAAGTCCCTGTTCTCGATAGGCCTGGAATCTGGATTCATTTGATCATCACTGTAGCTTAATTGCTTACTTTGTCAACTTGACACAAGCCTAGACATATCTGGGAAGAGGGAATGGTAATGGAGAGAACATCCTATCAGATTGGCCTGTGGGCAAGGCTGTGAAGCATTTTCTTGATTGATGGTTGATGCGGGAGGGCCCAGGGCTCTGGATGCTATGAGAAAGCAGGCTGAGAAAGCCCTGTGGAGCAAGCCAGTAAACAGTACTTCTCCATGGTCTCTGCTTCAGTTCCTGCCAGGGCCCTGCCTGGCTCCTTCAGTGATCCCCTGTGACCTGAGTGCGGAAAGCCAAAATCAACCCTTTCCCCTCTAAGCTGCTTGCGTTCATGGTGCTTTGTCACAGCAGTAGAAAGAAAGCCTAATGGAGACGCTGACATCATGGCTGCACAGAGTATGTACTGTGAATGCACCAGCAGACCAGGGGGCCTGACAGGAAGCCAGTCCTCGGGGTCTGACCCCATCTATCACACCTGGTACTCAAAGGAAACAGGTACAGAGGGCTGGACTCTTTCCTAAGGTCCGGTGAAGTGGCTGCTCAGACCTGGGTCTTGCAACCTGTAGAGTGCTTCCGGATTCCACATCCTCATTGTCCAGAGAAGCCCTGGCTACCGAGAAGACAGCCTGTCCAGGAAAAGAGCTGACACATTAAAAAAATTAATTTCATGATGAGCAGGCAGGCCCTGAGTGCCTGGGGAGTCCTATTTCCCTCTCTCTTCCTGACACTGAGTAACCGGCTATTGTTTTCCAACAGATAAACCTGAACTGCTAACTCAGAAGTTTGAAGTTGCCCTTTCTCTTCTTAAGTAACACCCCTGGTTCTGTTCCCAACAACAGAGTCTGTCCTCCCCACACCCCTGCCCAGAGAAGGGGTGGCAGCCTCTCCGGGCTCAATGGTGCCTCACTGGGGTGGGGACCCTGCTCCCCGTTACAGTAGGAGGCCTCCTTGGCAGGAGCTAAAGCCTCCAGCGTGCACTGTGGGGTGTGTGGCTGGTAAGAGGCTCTGATTGTGGCAGCCTCCTCTGGGCCCAGCATCCCTGGGTGGCGGCAAGGTGACACTTACTCCACGGAGAATAAGGCCAAGTCAAGGTGATGAGGGCTACAGCCTTCCCAGAGGCCAGAACACACTGTGGCCCACTGATGGCAATCAGCAGTGTGGCTGTTTGGACGTTGGTCTGAATTCTGGTTAAGCTTGAGCTTGTGTGTGTGTGTGTGTGTGTGTGTGTGTGTGTGTGTGTGTGTGTGTGATTGTATCATCCTAGCATGCCAGGCTTTGTTCACACACACTCAGAAGCAAGAGCCACGTGCTTTAGTGTCTTGCAAAACTGTTTCTAATTTTTGGGACCTGTAGCTCATCACTGGAGATGCTCCTTAAAGACCTTCCTTTCCATTTATTTGTTTGTTTGTTTGTTCGTTCATTTGTTTATTCATTCATTCACTTTACATCCTAATGGATGTAATGCTTTACCTCCCTCTTCTCTGAGTTCCTCTCCCTCCCCTTCCCCTCCTTTTCTCAGAGAAGGGGAGGCCTCCCATTGATATGCCAGCCTTGGCACAGCAAGTTGCAGTGAGACTAGGAACATCTTCTGTAGAGGCCAGACAAGGCATCCCCGTTAGGGGAAAGGGATCCAGAGGCAGACAGCAGACTCAGAGACAGCACCTGTTCCAGTTGGTAGCAGACCCACATGGAAACCAAACAGCACATCTGTTAAATACGTGTAGGGGATCGAGGTCCAGCCCATGCATGCTCTTGGCTGGTGGTTCCATGTCTGCGCCCCCATGGGCCCAGGTTTCTTGTGGCATCCTCGACCTCTGTGTCTCCTTCATTCTCTCTTCCCCTCTTCTACAACATTCCTGGAACTCTGTCTATTGTTTGGCTGTGGGTCTCTACATCTGTTTCCACCAGCTTTTGGGTGAAGCCTCTGGGAGGACAATTATGCTAGGCTCGGTTGGCAAGATTAGCGGACTATCATTAATAGTGTCAGGGGTTAGCTCTCTCTCATGGGATGAGTCTCAAGTTGGGCCGGGCACTGGTTGGCTATTCCTTCAGTTTCTGTTCCATCTTTATTCCTGCGCCTCTTACAGGCAGGACAAATTTTGGGTAGGTTTTTGGGTGGGTTGTAGTCACCATTCCCCACTGACAACTTGTCTGGTCGCAGGAGGTGGCTATTTCAGGTTCCATATCCCCTGTTGCTAAAAGTCTTAGCTAGGGTCAGCTTCGTAGGTTCCGGGGAGTCCCCTTGTGCCAGGTTTCTGGTTCATTCCCGAGCTGCCCCCACACCACCAATTTCACTTCTCTCCCCCAGTCCTCCTCCAGTCCTCCCCACACTCCATCCCTCCTGTTCCCCTTTCCACCCTCTCCCACCCAGTTCCCTCCTTCCATCCGCTTCCAATGTCTATTTCCCCTTCTGAGTGAGAGTCAAGCATCCTCCCTGGGCCCTCCTTGTTACTTAGCTTCTTTCAGTCTGTGGCTTGTAGCATGATTATTCTGCACTACATGGCTAATAATCACGATGACCGAGTACATACCATGTGTGTCTTTCTGCTTCTGGGTTACCTCACTCAGGACGATCTTTTCTAGTTCCATCCATTTGCCTGCAAATTGCATGATGTCCTTGTTTCTAATGGCTGCGTGGTGTTATTCCATTGTGTACCACATTTTCTTTATCTATTCTTGGGTTAAATGACATCTAGGTTGTTTCCAGTTTCTGGCTATTACAAATAAGGCTCCTATGAACATACATGAGCAAGTGTCCTTGTGGTATGGTAGAGCATCTTTTGGGAATATCCCCAGGATTCGTATAGATGGGTCTTGAGGTAGAACTGTTCCCAATTTTCTGAGAAAGTGCGAAATTGATTTCCAAAGTGGTTGTAACAAGTTTGCACTCCCACCAGCAATGGAGGAGGGTTCCCCTTGCTTCACCTCCTGTCCAGCATAAAGGCCTTTTAAGTGACATTGTCTGAGAGGCACTGGGCTAGATCTAAACAGCGTAGACTGAAGGGTCATTTTAGGTCAAGCATACTTGTGCCCCAGGAGGCGGTGATGTTCTAAGGTCAGAGAGAGGCCTCCCTTGCCCTAAACAGTTTCCCCACCTGGCCTCTGACTCATATTTCAAGGTATAGAGAGGAAAAAGTGAGGAGGAAGTCTGAAAGAGTTTCAATCTTGAAACAATGAAAAGACGAGGAGGGTGGGAGCCACATAAAAGCTGAGAACTTCAAAACCTGAGTGATGTCAAGCAATCTTGAAAGAACGCACACGAGCGCTGCAGAGACTTGGAGGCGGTGCTCGGGGCCGAGCATGAGCCGGCTGCTCCACTCCCTCTGTCCACTTGGCTTTGCCAGGAGTTTGGCCTCTCAGTAACTCAACACGTTCTGGGTTGTTCCTGCACTCTGGTGCCTGTGACCTTACTGTTCCCACTGCCTTATCTTCCAACTTTGTCTATCGTGTGACAAGACTTTCCCTGGGGAGATGCACACACACACATCTGCTTACCCAGGTAGGGAGCCCATGACAGATCGAAGTATGGCTTCCACCAAAGTACAATTTGGTGAACCAACGTGTTTTATTGGGGTTACTTACAGGACTACTGCTGAGGGGCAGAAAGGGCAGAAATGACTTGGGGGACAGCTGCACCACCCCAGCATGGGTGACAGCTCCCCTGGACAGCCTTCAGGCAGATCACCAGGCTGGAGAGTGTTCTTGGCAGGTCACTCAGGTCAATTCTGTCTGTGAGTCAGCCCAGTGACAGGTTCAGAACGTGTGTCACTGGAAGACGATTGAAATATTCAGCAGCGGAAAGTGCTTGGAAGAAGTGGGTCATGAGTGAACCAGGACCTACAGAAATGTATAGGGAATACCTGGGCTTGAACCTTTCGTACTTGACTTACCCAGATATTAGAACACTTTTGGTCCCTGACAAAATGTGCTATTTCTTATATTTTAACTTATATTTCATTGGGTATTGGTGATACTGAACATATATTTCATGTTAATAATGTCACATTATCTTCTACAAGTGGCACATCATTTCTTTTGCTGATTTGCTTTGTGGAGATTGTTGACTTATAACAAACACTGCTTTATGTTGGTACTGCCTGTTGCAAACATTTTCTCTACATTTTTCTTAACTTCTCAAGTGTTTATTATGCCACGCTTGTCTTTCCTATATCAACTTTTCACCTGCAGGTCATTGAAATCATGTTTTTCCTTTACCGCCTTCTTTTCATGCTAAGATGTCCTCCTACCAAAGGTTATAAAGCCATATTCCCATACTCTCTCTCTAACTTTATTTTCCCGTCTCAGACTCTGGTTTAGCTAAGGCATGTCTGCTGGGAGCAGTAAGTCGGATAAGAAGCTGGGTTGACTCACTCGTCTGACCTCTACCTCCACTTTCCTCACTGTCCTCTTCGCAGCTGAAGATGAGCTTTGAGGCTTTCTATCCCTGAGCCCATCCTTTCATTCCTGCAGTGGAATCCCAGAGCCAAATGTGTGCAACACACACACACACACACACACACACACACACACACACACACACACACACACACGAGAGAGAGAGAGAGAGAGAGAGAGAGAGAGAGAGAGAATGACAGAGAGAGACAGTCAGAGACAAAGAGAGAAACAGAGAGACAGGGAGACAGAGACAGACAGATACACATACACACAGAGAGACAGAGACAAAGAGAGAGACAGGGAGACAGGGACAGACAGACAGACACACACTGGGGAGAGTGTGGCAGCTATGGTTGTTGTACCTTTGGGGATAAGGTTAGCACTGGTCAGTCAGGCAACGTGTGGGTTACAGTTTTCGGAGCATGGAAGGAGGTCTTCGATGCTCACTGACCAGAGGTTTTTCTTGGTTCATTCTGGAACTTGAGTGAGTAAAATGAGAGGATCATGCTATGATTAGCTTCTTGGTGTGTATGGAATTTTTCTTTCTTATTGTGTCTCATTCTTATGTATGGAATTATTTCTTTCACCATGGTGATTTCCCTCAATGTCTGTGTTCGCTTCAGGTGCCAGATTAAGCAGCTTTAAATTTTAAGTGCCCTAAGATAAGTCACTTACCTCAGTTAGTGAGAGATAACCGCCTCCCCCTCCCCCAGCCCCATTCACAGCTGCAGAGTCCCTGAGACAGTGCTTGCTCCATGAAAGGTGAGGCAAGCTCCTCCTGCTCTGCGGGAGGGTGGGGTTCAGATAAGGCGGACTGGGAGGGCTGCTGGGTCAGGTGATGCCGCTTCTAAGGCTGCTTACACCCAACTTCGAAGACCCGAGTTCAAGCCCCAGGACCCACAAGGTGGGAGGAGAAAGTCGCCTCCAGCACATTGTCCTCTGTGTGTCGACACCTCCCCCCACCCCATGCAAATAAGTAAATGTAATAAAAAAAAAACACTTAAAGAAGCAAATAAATCAACAAACTTGCCTGGGTACCAAGACATCCATGAGACAAGGCGTGGCTCCGTCAAAAGTCGAGGTGGAAAAGGAGCCATGGTGCTGGCCAAATGGAGCAGAAACAGGGGAAGCTTGCCCATTTGTTCCGTCTCCGCCTTCATCCTCTCCCTGGCTGCGCTGACAGAGCACAGAGGACACTGAGGACAATTCACAGGGGAAATGACCCTCACAGGAACTCATGTGTACACACTGTCACTGTTACACCTTTAATCCCTTGCTTAGTTTATGTTCCAAAGGGCTCACTGATATCTATCTCTTTTGGAAAATATGGTTTTATACCATGGGGATGAACTAAGATATCACTGTCTGGAGTTTGGCCACTGGAGAATTTAATAAGACCATGTAGGGCGCCTTGTAGCCTGGCTAATGTGGGTTGTGTGAATGACTTTCTCTGTGCGTCTTTTGGGGCTCCCGGTCCCCAGCTGAACAAGGCAGGGTATAGATAGAGTTTAGCTTTGTGATAGTTCTAAGTATCTTTCTTGTGGAGTTTTTGAGAGAATGGAAATGGAAAACTATGCCCCTCCCAAACACTTTTTCAAGCCACTGGAGACTCACTGGGTACCGTATTAAGAATCTAGGAGGAACTCCCTGGTGTTTTAAACTTTTATCTCTACCATGTGATAATCTGTGCCATCTGCTGGGGTGAGTCCTGTGCTTGCTGGCCACGTGGCTCCGTCTTGAACATGTCCCTTCTGACAATTTTCTGTTTTGTAGGATATATTAAAGTCCAACCCCTGGGATCTCCAAGGCCCTTTGCCAAAAGGAGAGGAGTGTCATCATTTACTGACCGTGGAGAGCAAGGAACAAAATGTTATCTATTTTTTTTAGCCATGTAACCGCTTTGCTTTAGGTTTCTCAGCTTCAGCTGATGAACATACAGAAAATGGTTTTACCAGTCCAGAAGAGAAGTAACAGGTTTTAGTTTTAATGTTTGTGCACTCCTCAGACAGATTTTTGGTTAATTTTTTTTGAAATAATTTCAAAATAAATCCTGATATTGTTATTACTCAGGTGCTTAAACAATTAAAAGCCTTAGCAGAAAACATAAGTAATTATTTTAATAGTGCATAAACCGCTTTTAAAGCCAGTTCTTACAAACTTTGCTAGGAGCAGATCAATACCTTAATAAAGCCTCATTGTCTTATTTTTCTCCTTATAAGTTTTTGTTGTTTGAGAGTTCATACTGGGAAATATGTTTATGGCCACTGCCTGGACTTCTGCCTCCAGCTCTCCCCGATCTCCATCTGTGGAGCTACCCACTGAAAGAGGGGATCTGTCTGTCTGTCTGTCTCTGTTTGTCTTTCTGTCTGTCTGTCTCTCTCTGTGTCTGTCTCTGTTTGTCTATGTCTGTCTGTCTCTGTCTGTCTGTCTCTCTGTATATGTGTGTGTTATTCCTCAGAAACTGTTCAGATCTTGTTTCAGTTTCTTTTTGTTTTGTTTTAGGATGCCGCTCCCTGCTCTCAAGCTTGAGGAGCTGCCTGGGCGTGAGCTTCAGGGACAGGCCAGTCTGAGCCTCTAATTAGGGTCACAGGCCTTCTGCCACACCTGCCTTTTGTTTTCAAGACTGATTTACTTTATTTTATGTGTTTGGGTGTCTGCATGTGTGTGCAGTGCCTGTGGAGGCCGGAAAGGATGTCAGACCCCCTGGCACTGGACCGGCTGATGCTCGTGAGCCACCACCTGGCCACTGAGAACAAACCCCGCCCTCTGCTGCCATCTCTGCAACCTCAGACCCCTGGAGTCTTAATGTGGATTTTGGGCATCACACTCAGATCTTTATGCCCTCAAGGCAAACGTTCTACCTACTCCCAGCTAGCTCCTCAGATCAAGTTTAGAGAAATTTCGGAGACTACTTTCCAAAGGCAAGTTAGGGGCGATGGGTAGTGTGTGCCCTGCTGTGGGTCTGCTTGGGTGCACTGTCTACCCAGAAGGCATTCCCAGTGGGCATGGACCTTCTGTTCATCCACAACAGAACAGAGGCAATGCCCTGGAGTGGGGAATCCCCCTGAGCGGAGGGCCTCTGGCCTCTGAAAGGGAAGCCTGTTTTCAGTCTGGTGCCTACACAGCATCACCAGACCAGAATGTCTGTCAGGTTAAGCCATACTGACTCTGAGGTCACAGACCGAAACATGACCACAGCTTGGCCATGAGGCAAGGGAGGGCTTGCTGCCCGGGGAGAAGAAAACTCCCTGTCACCGTTAAATTTTTCGCTCTTGGTACCCATGCTTCGTTTCCTCCTGCCAAGGAACTGCAGCCATGGAAGAGAGAGGAGGGAGAGGGGACACAGAAGCACCACCTCTCAGAGGCAAGGGTGAGGGCAAGGGAGGCGAGGATGGAGGTCCCCATTCACAGCTCACCGAGGGACCCCAAGTCAGGAGACACAGATGAGGCAAAAGCACCGGTATTGTGAGCTGTAGCAGGCCGGTGGAGGGATGTTGATTGACAGCCCATCTCACAGACTGCTGTCAGTGACTAAAGCTGTGGTGTGACCCCATCTGCATGTTAAGTAATATGTCGAAGTGTGTACGTGTGTGTGTGTGTGTGTGTGTGTGTGTGTGTGTGCACCCCAACAGCCCTATGTTTCCAAGCCATGAGGAGGCCATTCCATTTTCAACTTCAATGGGAATATGGAGGGAAAAGAAAGTTCCTTGTCATCATCCCAGCCAGGCCTTGATAGTCTCTGCTGAAGAACTAGGAGGTATGAGGAAGTGATAGGTGGGTACCACAGGAAGCTCTGGGAGAGAGAAGGTGTGTCCTGGAGGAGACACTGTCCCCGCTGGACCAACACCAAACAAGGGACGGCATCTTTCTTTGTGTTGCTGAGCCAAAGCTCTTAGAAGCCAAACAACAGTGAGGCCACTTTGAAAGTCTTTGTCAGCTTTTGTGTTCTCTCCCTTTGCACTAGAAAAGTGGAAGGTGAGGACCATGAGACCAGATGTCTGTCCTTCAAAATGGCAGCAGAAGCAGCCCTGTAAGCACGGTCTAATAGAGAGCCCATGCCCTCAGTTTGCCAGGGGGCTCTGTGTGAGCCCAGCATGGCCATGGCAGGAGGCTAGATGTTCCTATGCTGCGCCCCGTGCCCACTGGACTCCAGCCAGTGCTTACGAGCGCTTGCTGCTTCCTCAGAGACCCAAGTTTACTTCCCTGTGCCTGGGGTGGGCGTCACAACTACCTGCAAATCTGGCTCTGAGGGATCTGATGCCCTCCTCTGGACTCCATGGGCATCACACACACCACACACACACACACACACACACACACACACACACACAACTGAAATTAAAACTTAGTAAGATTTACAGCTTCTGAGGTAAACTCAGGGCTTTGGGGCTAAGCTCACAGGTTTTGAGTCCCAGGCTCTGCACTCGTCTGTATGGACTTGGCTGGGATGTGTTCCCACTACTGCATGTGGTCCCCCTGGTAAGCTCACCGATGCACGTGGCCCCCCTGATAAGCTCACCGATGCTTACATGACTGAAGTCATCCAAGAGGAAGGAGCCTTACCTGATGGATCGCCTCCATCTGTTGGCAAGTCTGCCAAGCACTTTCCTGATTAATGATTGATGCTGGGCTCAGGCCTCGTGAGGTGGTGCCAGCCCTGGGCAGGCAAGCAGGCCATGGGGGCAGCATGGCAAAGTGGTCTCTGCTTTAGCTTCTGCCTGCAGCTTCCTGTTTTGTTTGAGTTCCTGCCTCGGTTTCCCTTCAGCGAACTCACCTGGTCAGATAGAGTAACTGAAGCACCCACGCTGCTTCTTGTGATGGTGTCTATCACAGTGGCTTCTGCCGGTGTGGACCTCACTAAGAACCTGGCTACAGCAGTGGCCTCCCTGATGAGTGAGGTGTCTGACGGAGAGCCTGCCTTACTCCCAGTCTTTTCCACCATCTGTGGTAACTGCTGAGAGGTGTTTCTCTAGAGACTGGCTGTTTGTGGAAGGCACCATAGTCCTCTGACCTGAGATTTCAGACATCCACACCAGACACAGTGGGCCAGCCTGGGCTCAGGTCCAGATGGCCTGGGCCTAATGATTAAAGGGTATGAATTTGGCTTTTGTTTTCAAAAAATTTTTTTTTATCTCCAAAGAAGTGACTTTCTAAGAAGAACTGTTTGTTACAAGAGAACAATGATGTTTGAAAATTCAGTAACTAAATACAGTTTCTAAGCCTTTTGCTAACAATTGGGAACATTTGTAGAACTTGTGTGTGTGTGTGTGCCTTGTACAACTGAAGGCATATTTGCAGGAGGTCGAAAAGAAATTATCTTTCTCAGGAAATCATTATTTATATGGATAGAGACACACTGGATGTGAAAATGCCATTTTCTGTACTCACTACCTCCAAGAGTTCTATGCTAATAACTCTAAATCAAAAGCATCTAGCGACTGAAAAGCCCTTGGTTTCCTGGGTTTGGGTTTGATGCTGGTTGTAGCTCACACTCTCAAGTGTTGGGTACTGCAAGAGGGCTTCAGTTAATTTCATACTTTATAGAATCATTTTTTTTTAATTAGAGGTGATGCGTACTTCAGGTAAAATGTCCACAGCATTAAACAAAGATGGAGGAAAAAATAATGATGTTAGCAGCAAGTCTTTTCTTCCTAAATTCTCGCCGAGAAGAGTGGAGCTGTCCCCTCCCAGATTCTTCTGTTGTGGAGAAAGTACCATTTAAGAGAGAAAAGTAAAAGCCATAAAGAGAGCTGAGAGGGCAGGAAAAGGAAGCTGCGTTCTTATCAGATGTTGCAGGTCATGGCTGTTGCCTGCTGTAACTGGAAAGTAGCAGTGAAGAATTCATTCTGACAGCTTCTTACAATTTGCTGTCTGTTGTAGACAGCATCATTATGTGCGTGTGTGCATCTCTCTAGATACGGAAGTTTAATCCTTTCTACCCCCTATAACCCTGTCTCATTCCATTTTCTTTTCTCAGTGAAATCTTTCTCCTGCCCAACAAAATCCCCTTCCACATTCAGACCTTTTGCCTGTGTGGCCCAGGAGGTTAGTTACAGTGCCTGAGCATGGGTGGCAGGTCGTTCACGGGAGCATGGACGACTTACCGCTGAAGAAAGGCACACCCTCTCCAGTCAGCATTAACGCTCAGCAGTGCGTCTGGGAGAGCTGGGCCTTCAAAGCTCCTCCTCCTATGATTGAATGATGGCAGCGGTCACCGCTGCAGTGAGTGTATGCGTGCAATGGTGGTGTCATGTCTAGCAGACTTTACTTTGCAACGCTTCTCCCTAACTTCTTGCTCTTCAATTCCTCCCACCTTCTCTTCCAAGACCGTCTGGGCCGTGCAGAGGTGTGGCTGACACGCATGTCCTGCTTAGGATCCCAGCTCCGTGATCACTTACTCTCCACTCTTGGACCAGCCGTGAGTCTTAACCACTGTCCATGGCAAAAAGTGATCTTCTCTCATGAAAGCCGAGAGCCACTAACCTATTGACATCAAGATAAACACTTAGAACTCACTTTGGTACCAGGTCCATGTAGCAAAACAACAGCTATTTTGCTAAGCAACAGTTGGTTCTTAATTAGGGCTCCAGGCACAGGTTCTTGACAAATTTATATGCATAAAAGAGTTATCTCTTTTGAGTGGGCCTTAAATTCGATTAAACAACAACTGGTTGCCCATATAACATTCGTGCCACTTTTGCCTAATAGGCACATATCGACAGGCTGGTCATTACTGCAGCTCACGGGGTTCACAGTTGGGTAAGACATTTTATGATTTTCTGTCCCAAGGAACAGGCACACAGCACCTTCCAGCAATGTGAAAACTAGTCAGCAGGAGAAAGTTTCCAAATCAGTTCCAGTTTGATTTTCCCAGATGCCATGACCAACACATGTGGTGTCTTCAAGAACAGTCTCACCATCAAGTTCTGACGGGCCAACAATAATATCTGCCTGGTGTTTTTGCTCAGAAACCGTCACTAGTCTGGAATTGTGGGCCAAGTTGTAGTGTGTTGAATTTCTGCTTGGTGGCACAGTCCATGCCATGTGCTGAAATTGAAGATGAAGGCGCTGTCACTTCATAGACCACCACATATGACATGTCATATCAGAAGAGATTTGAACGTGCACAGCCGTTTCCTCTTAATGAAATCACCCCTGGACAGAGGCTTAGTAAGTGTCAGAACATAAAAGGCAAATGGACGAACACTCGTCCTTTCTGGCTCAGGAAATAACCAAAAGCTCTCAAAACTCAGGAAGCTCTTGCAGGCTAGAGGCCACTCCCCAAGGGGTTATTCAAGCAGTAACCGTTGGTGGGAGAGGAGATCCTCCTATGCCTACCAGAGCTACCAGTAAGTTGAGCAGGGCGCTCCAGAGACTGGGTTCTGGGAGCTGTCTGGCTCAACTGCCTTTGAGGCATCCATGCTCCTGTAAAACCATCCTCCCTTCCCCACCACCTACTCCTGCTCCAGCGAATTGCCCCGGCTAGCTCACTGGACCAGTAAACAAGATTTGATGGACATTCTTTGGTCTGTGGCCTGTGCTGTATTTGGGGTAAACAGGAAAAGCCACACAACAGAAAGACTAAAGTGAAGAGAAGAAAGTGATCACACATTCCAAAATGCCAGTGAAAATGGATGGGGATTAGGTGACAAGACCTCGAGGGACTTTTAAATCTCCCTTCGCCATAGTGACTTTTCCATATCTTAAGTATTATGGTTATATACTGTATACTAAGGATACTCTTAAACTCTGCTTTTGACTCACTCTGAAAATCCAGTGACACCATTTAAGTCCTGCCAGAGACCAGCTGGGAAGAATGCAGTTTTGTGTAACATCTAGGAGCACAGCATTCAGACAGGTTTATTGGTCTGTGACTCATATCTAGTGGTTAAACACGAAGAATGCTATATCAGATTATCTTACAGTATTAAACACAGAACGTTCGGGATCCATGGTTAGAACTAAAGATGCCATCCAAGTTCACAGAATGTAGAGCCAGGCACGGAGAGAGAAGGAGAGAGAAAGGGAGGTGAAGACTGCAGCCCCAAACTCTGATTTAACATTTGCCCCCGCCAACCTCAGTTTCTTACTTCATGTCCCATGGTATGAATGGCATGTGTCACCTCTAGTGCCTTGATTTGTCCTGCAAGCAAAGCAAAATGAAAGAACCTGCCAAACACAGAGCCCAAACCGGAGGCCTGGAGGAGAGTGCAGTGTGGACACAAGGCCTTGCTGAGTACTTCAAAGGGAGGAAGGCGCTGACTTTGGATTTGGCCTGTCACCTTGCTGAGGTCCACACAGTCATTGGTCACCCGGCCTCTAGCGACCTCTCTGGGTCCACTGCTGAGGGCGATCACTCGAGCTGTGTTGAATTTGCTGGGACCCTTCTTGGCTCAGTTGTGCCTGAGTTAGGCATGGAACATGCCAGAAGTTCAACGTCCACCAGACCCCGAGACAGTGGCTCTCAAGTTCACGGTCTCATCTAGTGAAGACTGAAGATGCAGGCACTCGTGAGAGCAAGCAGTGCTCTGTGAAGATGTATCCACAAAAAGTAAGGCGTCGAGGAAAAATGAGAGACTCCTGAGAGCAGAGGAGGTCCCAAGGGAGGAAAACGCCACTGTCCTTGTTTGTCTGCGGCTTTCTACGGGCCCTGTCAAAAGCTGCCCCAAGGCTGGAGAGATTGCTCTGAGATTGAGTGGCTTTCTGGGCTGCCATGGGTCAAGCAGATGGCAAGCCCTTGTCCTCTGTGCGTGACCTCTGGCTGAACCAGTGAGACGCTCACATGCTTTGTTCATAACACACCAGTTAGGCGGCCGAAGCCTCCTCCATGCAGCTCAGTTCAGAATTCTTGGTTATGGACCTTTGCTGGGAGTCATTGGTCACTGGTTGGTGTTGCTACCTCTGACCTTGAAGGTGTCTCAAGTGTGCTAATTTTGCAAAACCCTGTCTTCTTCATAGTTACCAAGAAGTAGCCCAGCTATTCTGTGTTAGCTTCTTGCCTAGAGGATGACCGGGGGCCTTCTTCCTTCCTTCTTTCCCTCCCTCCCTCCCTCCCTCCCTCCCTCCCTCCCTCCCTCCTTCCTTCCTTCCTTCCTTGCTTCCTCCCTTCCTCCCTTCTTTCCTTCTTCTTCATCATCTTCCTTCTCTTCCTCTTCCTCCTCCTGCTCCTCTTCCTCACCTACAGGATGACCTGGGACCAACTTCCTTCCTTCCTTCCTTCCTTCCTTCCTTCCTTCCTTCCTTCCTTCCTTCCTTCCTTCCTTTTTCATCCTCTTTCTTCTCCTCCTGCAGAGAATCTTTCTTAGTAACTCGCCTTCTGGGCTTAGCTGCATTAGCCAGAGCATGTAGAAGAACAGCAGTGCCTTGCATGGTTTCCTCAGAGGCTCAGGACAGGAGACAGCTGGCCTGTGGCACTGGCCCAGAGCCTTATCCTCCCTCTCATCTGCTCAGCTTCGTTATCTCAGACCCAGCCCTGTGCCCTCTTTCTTTCTTTTCTTCATCTTCTTTTTTGTTTTTGCTTTATATGTAGAATGTTTATATGTACTCTAAGCTGTTATAATGTTGATATACATTGTAAACTGCCTTCAGTGTTTCAGGCTTCTTCATCTTAATCCTTAATCTGCCTCTTAACCCCAGAATCAAATCTACTACAATCTGCAGTTTTCCTATTGGTCCCCTTCCCTTACTATCTACAGAGAGCTGGCTTGTGCCTCAGTTTGATGGCCTCGGGTACACAGCAATTGCGGTTGAGATGGCCGCACTGCTCTTCTCTGGCTACGAACAGCCCTTGGCAGTGTTTTTCGTTTCGTTTTTTTTTTTTTTTTTTTCCTGACGGAAGATGGGAGGATGCTTAAAAGACCCAAGCTGCTCTTGAAGACAGCCTTGACGACCACAGCCTCTTCTGTCTGCTATCATAAATTAACCAAGGCAGCAGAGCACACAGTTCCTTTTATATAGGACTCATAGTCGGCACACAGCCAACTGCAACCCAGATGGTTGGTTTTCTTTTCTATCATGTAGATGCGTTTGCAGATGTGTGCCCTGTCTTGTGACTAAAGCAGTCTTTGAATCAGAAAGTATGATGGATTTTAGATTTGGCTGTGTCGACTTCATGGTGTTACTCTCAGCCTATGACTCCACGCTTCTGGAATTCTGCTTTCATTACTCAGTGACTTTGATGTGATTATTCGATGACTTTGCCGTGATGCGCGGGTCTCACAGAACGCGGTAAGCCTGGCAGCTCGGCCCCTGTGCTGTGAGAATCAGCCTCGCCCTTCCCAGCTCTCTCCTTTGCTTTGCCTCGGGCCCGAGAAACTTTCCCATCTTCATTCTTGGCCTCGGAGACTTGACCAGGACCTCCTACATACCATCTGGTTTCCTTAGCTAAGGTTATTTTATAATGCTTTTTTTTTTTCTTCAAATTGAAGGTCAAGCTTGTAACTGTAGAAATCGTTTTCTGTTGCTGTAACAGAATGCCTGGGGTTGGGTGCCTTGAGAGAAAAGAGGACATCCTTGGGGAGGCTTACAGTTCGTGTCACACCCTGAGTCTGTTGATGGGGGGGCGGGGCACGGTCACATGGTGGCTGTGGTCCTTAGAGGCCCTGCTACTCTTTAACATTGTGGCCCTGAGGCAGGAAGCTTCAGGGAACACGGCAGTAAAATCTTAGCACTTAGTTTGCTCTTTGGGAAAATGCCTCTCCTTACCCAGTCTCCCTTTCCTGTGCCCCCTGGCTCTGGACAGCTATCACGTCTCTGCACTGCTTGGCTCCTTCCTTCCTGGGAGGAAGCTGTCTGAGGCACACACCGGAGGCCGGAAGGGGCCGGCTGCAGAGCCTGGAGTCTGCCGCTAGAGCCTGCTCTTCCCGGTGACCCATCCATGGGCAGCTCGGGACGTACCCAGGCCTTCTAACCACATTGTTCATCTTACTCACAAGATGGATTTTTGCAAATTATTTTCAAGAAGTCCCGTTTCACTAAATTCTGATTAGTCGCCACCTAAAATCCCTCCTGAGACAAAAGGTTGAATGAGCTTCACCCTCTTGGCGTGTTCTTAGTCACTCATGATCACGCTCAGCAGCCTGGTTTCAAGATGCCAGAAAATAATCCTTGTAATAAATTTACTGGAGCACTTCCCTGCTCCTTCATCTGGGCTTGAAAAAAAATCCCTGAACCTCAGCAGTGGATGCAAAGCTCTCTGTCTGCGGCATGCATTCTCCCCGGGGTCTGGTAGGTCAGGGGCAGGCACCAGATGGTCTCAGCTGCTTCTTTGCCTGAAACAAGAGTGAAGCCTGCAGGCAAGCATTCAGGTGTGGCTCCCTTGGCCTGACCACAGGGTTGCCAAGGGCCGTTGGACACGGCATGGTAGCTGTCCCTGTGCGAAAGGGCAGAGCCTACACTAACAGAATGTACCGGGCAGGCGTTTTAGAGATCGGCTATTTTAAGTACAGAATTTCCAGGCCCAGAGAAATAGAGACACATGTTCAGGCATCACCCTACACACCATACACGCTTCTTCATCCTCCTTTCTCATGTAGGAAATACATGGATTTTAGTTTCAGTAAACATGTTTATAAGTGCACATCAATTCTGAATTGTTCTTTACGAGCTTTTACGTACCAACACATAAAAACAATCTAGATTTCTCCCAAGGCCGTGTCTGCTATGACACTGTTATAACCACACTGTCTGACGCCTTTCACACTAAATTCTTTGTATATTGGCTCAAAGTGTTGCATACGCTAGCGCTCAGAAAGAAACCCGGACTCCAGGAAATTTTCCATTAGCTTCTTGTGTTGAATTGCCAACTATAACTGTTTGTTTTCCCTACACCCTGTGGGCGACTAGACAGCTGGAAAAGCCCAGGCAGAAGTGTATGTGCAGCTTTGCTCTTTGCCAGCTGGCTGTATACAACCGTAACATGGTACTCCTTGAGTGTGGGAGAAGAAACTGTAGGGAAAAAGGAGGGCCAGAAACATCTTTCAGATAGACGCTCTCATCTCTGCTGTTTAATAAGGACAAGCTAAACAGATTAGAGGGAGAAGTTTGGAGTAACAGAGTCTTACTTGGGAGAATGCTTAGTGCCTTTGGTGGATAACTGTCCTGCCATCTTCTCTCCTCCTCCCTCTCCTTTTTTCCCTCTTCTTTCTCCTCCTCTTCTTTTCCTGCTCCTCCTTCTCTTCTTCCTCCTCTTGTTTTCCTGCTCCTTCTCCTCTTCTCCTCCTCTTCCTCATTTTCTTTTCCTGCTCCTCCTCTTCCTCTGCCTCCTCCTCCCCACCATCTCTCTTTGGTCACCCTAGGAAGCGAGAGGCACCTCTGGAATTAGGCTCTCCTCACTCTCTAAGTGGCGGAAGACACTGCACTGCTGAGCATTTAATTTGGCTGAGAGGGTACCAGCCGACATCTGTCTGAAAGCTGCTGGCGCCCCCAAGGCAGCTCTCCTTTGTCCACCCAGAGCCTCCCTGCCTCTCCCTGTCTTTATCTGAGGAAAACAAAATGGGGAGAAAAGTAGGAAGAGAAACAGCAGGAGCCTGGAGGAGAGGGAAGGGAGGAAGAGCAGAAGCAGAGGTCAGAGAGGAGCCAGGGACAGGACAGGCAAGCTGTTTGTCAGAGGAAATGCAGGGAGGGCTCCTTCTCCACAGCCTGCTCCCTCTTGGGCTTCTTCTGTCACGGATGTCTGCGGGTGTCAGAACAATGCGGGTTCAGATCACTGAAATCCTGACCCACCTAGGCTAGCTTCAAATACCAGAAAGACCCATGGGCTCCGCTCCGTCTCCCTAAAGTCCAGAGATAGTCCAGGTTGGATCTGTGAAGAGTGCTTCCCCGGTCCTTCCCTGGATGGCCCTCTCATGGATGTGGGCTACGTCCTCCAGATTATCTCTCTCCTTGTCTTTGGAAGGCTTAACAAGGGAAGGAAAAGTGGTGTTGAGGGAAGGAATAGGGGGAAGAAATGGGGGTTGGATTCTTACCAAACTGCATTATAAGCATGGACTGCATCCTCAAAAGAAAAAAAGCCACCCATAGCAGCCCTCTTCAGGGTAAGCTCTCCATTGCAGTTCAGAACTTGGTTCAGTGTCCCTCGGCTAGCCGGGCAGAAGGATGACGAACTTGCCTGCTACGGGCTTCTCTTTGGGCTTCCTTTCTTCAGACCTGTGGGTGAACCTGGTGTTGGGACCGGTCACTGCTTCCAAAGCCTTCTCCACCTTGGCGCAATGGTGAGAAGTCCCACCTCTCAGCTGTCTGAAGGGCTCAGTCTCAGCGTCTGTGATTCACTGCGTGTCCTTGGCCAGAGTCGCCCCATGGTGGGGAGCCTTGACACCGCCAGGAAACCAACACAAGAAGACCACCCAGACCCCTCACCCCACTGCAGCGGCTCAGTGTCGCTGTCATCCCTGTGTGTCCATCCTAAATTGGACGTATGCCTTCATTAATTACCAGGTCATCACAGCTGCCTGGCACGAGAAAGACTTCCAGGAAAGCGCACCCAGAAGGGTGAGGCAGACTGTGAGGAAACCCCACAGTTCCTGACTGGGCAAACCCTGTTCCCAAGTCAGCCGCCTGGATCCCGGTTAAGACACAACAGCCCTACAACAGAGGGGCCACCACCTCGGCCTGGCTAAGGCATCTTGGGAAAGGTACTTAATCTAGCACGCTTTTTTCATCTTCAAAATGGGTCCAAGATTTACATTTCCTAGAAGAAAGCCTGACCCAGGTCCCTGCCAGCCTTTTTAGAGAGAAGGCAAAGTCTAGAGCAGGGCATCACCCCAGAGTGCCCGGGGAGATGTTCTCTGGGGAACAGTGGAAGATACTGGAAGACGAGGAGAGAGAAAAAGAGGAGGGGTGATGTTCCGTGTGAGGTCCTGTGGAAAGAAAGTGCAGGGGAGGGGTGTAAGCAGTCGCGTTAAGAACAGAGGTTTAGCCACTGCTTCCGAGAGCCATTGTGACAGTGATGTGAGTGGCGCGAAGACATCTGGGGAAGGGGAAGGAGGGCAAGCAGGGATGCCCATCATGGCGGTTGACAGGGGTTCTCCATCAGCTGACCTGCTTCCCGGGCTGGCAGAGTCGAGGCCAGTGCGGTGACAGGCCGGACTCCTAGGAAGGACACTGAGAACATTCTCTTGGGTGCAGGCCCAGGAGAGGCAGTATGTGGGAAAGCCCTGCCGCACCCCACCTCTCTCAGGGTGCACCAGGCTGGCAGGTGTGGGGCTCTGGCTCCCATCTCTCTGTAGAACCGAGTGAAGTCCTGTGACACTGCCTGGGGACTCTCAGATACACTGGGAGACGGCAGTGTGGGGGTGGGGCATGGAGAGAGATTCCAGGCCAGGCTCTGTCTGTGAAGAATCCCAGCAGGACTGCAATTCTAGGCTGGGTATGCATCAGTGGCCGCATCCAGATTTAATGTGGGGTTAGACAAGGAGAGAAAGCCTGTCCGGTGGAACGTGGGACACTCATGCTCAGCCCGGATACTGATATTTCATAAGGGCTTGGCACGTTTGCTGAACGATTCTGGCTTACTGCCCAGCTCTGAGTTTCCTGTTCATAGTTCCCCAGATTTGTCACTTCAGGACTCAGGCCCAAGAGGCTCTGACATGGGCGTCATCAGGAGCCCACTCTCTCTGGGGCGTCTGGCAAGATGTGAGCTGTCTGTCATTCTGTGCACCCCAGACACAGCCTGATGCTCCTTTGGAAGGAAAGAAAAGAGTGAGGAAGGCTCTTTTGACTTCAGGAGGCAGAAGAAAAGAGTGACTGCAGGAGGCAGCTCTGTTTTCACTAGCCAACAACAGCCCAGCAGACTTCATCCCTGGGAGAAACGCTCCTGGATGCCATCAGAGTCCCAGGCCCAGTGCCCCAAACCGTGAACCACACAAATGGTAAGACTGCTCCTGCGCTTCACGATTTCCTGTTTCTTTCTTTTGTGGCCTGTGGGGGTGTTTACTTACTCTGAAGAGTTATTTGGGGGGGGGGACACAAATGGAAACTGAGTAAAGATAACTCTATGCTCTTCACAGAATTTCTTGGCATTCTGGGTCCTATGGACACACTTAACATTGAGATGTATGTGTGAGCAAATTAAGAGTGCCTGTAATTAAGTTTCACTACGTGAGAGATTCACTCTGAAATTCATGGAAACTGTATTTTATAAGTACTTTTAGGGCCTCTGTGTACACTCCTTATAAGCACACCGCTTGCTAGTTAACTCATTTAAGGTGCGCTACTCATAAGCTGTGGAAGACTCACTGCGTCAGTGGCAAGGGCTGCAAAATGAAGGGAACTTTGAGGTTCACTGAAAACGCAGCTGTGGGCGTTAGAACTGCGGCGTCACTTCACATTGGTGAGAATAGTTTAGAGGGGCACACCGTCTCTGGAGAGTTCATACAGGACACACTGTCTCTGGAGAGTTCATACAGGACACACTGTCACTGGAGAATCCTCAGAGGGACACATTGTCTCTGGAGAATTCTCAGAGGGACACACTGTCTCTGGAGAATTCTTACAGGGACACACTGTCTCTGGAGAGTTCATACAGGACACACTGTCACTGGAGAATCCTCAGAGGGACACATTGTCTCTGGAGAATTCTTACAGGGACACACTGTCACTGGAGAGTTCTTACAGGGAAACACCGTCACTGGAGAATTCTCAGAGGGACACACTGTCACTGGAGAGTTCTGACAGGACACACTGTTCCTGGAGAGTTCTTACAGGGACACACTGTCACTGGATAATTCTTACAGGGACACACGGTTACTGGAGAATTCTCAGAGGGACACACTGTCTCTAGAGAGTTCTTAGAGGGACACACTGTCACTGGAGAATTCTCAGAGGGACATACTGTCCCTGGAGAGTTCTTACAGGGAAACACTGTCACTGGAGAATTCTCAGAGGGACACACTGTCACTGGAGAGTTCTTACAGGGAAACACTGTCACTGGAGAATTCTCAGAGGGACACACTGTCACTGGAGAATTCTCAGAGGGACACATTGTCTCTGGAGAGTTCTTACAGGGACACACTGTCACTGGAGAGTTCTTACAGGGACACACTGTCTCTAGAGAGTTCTTAGAGGGACACACTGTCACTGGAGAGTTCTTACCGGGACACACTGTCACTGGAGAGTTCTTACCGGGACACACTCTTACTGGAGAGTTTGCTGAGGGCATTGCACAGTTGTTATTCAGCGCCACTGGCTGCACTTGAAGTCTCCGTGTACTCTGTAGGCAGTGCTTGCACACACTTCCTTCAATGAAGTAAAGAAGAAAAGGAAAGAAACAACAACAAAAGGCAGCCTTAGAAGCAAGCGCATGCCTTCTTTTTGGTTTGTTTCGGAGCCCGGGTCTCGCCCTGCAGCTCTGTGTTTGGAGGCTTTGCATGTGGCAGCAGAGAGGGTGGTGCGTGCACTCTCGATAGGCATTTTAAACTTTGCCCTGCTTTTTTATTGGACACTTTTCCCTTTTCAATTTCAGCCGAGGTCTGGTAACAACAAGAACAAATGGGACAGGATCACAAAGAATAAAGACAGGAAATAAGGGGGGGGGGCACGAAAGGAGGTTCACTGTCTTCAGTTTAATTCACTTCACACATCCCAAATTCTTTTGTCCAGAACGCTAGCTTTGTGCTGTGTTGGTGAGCTTTGGGGTTGCTAGAATGTGGAGAGGGATTCTCGAAAAGGTGCAGACAGGCGAAGAGCAAAGCCTGTGGTGAGCCCTGACATTTCCTGAGAAGCAGCTGGCCAGCGGGGTTGTGCGTGTGTTGCCGGCATGGTTCTCTATGTTCTTAAAGAACGCTGCTCTGTTGGGAAGGGGTGAAGTGAGAACTGCAGACTGGGAAATACTTTCTGAGATTAACCTGATCTTTCTAATAGGGCAATTCATTCTTGAAAGTCATTCTCAACAGCACATGCACTGGGTAAAAGCTTAGGGCTGCAGACCGTATTGACATAAATCCGACCGTCTAACTAGAAAAAAGCCTGACAGCCGTTCTCAAGGAATGGTGAGGGTCTCTCTCTAGGCCTTCCAGCATCGAGACAGTCTGTGTTCAGTGCTAGCAAAGGTGACATGCACAGGTAATGAAAGAGCAATAGCTCTGCCACATCCGAGCGAGACAAGCCCTGTGCTGGGCCGTGTGCAGTTGCGCGTTCTTCCTCTGAAAGTCTTTGGTCCAAGCGCCTCGGCCTGGCCCCAGACCCTGCAGAGTTTCGGGTTATGAAGACTCAGCGCCTGAAGACTATAGAAATGGCCCCTCCCCCAGATTACAAAATCTGAGCAGTTCTGGTCCCAGGCATTTCAGATATGGGAGATTTAACCTGTCACACTAATGAATACCTTGCTTTCTGAATACATTTATGTTTTGAAGAAATATGCTAATGCTACATAATACCGCACTTTCTGTTACTCGAATTTACCTTTCAGCAATGCAGTGTGAGCAATTTCTCAAAGCAATGATTTTTTTTTTTTTTTTTTTGGCAAAGCGTTAGGGGTTGGGAGCTTTCTGTGTAAGCAGGAGGAACTGAGTTTAGTTACCCAGCACCCACGCGAAAGCCAAATACAGCAGTGTGTGTTAGCAACCCTGGCGCCAGGGAACAGAGGCCCGCAGGGCGGGGGGGCCTCCCTGGCCAGGCAGTCTGGCTAACTGGAACGCTCTAGATTGGTGAGAGACGGTCTCAAGGCTAAGAAAAGTGAAGGCAGTGATGAAGGAAGACGGCAGAGGCCCCCTCCCGGCCTCCACGCCTTCCCACGTGTCACTGCACAGTGCCCCGCACGAGCTTTTGACGTGTGCTGCACATCTGGTTAAATCTTACCAGCGTATGAGACATTGTTTTCTTTTACGTTGTTGGCGATATGAAAGGCAAAATCATCACAGTTGAATCCTTACGTCTCCTTGTGACTGCTGCCTGGGGGTAAGCCCCCAGAGGCGGAATCCCTGCTTAATTGACGCTAGGAGTGTGCTAGGTAAGCGCCCATCGCAACATTTCCACTGGCACCAGGTTTTAGGAATCAACTCGTCTGAATTAGCAATTGGCAAAGAGCATTTCTCGTTGTCCTGAGTGACTTTGGTAAAACCTTTCGGGGAAACTTCTGGCCTCTTCTCTGTCCTTTTTTTTTTTTTCTTTTTTTTTTTTTTTTTTTTTTTTTTTTTGGCGTAACTTCTGCTGCCAACCCAGTTTCAGAGGTCTATGACCTCCTTTGTTGTCTCTCAGAAAGTGTGCTTCGGGGTGGAGCTAGCTTCCTCTGCTCTGGCGTGTACCTGGGTGTGTGTGGTGGGGTGGGGGGTGGGGGAGTGGTGTCTCCTCTTCATGATTTTATCTCTTTTTTAGACCTGACGCTTTGATTCAGCAGCAGTGTCTGCTGTGGAATGTTGTAAAAATAGCCTCCCACTTGTCACTGCTTAATCAGGCAGCATTTAGGAGGCCAGACCATCCTCTCACAGGCTCTCTTCCCACCGGTGTGTGTTGGTCGCCAATGGCCTGAGAGTGGGGGGGGGTATGAGTGTTCTCTCTCCATGCTTGCCTGGATTGGGGTTTGACCCCTTGCTGGACTTGGAGCAAGCACATCTGGAGGAAGCCAGCATCAGACAAAAAGTGTTGTTACCCAACTCCTTAAGGAAGGGAATATTCCAAAGAGGAAACTCTTTGGAGATTTGAGAAAGAATCAACCCACAGGGAGTGGTGGTGCACACCTTTAATCCCAGCACTCAGGATCTCTGTGAGTTCAAGGCCAGCCTGGTCTACAAAGAGGGTCCAGGACAGCCAGGGCTGCACAGAGAAACCCTGTCAAGGAAAAAAAAAAGGATCAACCCAGACAGAGCTTTTCTAGGGCGGAAGGCTGGGTTGGTTTGGTCTGTGCTGAGGGTGTCTGTAAAGCTCTTACTGGGCATTTCTAAGCAACACTGAAACAGGGCTTGGCCAGAGCGCGACTCCGGGCACAAGGACAGGGCGGCTCACTGCGTCCCCTGCCCAGTGTGGGCCAGACTGCTCTTCTGAGGGATGAGGCCCCAGTGCTGCTCAAAGCCCTCCCAGGCCCAAGACCCAGGCTGGATCCTTTTCACACCCACATTGGGAGGAATCAGCATTGCTAGCTTGTTTTGAAGATCAGGAAACTGAGGCACGGAGGAGTGAGTCTGGAGACGTCACATCGGAGGTTGTGATGAGGTAGCATTCTCAGTGAAGACAGCCTGACTCTGGAGCCTAGGGGACGTACAGAAAATGTTGAGACGTGTGATTCTGGGCAGCTGCAGTCGTGCTGTTCACTTGGGCCTGTGCTTACATCTCGTTAGATCTATTGCTGTTTGCTTTTCTTTTCTGCACGTATTATTTCATATCTCTCCCAGGGATCGCCAAAGAACCCAAAGCAGCAATTTCTTGAGCCACAGCATCACGATGCCCCACGTGGAAAATTCCAGCCACCAAACTTGGCTTCATGCACAAGATTACTCAAAACATTTGTTAGGTAGTGAACAGGCGATGGGTGAACAAATGGACCTCATGTTTATGCTTACATCTCGCCCTTACGTTTCTCTTTATGCTCATGCAAACATTCCAAGATGTGGGGAAAAGCCCACAACCTAAGACACTTTTGTCCCAACTCAGAGAAATGATCCTCATCATTTTTCTGCTCTTGGGCCAGATGAGCTAGGCAAGGTTCAGAAGGTCAGTAAACAGCCCACTGGGAAAGCCGCCAGCCTGCGTCGGATTCCCTTAGCCCCACGCGCCTGTGCCACGGGGCCTCCCCAGTGGACTGCTCGTGTTCGCGGTTCTTCCATCAAGCATCCTGTGGCCGTAGTTCTGCTACCTTTGGGGGTGTTGAGGCTGCAGGCTCTGCAGACTCGCCCACTCAGCAAGCCGTTATCGAGGGAGCTCAGGACTGCCCCAGAGAAGGCTGGGAGGCGGTGCAGGCATAGGGATGCAGGCCAGCTGTAGTTTCTCAAGAGCAGCTTCTCCGTCTTCCCTCTGCCCAGCTGTCCCTGTTATAAAACGGGCACATGCACAACCACAGAGGGATTTCTATTTACTTTCTGTTAAACTTTTCCATGAATTTTAAATTTAACTTACTGGCAGTGCCCTGCACTGGGCCTAGGGCCTCACACAGCAGCTGTGTCCCCGAGCTACATGCCCAGGCCTAATCCCCGTGGGAGTGAAACCCTGTAGGCAGGACACTTAAATCCACAGCAAACGGTTTGCCAGTCTTCACACATCTCCTCCCCAAGCGTGACTTCAGGGCTCATCCGGATGGGAAGGACATTCTGTAGGTCGCCGACTGTTTAAGGTGGTGTGTTGTAGTGGATATTGATATTTAATATTGTTTTAACTTCTGGTAACGCTGCTGTTAATCCTCAGCAGCTGTAAAACCAAATCACCACACAGAGACTGGGTTTTTAGTTAACCTAGAACACAATGCTGGACAATATTTACTCCCTCCTAAGCCTCCAAGCCCTCAGTTTCCTAACATTTAGATTTCCCACATTATACTTGCTTTTTGTGAAATCTTAGGTCTGGTTCATGCTCCAAGTCCTCCAAGCTCCCCTCCCGCTCTGCTCCTCGTGCACACTCTCCTCCAGCTCCTCCTCCTTCTCGCCCCTTCCTGTTTTCTAGCTCCTCCCCTCTTTCCTGTCCTCTGGCTCCTCCCATTGCACAAGATTGTATCTAGTTGCTTTATTTGTGTCCTGTTTACACAAGAGTTGAAACAGGATGCTTATAGTGAGTATCACAATGCAGTATCCAGATTGACACCAGAGAGTTGGGGGTGGGGAAATCAGCATTTGAATTAACAAGGGTAAGGCATATACATTTTAAAAGAACATTATACCAACAGTGGTGCCTGGTTTACTCACACAGTTTAAATGCCTGTTGTGTGTAGGTGGAGTGTCTCCTGCCTTCCCAGCCTCTTCTTCCTCGGGCCGTCCGTGCTGGGCGCTCTCCTGGGGGCTGTGTCCACCTCCTCCTCCCTCACATCCCTTCTGTATCCCGCTCCGCCTCTGTCTGCTGAGCTGGATTTCAGCTTCCTGGAGGTCTCCGAAGGCGCTGCAGTGAACAGCAGCTTGCCCGACACTTTGCAGAAGTTCAAGCACAGGTGTGCAGGCCAAATGTGGCTCAGACGTACATGCCATTTCCTATCCACCCCTCAGCAGCTGAGGCCAGGGAGCAGCCCCGCCAGAAAACCCAAGTGTCTCCTGTGCGCGCTCGCCACCACGTGCCAGTGTGTGAGTGTGTGTATGTGTGTGTATGTGTGTGTATGTGTGTGTATGTGTGTGTGATGTGTGTGTGATGTGGTGTGTGTGCTCACGCATGTGTGGATGTCAGTTGGTGATATCAGGCCACTTTCTCCATTGTTTCCATCTCCTCTTTTGAGACAAGGTGTTTCCTTCAACCTGGACTTTGCTGCGTTGGGTGGACTGGCTTTGCAGCACGTCCTCAGTGCTGGGGTCATGGGCACACGCTTCCAGCCCTAGTTTTCACGTGGCTCTTGGCCATGTGAGGCCTTGTCCTCGTGCTTATGCAGCAGATGCTTTACTGCCTGGGCCCGCACCAAGCCCACTAAGCTAGCGTTTATTGAAGGGGAAGGTAAGGTCAGTGTTTACCAGTGTTACTGCTTTAAGGTCAGTGTGTTAGTCTCCAAATAGGAGTGAAGTTGGGCATCTGGTTTTTTTGGCTTAAAGTTATCCTTGATCATTACTTCCATTCACTTAGCAATCAGTTTTTGAGGACTTGCTGTGTGTGTGGCCACGAGATGCCAAGAGATGAAGGCGATCTGGCCACCACTGGGCAGAGGCGTGAGTTGGAGATTCATGTGGGAAGTGCCATGAAAGACTGAAGGGCCGTGTGGACAACCAACGGCTGGGGTCTATCTTAGTCTGATGATTGCGACTGTGTGAGGGAAAGCAGGGGGTCTCAGGCACAAGATGGAGCTGCCTGAAGAGAGGGCACAACATCCTCAGAGGTGCCAGAAGAGCCAGGCATGGCACACACTCATATTCTCTCTCAGAAGCCAGAGGGATCACAAGTGTGAGGCCAAGCGGCCTACAGAGTGAGAGCAGATGCTGCCTCAAACGCAACAGTCAAGCGATGTCTAGCTGAGGACCAGAAGTGTCTTCACGTGGTGGTGAAGGGAATGGGGGAGTGGGCCAGATGAGCTGGACTGTGGGGGCAGATCAGGGTGGGCACTGGGGCAGAGGTAGGAATTCCTATTTTGTTGGGAACGCCAGGTAGATTGGGTTGTCTGTAGGAAGACGGAGCTGGAGCCTTCACATTTGACCCTTGCTGACCGTACCTGCTCCCCTGGGTGTCGCTGGGGAGGAGCATACCCTCTTCACCAGCACCTTCTGTGCTTGCCTCAGTGGCTTATGGCCGGGGGCGAGGGGGGACGCTGCGGGAAGGACCTGTGCTTTGCCCAGTCCCGACCTCAGCCTGCGGCAGATGAGAAAAGTTTTGTCTGAAGTGGCCATTGGAAGCACGGCTCCACCTATCAAGAGCATTCTCGTCTGCTGCTATCCTGACTGAGCATTCTGACAGGGTCAGGGATGCAGCTGTCAGTCCACCCTGAGAGGCTTCCGCTGCTGACAGTCAAACGAATGCAGAGAGGGGACGGCGAGGAAGGCCCACCACCTCTGGTACTAGATAGCAACAGACCCACTGAGCTGCAGAACATGACTGGCGCCCTGCTTGGCCTACTCAGCATCTCGAGGTCTAGAGACTGCTGTTGGTGGGCTTTCTAAGTCCGTTTCTATGGCTGCAGCTGGGGTCACAGTTTCCTTGGTGGGGTCTCACAGATCCATTTCTATGGCTGCAGCTGGGGCACGGTCACCTTTAGGGAATCAGAGGTTTTCCTCAGTACCACTGCATGGACAAGGGGGAGGCCGAGGCTTACCAATCTCGGTGGCTGGTGAACACTGCCGCCTGGACGCACTACGGACCAACCACGGTTTCCAGTAAGTCCTGTAGCCCGTAGCGACTGGCTGGTGTTCTCTCTGGTCCATTACTGTGGGCCGACCGGCTCAGGTTGGGGCTTGCATTCCCGGTGGCTCTAAGGACGGAGTCCATATCATGAAAGAAAGAGAGGAAGGAGACAACTCGGGTCTGATCAGCCACACCCAGACCCAGCTCTAAAGCTAAAGTGTCCTAGGTGATCGTTTGTGGCCAGAGAAGATTATAGTTACATGTATGTGCGTGGGAGTGGGGGTGCCTGGGACACAGCTTTGCAGATTCAGTGACCCCAGGGCAAGCAGTGATGGGTCAGGTTTTCACGGACCCATGCACACCTGGGCAGGAAGTGGGCAGCCGTCAGGCCAGCTGGCATCCCAGCAGCTTTGCCACCCAGTCCAGGGAGACGGACAAGGGTTATTTCTGAGAAGTGATCCACAAGTGAATTGCAAATGCATGACCCAGTCAGAACGGCTCCAGGCAGACTCAACAAGGCTGCGAGGTATCAGCGACAACACGGGGTTAAGAGTCAAGAGATGTGCAGTCACCTCTGGCTGTCTGCAGGGGACGGGTTCCTGAGTCTTTAGTTGGCACCAAAGTTGAAGGATGACCAGCCTATTACACGACATGGTACGGTATCTTGTGTACAGACTGCCTGTATTCATGACACCACTTCTACGTAACATGTAATGTCTATACAATCTAAGTGCTGTATGTCTGCTGCCATGCTAGACTGTTTATGCAGTAGTGACAAGATGAAACATCTGTCAATTGTTTACAAAACCAGAATCATAAACCTTGACACACATCTGTAGAAACTGAAGCACATATGGCAGGTGTCAGAGATTTGGGGTGTTTGGTTTCCTTGTCCCTGTGCAGAATGCTGGCTCAGCCCTTAATCCCAGCGTGATATCAGAAGGCAGGCTCTCTTGGAGACACTTGGGTTCTGAGGGTAAGGCCTTGAGCCTGTGACTAGCAGTTATCAGAAGCTGCTTAGCTTTCTTTTGGCCAAGGGCATACACAGCAAGGAACCAGGGACTGGCAAGCCAGGAAGCAAGCTGTCGCCAGAGAGCGGATCTGCAGGTGCCTGGACCTTGACTTCCAGCCTCCAGATCTTCGGGAAATATGCATTTGTTCAAGCCATTCTGTCCATGGTAACTTGTTATAGCAGCCACGAGGAACTAAGACGCTATGCCAGAGCAGTCCACAGCGACGTGTGAACAGATGTGAATAAGAAATCGTAGCAAATACTTCAGCCAATGCTAGTCTGAACACCTCCAGAAATGGTGAACGGACAAGCAAGGGTGTTGCTATACCGTTGCTCTTTGTGTCTGCAACCTTTGTGGATGTCTGGCTCCTTACCATTTGAGAGGGAGAATCACTGGGCTTGAACATGTCTCTTCTGCAGAGACGCTGAACCTCTTAGCACTAACATTGGTTCCTTTTGTCTGAGGTCGGCAGCAGGGCTGCTCAGGCATTGCTACCGACAACAGAGCCCAGCACAGCCACAAAGCCAGCACATTCCAGAGCCATAATTACACCCCAGAGGTTGATGCAGCTTCCATAATTCTAGAACTTGACTGGAAATCCTGAGTCAACCACTCCTGGATGCCTTCTTGCCTGCTTGCTGGCCTCTCGACCCCTCTGTGTTCTTGAGATGGTGGAGCGGCCATACAGTCTGGAAGCCGTACCTTCCAGCACAGCCTCTTGGACTAGCGGCCACCTCCCCAGGAAGTTTCCCAGCAGAGGGTTGGCAGGCACCCATCTCCCCGATGCCACATCCGGGGGCTTTTAAGGCACTGATTGCATTTCTCCCACGGGTTTTGCAATTTTCAATTTCTTCCTAAGGAAATTGGAGCTCAGTGATAGAAGGGTGTTGTTTGTTTGTTTGTTTTTTTTTTTTTTTTTTTTTTTTTTTTTTTTTTTTT
>REGO01000013.1:7119226-7143896 GCA_010120015.1 Rhombomys opimus
ATCTACAGAAGACTTGGGATTTGAACACTGGGCTCTTGGATTCTCAGACTTCTTTCTGCATCATTGTCAAAGTGGTGAAGTGACCTGAGGAAGGAAAACAGTCTTTTATGAATTTTTGTTTCATGGGCCTGCACCAGTGTCTGCATGAAGATATTGCCTGGTGCTCCTGGCAGTGGCGAGGGGGTGTTGAATCCTTTTGTAAGTACAGAGAGTTGTGAGTGACCGTCACATGGGTGCTGGGACCTGAAGGCAGGACTTCTGTAAGAGTGCAAGTACTCTTGACTGTTGAGTCCCTGAGAGAGATTCTGAAGCCTTTTGGTTGATTTGTCATGGGGTTACAGCCTGAGAGACCGACTGTAAATCGGAGCCGTGACTGGACAGCGCACACAGTCCACTGAGCCCAGCAGACACCGCTGCTTGGAGCACAGCGTCTGGACCTGGCTGACCCGGGAGCTTGCGGCAGCTGCCCGAGATTACCCAGCTACAATCCTGCACATCAGCAGCCAGGAAAAGATCCAAATTCACAACCCGAAGTACAGTGTCTGTTGGAAAAGCCTCACTCTCCAGCCACCGTAGGTGTGAGCTGCAGGCTGAGCCACGGTGAGTCCGGGTCGGTCTACAGCCCAACAGTGTCTGGGCCCCACGTTTTTCCGCTTGCCAACACTGAACTGATTCAAGCTTCCTACCACCAACCCTGAGGATATTGTCCGCACTGGCACCTGTAGATAAGCCAGCGTTTAAAAAAGGCTCATGTAAAAGTCTTATTGTTTAACCCCTGAAAGAATCACTCCCAGAAAGTTGGTAACCATTTATGCCAAAACCAATACAACTGGATACATTTAGCAACAAAGTGTACACTGAAGCATCTTGGAAACCCAGCAGCAGTTTCCGTGGAATAGTTAATAGATTCTGCTAGAAGTGGGTGGGGGAAATCTGGCCTCCCCAACAGCATCATCTTCCTCCTAACTAGTCTCTGAAAGCATATTCGGAAGTTCTCAGGGTTCTTCCTCAGAGGGGGTTAAATCTATGATTCTGCCCTATGATTTCACCTTGCAGACAGCATATATACTGAAACTTCTTTGACTTAAAAAAAACCTCATACTTACCTGGCAGGGGAGTTACCGTGATCACGAAGGTGGTTTTCCCAGGGCGAGGCTTATCCGTCGCACTCCAGATGTGCTGACCCCTTCGATTTCCCCGAATTGGGGAAACTCGACTGCATAATTTGTGGTAGTGGAGGACTATGTCCGTGCTCTCCCCTGAAAAAGAAAAAAAATTCTCATGTGAACCTGCTACAACTGCAATTTCCCTCAGAGTTTAAACACTTGTCTGTGTTAGCTCCTCATGGGGCTAAGTCACGGGGACTCACGGGGACTCACGGGGACAAAGGAAGGTTAGCGTGTTTGCTGTTGTAGGCATGAGCGGAGCCAGGCAGTGCCTTTGCCTGCCTCTGTGTGGACCAAGAGAATCAGACTGAGCTTTGTTCCAGCACACAAGCCGGAGTCTGTGCTGTCCCCCAAGGTGATGCTTTTTAACAATTTGGTAAGGCCATGTGCCCTAGCCTTACTAGGTTCTCAGGGGAGTGTGTGACCGCGGCCGGAGGTGCAGTGGAGGGGCCCTCCTTTAGTGTGGGTTCACACCTCCGTGCTTTCCCTTGCCTGGCCTCAGTCTGCAGAAGTGGATAAAAAGCAGCTGGGGTGAGATTCTGGCAGCCTCTCTGTCATAAGCAGCGGTTGTGGGTCCTGGCTGCCCACGGGAATCAGCTGGTGAGCCTTGGCAGTGCTGATGCCGGTTCTCGCCCCGGAGTTTGGGTACACTGGGCCTGAGAGCAGCTGGGCTTTGAGTTTCACCAGGCGGCCACGACTGTATAATACGGGTTGGAATCACTGACCCCGGAGTCACAGCTATTAAGCCAGTCAATTACCCAGGGACCGGGCCAGATCGAGCCTGTCTAGAGGGATTGCCACACACCGCCTGCTGTTTAAGTCCATTTCCCAGAAACCCTGGTGCCTGGAAGTTCTGGAAGGCCTGTGCCTGCTGAGTGCGCATCCACTTTCTCAGGAACTGTGAGCATTAGGAGCGTACACACAGCTACTCTCACTCATTTGACAAATATTGAAACATCTGCTTTGCTTAGCTGTCATCTGCTGGAGATGGAAAAATACCCCGCAAAGTATCCTAAGTGAGCAGCTGGGAGGACAGGACGAAAGCATCACTAAGGAGGGTTAGGGAGTGCCAGCGACAGGGTGGGGGTGGGGTGGTGAGGAGCCTGCAGTGTTTCAGAGGACAGAGCTTGCTAGGGTGGTCAGTCCACCTTGGGATCATGTGATAGGGTATTTGGGATGATCTCAGGGGTGAGAAACTAGAGGAGGAGTGGGGGGAAGGCAGAGGAGAAGGAGGGTGGAGGAGGCGAAGGGGAGGGGTTGGAAGAGGTGTGGGAGGAGGGGACAAGGAGAGGAGGGGAAGAGGAAATTGCAAGGATCAACAAAAGCTGAATGCTGAGGAAGCCCACAAGGACACTCGATAGGCCCAGATCCCTCAAGGACAAGGAGAAGGACTTGCTCAAAAAGGAAGGGCCAGCGCTGGGAGCAGGCTCAGTGGGAAACACACTTGCCACGCCAGTTGTAAGGACTTGAGTTTAGATCTCCAGAACTCCCAGAAAGAGCTCACGAAAAACTCACAGATGCAGTAGCGCGGTTACGTATTCCCAGTGCCCTACAGCAAGATGGCAAACAGAGATGGGCCACTCCCTGGGAGCCCACAGGCCAGCTAGCATGCAGCTACGAGCAAGGAGAAAGACTTTCACAAGCACGGTGAAGAAAACACGGACATCCAAGGCTACTGTTTGACGGCCACAGGCCGGTGCACAGAGGTTGGGCGGAGGAAGAGGAAGAGTGGGGGGGGGGGAGAGAAACAGACTGATAAATATGTTTTTAAACGCAAGGGTAAAGGGAGGTGGAGTCAGCAGGTCTAGAGTGGTGTGCACTGTCTGGGAGGCAATGGGAGCTCAGGTAGCAGCCTCAATCCTGGAGGCCGAGGCAGTGCAAGTGGGGTTTGCTCAGCAGTAGTTATTTGGCTCTTCTTAGTTGCCAGGAGAAATGGAGGACTTTGTCTCACTGTAGCAGGAGAGAAAGAAACCCATGGAGGGTCCATAGTTCCAACAGCCTCAGCTTTGCACTGACAAGGATGGTCTGGCTTCTAGTGCCAGTGCAGAGCTGTCTCATTTTCTCTAGCTTCTAACACTTTGTCAGTTCTTAAACACCCCCACCCCCCGCAGAAGCCAAAGGGCCTTTCTTTTGCCCCTGCAGAGAGGGGTTGAAGGATACAAGAAAATAAAAGGTGGCACCCTCTCTCCTGCTTGGGTTTGCTGTCTTTCACTGGTGAAAAGGGTGTTATCATGTTAGCTGGTCCCATTGGCCCTGGGGACTGTGACATTTTGTGCGTAAGGTTTTCATGTTGACAGTTTCTCTCTTCCACTTCCTTGTGCTCAGCTCATAGTTCCCTTGTATTTGGCTAGATTGGAAAGAATCTCATATAAATGAGGAAGACAAAGAAGCTATGTTAAGAAGGTACAGTTTCCCCATAACAACGAATCCAGCTATGCAAGGAAACAATGAATTGGAAGTCTTAGGCATTTTCTCCTCTTGAAGGCAGTAGTTTTAGTGTCTTGGTTTCAAATATTGGGCAACACTGTTCCATAATACTCCTTGAGCTGGGCTGGAGGGCCAGTGAGCTCTCAGCTGACTCTGCTTCCCCAGGCCTGGGGATTCCCGCCACCGTGACTGTGTTTTTCTGGGTGTTAGGGGTGGAGCTTAGGTTCTTATGCTTCTGTGGGGAGCACTTTATCAGATGAGCCTCCCAGCTTCTATCAGCTACTTTTTTTTCTTCCTCATCAAGCTCTATGTCTGAGTTTACATAGTCACTTTTTTCCTGTTTAGAATGCAGCTGAAATCATAGCCCTGTCCCTGCCAGTCTTTGGGGAACCAAATAAAAACCACAGCAACGTACCTCAGATGTGACTTTTACCCCAGCGTCACCTCATCCACATTTTTGCCTTCAGCTAGGGTAGGTATTGCTTCGCTTTGCCTCTGATCAAATGAGGAACTGGGTGAGATGGAGGAGCCTTGGGTAGCTCTGGCCACCTCTTCAGGCCTTTCCCACAAAAATGTCAGGAATCTCCACCCAACACAGTTAGTGCTTGGCTACTCTGTGGACATCACAAAATAACACAGATGCAAACATCACTGTCTAATTCCTTTGGATTTCCCAGATCATGAACCTGTCAGCAACGTCCATCTTCAGTTATTTGTGATCCAAAGAGGCACTTTTGAGCTGTCATCCTGGCCATTTTCCTGCATTTCCCTGCTTATTAATTTATTTAGATGAATTTAGATTTATTCCAAGCCTGGGAAGTCCCCTTAGGAAAGCGTTAAATGGATTTCTCTGAAACGGCCTTTGAGTGTGGAAACCGCTGGGCAAACATTTACCCAGCCAGTCCCATGATCCAAGTAAGCCCTTGTTTCAAGAGGCAGCCTCTCTTATTAGGACCTTGGAAGAGTCCCAGAGTGCTTGCTGCCTGGAGTTTTTCATCAAGATCAGACCTCTGGTGTGATAGAACACGCATGTCATTTCCACCAAAGAAATTGTTCTGTGTTCCTACATAGGCCTGTGTAGATACATGTTAACACAGTTTCTCCTGTTCATAGCATTGAGTCCAAATCTCAACCCCTTAGACTTTCCTGGCCAACAGAGGCATCTTTATTTTAGGAGACATAAGCAGACATCCTCAGTCTACTTTAGAGTAGGGGTTGGTCGTCAGGAAGATCAAGCCGTGATGAGAAGCCTGGGATGCTCAGCCTGCTCCCCATCTTTGGCAAGGGCAGGCTACTTGAATGATCATCCCCCAAGTGGTGAGGAGCCTATGACTATTCATGAACTAGGAGCTGGGAGAGCTTGTGTGGGAAGCCTGCCTGGCCTGGACTCTTGAAGGCCTTCCCATAAAGCTTGTTCACCTTGCCCTCTGTATCTCAGGACCAGGCGGCCTCTGTGTCCTTTGTCATCTCCATTACCATGTGAGAAGTCACTGGACAGGCTTCCTGCTCTGAAGCTGTCCTAGCAAATTGCAGAATGTGAGAAGGTGTGGAGACTAGATTCAGGGCAGAGGGGGGACACCGCCACCCTGGAGACAGGCATTTGCAGCATCCTGACCAAGCCCTCTGCTTATTCGTCAGCATCAGAGTCGAATGGATGCATAGATCACACCGCTGGCGTCAGAGAAGTCCTTGAAGGGGAACGAATATCCCCATCCGCCTGGTCACAGACCTGCACTAAATATGGATACACAACAGTGCAAGGGCTTAAAAAAAACTCTAAATTTTATATATGCATTTAGCTTTATCAAATACTGTAGAGCCAGCTCTGCAGGCAGCAACTTAGGCACTTAAGGGATGGTAAGGATGAAGTCTCCATGCTAGCATAGTCACAGGTGGCGCCTTTATTTAGAAAATTTAAACACAGTTAAAAGCTCCTGCTGCTCTTTGCAAACACTCCCTTGTCCGTGGAGCGCTGATCTTTTAAAACACGCCGTGCTGCCTGGTGAAGGCTGGCTAGTCCCTGTGGAAAACATTGTGAACTCAGAGCCCAAACCCAGAGTGACAGGTGTCGTCTGTGGGTTGCCATTTAACGTCCCTAAGTGTGCAAGGTGGACTCCAGGGTGGAGACTCAGCGGCACAGTCTCAGGGGCTTCGCATTCGTCCAGTATACTGGGAAATACGCTGAGCCGGGGGCCAGCTGGCCTTCTCCACCCAACAGGGACTTCGAGGAAGTCACATGACCCCCCCCCCAAAAAAAGCTGTTAGCATTTGGTTGAATAGGTAAGTCTTATTTCTCTTCATTTCCTAGCAGCACTGAGATACGATTGGCAGAGAAAAGCTGCATCCTTTAAGGTAGAATCGTGGTGACATGATGGATTTATTTACAGTGGAATGAGCCCAGAAATCGAGCCACTTGGCATATCACCTTATATGAGCTATCTTTTTTTTTTTTTTTTTTTTTTTTTTTTTTTTTTTTTTTTTTTTTTTCTGTGGTCAGAACATTTATGAACAGCAAATGAACAAAGCAATGTCACTTGTGAATTTAAACCTGGGCCATCACCCATAGACTCGTGTTTTAGAGTATTTTCTAACAGTACTTTTTAAGTATTTAGTTGTGTGTATACATTTCTGTGGTACTTGCTTGCGCACTAGCGTGAGAGTGAATGCACTCACCTGTGCATGCGTGTTCAGGAGGCCAAGCGGATGCTGGCTGTCTTCCTCTCTCACTCTCCGCTTTGGATTTTGAGGCGCGATCTTTCACTGGGCCTAGGACTTGCCATTTGGGGTGGACTAGTCATCTGATGCTTCATCTCCACCCCTCTCCACTCCCCCAGCACTGGGGTGCAGACGGTGACTCCAAACCTGGCTTTCACGTGAGTCCTGGGGATCTGGGCCAGGGGCTCGGCATCTCCTCGTTGGCTCTTACAGTACGAACTGGAGGGTGGAGCAGCCTTTGGAATGCCTGGCCGGTTGAAATAGGCTGAAGCAGGTCGTTAAAGGCTTGGCTTTGAAGTTTACAACTGCACAAATGTGTCCTCTCAGTTTCTGCAGATCAAAGAAGCTGGTTTCCACGGCAAAGAGCCCAGCTCCACAGGGCAACACGAAGGTGTAAACCCTGTCCCCGAGCCTGTTCTTCCTCTTCCTCTATCACGGCCATGAGTTTCCCATCAGATCGAGCTGAACTCTGTCGGTCACCCACACATAGCTCCTCATTTTGCTTCTATTGGGTAATGTTACTGTGTCACAGCAATAAGAAAAGTAATAACACAGTTGCCAAGTTATAGATCAGATGGTCAGAAGCTCAAGTTTGTACCCTTTGACCCACATCTTCATTGTCTCCCCCCAGCTCTGTGCAATCGCTCTTCTGCTTTCTATAAATCACCCTTTTGTTCTGCTTCCTAAAAATCATCCTTGTGCTCAGAACTCCGCATGGGGGTTCTGCGGTGGCTCCTGTGCAAACTCACATGGACAAATCGTATGCAACAGCTCAAGCCCAGGCCTCCCCCAGGTATCAGAGCTGCCATGTGCTGCCCTGTTCCCGGAGCCAAATAATCCCATCTAGCTACGTCAGCCCACACCCCTCAGTGGTGTTAAAGTGAGAGGATTTTCACATGTGCGCCTTGAGGGATGTGTGAACATGTGCAGGTGTGTGGGTGCTATGTTTATGGTGTATACTTTTTTTGTGCACTGTGCTAATGTATATGTGGCCTGTATATTTTCTGTGTGCATTGTAAAAATGTTCATTGTATGTTGTTTCCAAGGCATTCATTCTGCATATATTGCACGTGTCCCCAGTGAGAGCATTGGTGTGTGCCGTAGGTGTGTCTGCTGTATGTCTTTTGAGTGTGCGACGTAAATATTCTATGTGTTTGTATACGTTATATGAGCCTTTTGTGTAAATGAGTATGTTGTACGCATTGAAATTGTGTGTATAGTGTATGTTCTGTGTGTTACGAGTGTATTCGATGTTTAAAGTATGGGTCATGTGTGCTTCACATGTTGAGTGTATAGTATGTGTTTGGTAACTGTTTATACGTATGTTCTGTATGTTCTGTGTGGTATATGTTTGTGACTGTGGGTAGTGCATGTTGCATGTTGCGTGTTTGTATTTTGCGTGTTGGGACTGTGGCATATTTTGTGAGTGTGTACAGTGTGTGTCACACGTATTTTGTACAGAGTGTGTGTTGTACTGGGGCCTGGTAATGAACACACATGACTATAAGATTGGTAGATACTAGTCAGATGGAGAAAAGGATATGATTCTGCACATATGAGGCTCATGCTCTATATTCCCAGGTGGCTGATCACTTTCTTGAGGCTCCACCCTGTGTTTATTTGTGTGGCCACCAGCACCACACAGAAGGAGGCAGCAGTGGTGTGGAATATGATGGGATGTGTCCTGTGCAATTGCACACATCCCTGCTCTGAGCTTGGACTTCCTCTTACCGTTTTGTACTTCTTTACCCCCCACATAATCCCTCCTGTCTCCTCTTGGTTGTTGGCGGTTTGTCCACACCTTGCAGAAAGCAGGAATCCCGTCTAATTTGTCTCCAAATGCACTTCAAATGCAAGAACGCTGCTGGCGAGGGCCAGGCACACAATGAAGCTGTTCAGCGATGCACAATGAAGATGTTCAGCGATGAGCACGTCTCCTTTACAGACGAGAACAGCTGAGCTCCAGGAAGACCAGCTCACGTCAGGGGTTTAGCCAATGCGGGTGTTCTCAGAGTCTTGGGGCGTCTTGCTCAGCAGCCGCGCAGGGCTCCCCTCTTGCTGGGCCTCTCTAGTCTTGCAGGGATTGCGGAGTTGGCTTTAGTGAGGTGTTACATCCTACTTGGCCCACAGTGATTAAAAGGCATATTTTTCTTCCTTTGGGTGTACGCCCTGGTACATGCTCTGTCACCAGGATTTTGGGCCTCACGCCTCCCAGTGCTCATCACCGTGGGCCGTCCTAAGCCTGGGGCCTTGGTCCCCTGACATCCCTCCAGCTCTCCTCAGGTCCTCTCAGCAGCTTGAATCCCCATCCTTGGCCCAGAAGCTTTGGCAGGCTCTCTGATCCTGCTCAGGGCAGCTGCCTCAGCTCTGCAACTGCAGTGGCCAGCCCGCGGCAGCTGGTCCCCTGGTTCTCTGAGGGGTGGGTTCTCTCAGGCTCCTTGGGCAAGCAGCAGTCAGCTTGGAGGTGGAGTGCTACTCTGAGACTTGAGCTCCTGCCTTCTTTTCCTGACTCTCCATCTGTGACTCCTCCTGCCAGACTTGGGAGGGACCTTTCTGGATGCTATGTGGGAGGCAGGTCACCGGGCCGCTTTGTGGTCTCCTCGTCTAGTCTCCCCTGACGGTTGAAGTGTAAAGTGCAGTTTGGGATGTTAAAACATGCACTTTGGTGCTTGGGAGATGGGCCAGTCAACTGCAAACGTGAGGACCGGAGCGCTGATCCCCAGCGTCCACGAAAAACTTTGGGTATGGCAGTAGGTGACGGTAGTCCTAGCCTAGGTGGGGGAGGGGGAGCTGTAGACAGAAGGGTCCCCAGATCTGATCGCTCAGCCAGGTTATTTGAATTGATAAGCTCCAGGTTCAGTACGAGCGACAAACTCAGAATAAAATATCCTAGAGTCGCATACTTGAAACATTTGGGTAAATCAAAGCAAATTTTATATTGAATATTGATAAAAACTTAACATTAACAGCACATTTTATTAATAAATCAATAGATAAAAGGGCTAAGAGAAACAGTTCCGAGCAATATCAGTGCAATACTCTAATATGCAAACACAGCACGGAGGTTTAAACTGTCTGTTAATGAAGTCCTAAGAAATGCAGGAATCTGCCCTGCGTGGGCCCTTCTGGGTTGACAGAGACTCTGTAGTGGGTGATGGGAATGTGAGAGACAGGGAAGGTAGAGGAAGGAACTGGAAAGGGGAAGAGGGAAAGAAAAATGGCTCCACTGGATGGGATCCTTCAAATACATGCTTATATGCCAACACACTGTCTCAGGCTCTCTCAGGCTGTCAGGGCTGGTGACCGGGATACGCTTGCCAAGGCTCTTCTCAGCTACCATTCACCTGTCTGGGACCCACGGGTTGCCCACCGTGTCTCATCTCCCTGCACAAGTGTTAGTGAGAAAACAGCATCTTCCTTCATCACTTCTGCACCAGGAAATTGTTCTTGGCAGGAAAATGTCCTCTCTCTCCTCGGTCTCTGCTCTTGATAATCTTGGCAACTCAATAACTGGCTCTCGCGTTTCCAAGCAGGCGAAGGGAAAACTTTCCAGAGTAGGTCACAGGCTTATTAAGGGTTTGTTCAGAGTGACGCCCGGTCATCGGCTTAGGCACTGTGGCGTGCATGCCCGGGAAGGGATGAGAAAGGGAATGGAGAAAGGAGCACAGACCTCAGGCCTTCCCGGCCCCACTGTGGCTCCTGCTCACGTGGCTGGGCCAGTTCCTCCTGTGGCTTTGTAAGTAGGGCTAACAGCAATTAAAAAAAACAAAAAAACAAAACAAAAACTAAGACCTCACAGAAAAGTGCTAGTTAGCAGAACAAGACTTAGGAGAACCTGGAGCACGCCATCTCCAGCAGCCCTGCCTGTAACAGCTTTTTCTAGAGTTTCAAGGAGCCATTCTCAGGGTGTAGTTATTGCTGTATGTCTTCCCAGCCCTTAAGACAGCGGCGCTCCTGCATGTCTGCAGGGAGCCATGCACTGATGCAGCTGTTCTAAGGTGCTGCACACACCTTGGGAGGGCTGTCCTAGCATCAGCTCTAGACGCTGATTGACAGCCTAGACTCCAGCATATTTCTCTCTCTCTCTCTCTCTCTCTCTCTCTCTCTCTCTCTCTCTCTCGGGGAACCTCTTGCTCAAGCACAGGAAATAATTCTGCTCTAGTTTTCAAAACCCCGAAGAGCTCTTGGCAAGTTTGCTCCTTCCTATCTCAGGGGGATGCAGACAGGAAGCTAGCACGTGCCTGTTCATGAGCACAGAGTGAGAGGAGGGAAAAGTGGTGGAAGAACTTGAAGGGTTGTGGAAAAGAGAAAAGGAAAAGATAAAAAAATTAAAAAAAAAACAAAACAACAACAAAAACACTGGAATTGAAAAACCCTGAAACCAGCGAAGGGGGCTTTTAATGGACACAGTTAACAATCCACTTAGTCAACCAGCATACATTAGGGTTTCAGGTTTTATTTAATATAATACTGATACAACAATGGACACAAAGTGTACCTTCATGGGACTACATGCCGGTGGGGAGAGGAGTTGGCCAGCTGGGTGAAGCTAGGTGGGTCCATGTGCTGAGAACCATCAGCGGGGCATTCAGCAGTGCAGGGCAGTATCTGCACCAAGAACAGACATATTTGGGGATAATGTTTGGCAATAAGCAAGGGGGATTTCTTGAGCAGTCGTGATCTGGATTCTAACAATGTAGGAGGAACAAGAAAGACATATTGCAGTTGTTAAGATAGGAAATGATTCAAGTTTGGCTAAAACTTTTTAACAATGAAAAACCAGAGCCCAGGAGAGCCGCTTTGGCCCGGCAATAACTAAATGTCTGAGTTTACGCAAAGAAGGTTGTGCAATGTCTCACTGTAGGCTGCTCTTTGCTTTTGAAGCTGCTATTACCCTGAAGGAGTTCAGATTTCAATTCCTCTTGCTTCTTTATACTGTTGTCCGAGTCCACAGCCCTTATCTCACGGAGGTGGAGTTATTCATGCTTAGCAGACCGGACACTTCAGACTGCAGTGTTCTTGCACAAATGCCCTGCCTTTGAAATGTGGCTTGGGTTGGTGTTTGGGGAATGAGGAGTTTATCAGCTGGCGTGACTAGCTTCTAGCATTCTAGCCAGAAATACTGGCTACTTTTTGTTGTTGTTGTTATTTTTAACCACAAAAATCCCTGTTCCAAAAAAGTCATCCAACTCTGAGTTCATACTTGAGACAGTTCTGGCGATACTTTTTATTTACGTGGCGTTGTTCAGTGAAACCTCCCCGCACGCTAAGCGCCCGCAGTCTCACTGAGCCTCTGGTGTAAGCGGGCGTAAAGCGATTGTGCCCATCTTCTAGAGTCAAAGAGCCTGAGTAAATACAACTTCTGTAGGGCGATAAAGATCACTCAGTGCAACTAGACAGTGTAGACTCTTTTCCTAGTTCACTTTCTCCGTCCTCACAGCACTTTTCTTGGTGACGGAGCTCTGTTCTGAGTATGTCCTTAGGTAAAGTTTGTCACTGTGTGAACCACAGTTAAACAACTGAGGTGGCTGTGATGTCACTGGGTCCCACGATCTCATGGGGCCATTTTCGGACCCACGGTCTGTCAGTGACAGTACAGGAAAGGACGACCCAGTGCCAGCTCAGCAAACTTCTGAATGGATGAGATGGAGCTTACGAAGGCTGTGGTGGCAACTGCAAAGGAACAGATGCAGACATAGGCATTGCAGAGACTATCAGATTCCTATGTGGGAACTCATACGCCTGCATGAGGTGTGTGGCCACCCCAGCCAGGAACCACTCTAAGACGCTTGAAAAAAAACAGCACACAAGCTCAGGAAGAACCCTTATTGACACCAGCGGCTATAAAATGTCCAGATCCAAAGGCATTTTAGAGGATGCAGAAGTGACAAGCAATGGGGAGACTGTGCCTTAGGCCAAATACTGTTTGCTATGTTCCTGCCTCATGATTTAAAAGCAAGACCCCAGAGAAGCAAACAACACTTAAGCACTCAAATGCATCCTGAACCAAAAAGGATCCAGAGCACAGAAAGTAAACTTCTGCGATGCCTGGTATCCATCCAAGAATCGCCAAACACACAAATCACAAGGAGAAACCAACAAGAGACAAACAGGGATTAGCACAAACGTGAGAATTAGAGTCGGAGAGCATTACAGCTTATTACAACTGTATTGTGTGTGCTCCGAGAGATAAGCAGAGGAATCCAAGGTGTAAGCCGTATTCATGCAGACCCAGCCCACACAGAAAACTACAGCCCCAAACAGCCCACCAGGCTGTCAAGGAGGACACAATACCAAGTCCACTTGGACTCTTCCAGAAAACTGTAAGAATCGACCACTCTGTTTGCAAAGTCTTCCCAGCTGTCCCAGGCCATTTCCTCTTCATCAAACCTAGAGAACACAGCACAGAAACACTACCAACCAGCATGCCTCATGAACACAGACACGCACATGTTAAACAGAAGGAGCAAACAAAAGCCGGCAATCTCTCAAAAGACAAATACAAAATGACCAGTGATCTTCACAAAGCAAGACCGGCTCAGCACTGGAAAATGGATTTATCTAGTTCTCTATATTTTAACAAAACTGAAACACAGAGGAAGTGGTTAACAAATTCCGGTTTATATTCCTGATTAAAGAACAACAATAACAAAATGCCCTGCAAATTAGAACAGAGGCATCCCAGCCGAATAGAAGGCTATCCACAGAAAGATCTACAGCCAGCATGAGGCTTACTGAAAACCGTCCACCAAGACCAGCCAGGCAAGGACGCCTGCTTCCTCGCTTCTGTTCAGTATTGTGCTACAGGATTTAGTTGGGGCATAAAGAAAAAGTGACAAAAATGAAATATAGGGCATATCTCTTGGAAAGGAAACTCTCTACAGACAACATGAGTTTTAGAAAATCGTATGGCCTCCACCCTGAAGATCTTAGTGCGCCTAATCTGTTACTTTTGTAGGTTACAGATCAATACATGAAAATCCGCCGTACTACTAGGCATTAGCAGCGAACATCATCCACAGGGAACATGTAAAATGATATATTCTACAAGAGCATCAGCAAAATGAAAAGTTAAGTATAAACCTGACAAAATGTTTAAGTTCTACATGTAAGGCGGCAGCGATGGCAGACAGGCCTGCCCCTCCCCCAAGCCCACGGAGAGCCTCAAAGTGTCCTTGCTGGCAGCTTCCGCTCCAACACACCTGGCTTAGGTCCTCTCTAGGAGCCTGTTTCAAGGTCACCCACAAGCGTGCGTCTTTTGTGGGGTCTTCCAGGCACCAGTTCCGTGACCTCCAGAAACGGGACAAAGAACATGGCATACTCTTTCTTCTTCTTTTCCTTTTCCTTTTATTTTTCCCTTTCTCGTCCTTCCTCTTCATTTTCCCATTTCCTCTCCCATGCTCCTCCTCTCCCTCATCCCCTCCTTCATTTCCCTCCACTCTCTTTTCCTTCCCTTCCCCCTCACTTTCTTCCTCTCCTTCTCCTCTTCCTCCTTCCCTTCCTTTTCCTCCAACACTCTTTCTCTCTCCTTTCCTTCCTTCCACTTGCCTTTGCTGTGTAGCTCAAGAGGACCAATGTGACTCGCGATGCAGCCTCTGACCCCTGACCTTCCTGCATCTGACTGGACAGATGCTGAGGGTACAGAAGTGTGCACCACACCAGGCCATGTCTTTTCTTAAACGCTAGTTAAGTAAAGTGAATTTATTACACACACAGAGTGTATGTTCTTGTTTTTTTGTGGTACAAAAATATTTTTGATTTTAAGCTCCTTTGTCTTTCTAGGCTTGGCTTTTAAATTTGTATTATATTTTAACTTTTTGGTAGTTTTTACTTACAAGGGCAACACTGTAGCTATCATAGTTCTCCCTCCATTATTACCGCCTCTTAGCCCTCCTAGTCCTGCCACCCTCCTTTTCAAGTCATCTCCCTTCCGCTTGTGCGTGAGTGCATGGGTGCGTGTGTGAGTGCATGGGCGCGTGTTGAGCTTGAGCCTGCAGGTGTGCCTCTTGGGCAGGCGCTCCCAGCTGCAGGTGTGCATGATTGCTACCGTCTTCTCCATCACCGTCTTCTGTAAGAGAAGTGCTCCATCCTAAAGAGTGCAACTTCCTTCTGCAGTCAAGCTGTTCTCTGGCAGAAATGTTGTGCCGTGGCCCCGGGAAAGCACACAGTCCCCACTTCCTCGTGGGGACTGTCATCTTTGGAGACTATTTCTTTGAGTCATTACTTTCATGCTGGAGTATCACCAGTCGCTTGGCAAATCCGTACAGCAAAGGGCAAAGCACACATCATAAGCAAAGGAATGGTGAAGACATACAGCGTGGTTAGCTGACATTCCCCACTTTGCTCGTAAAAGCACTTCTTCAAATTTTTTGCTCTTGTCAATTTAATAAAAGACAAAGCACTGTCTTTCTGGTATTAGCAACATGAACTCTCAGTGTTGTCTCTATAGCAAAGTCACTGCAGGGGTGTAAAGCAGTTGCAATGATGTGCAAACTGAGTGTCTGCAGTGCTGAGCAACGAAAGGCACACTCACTCACTAACTAACTAACTAACTAACTAACTAACTAACTAACTAACTAACGGTGGCGTGGCTGATGGAGGGAAGGAACATGTAAAGATGCTTCTTGTTTGGGTATAGACTGAAAACAAGCAGCTTGTCTGTTTTGAGAACAAAATTTTCAGAGGTGGATTTTTGCCCCAGAACAGCCTGAATTTAAGCATCAGTATCTGGCAGAATGTTTTGCAACAATGACATCCCGAGTCTGCCCTATTTGGTATGACAGTCACTAGCAACATGTGACTGTGAGCTCTTGAAATATTTCTAATACAACTGAGAGACTGAAATTTAACTTCATTTAGTTTTGAGAAACGAGGCCAGCCATGGGTTTCTAGATGCTGCACAAACTGGCAAGCATGGATCTAGGCGAACAAGAGGATGAGTATGCACCATGACTTTCCTTGTGTCATTACTAAAAGTTGACATTAAAGCCCAGGACTTCTGTGATTCTGAAGAGGCCTCAGTGGTATTAGCATCTTCCAAGGATAACACAAGCCTGTGAGATGAGCTCGTGAGCACGCCTACACCAGAGCAAGATCAGCTCAGCACAGCCTGCCTCTTAAGACTGACTGACTGACCTCTGGGTGAGAAGCAGGGGAGGGTTCCACTGCACTGCAGTGGCTTATCCTGTTATCCCCAGGCGGAAGGCTTCCCCGGCTCCCGTCCTGCCTCAAGACAGTCATGGACACCATTGTAATTACTCTCGGACAGTAGTTTTCTGCCGCTGGGGGGGTAGACAGTTACCTGTTAACACATCGCAACATTGCTGATGTGAGCAGACAGATATGCTGCACCTTAGCCCGCCCGGAGCTGCTTCTGCTCCTGCTGGTAGAAGGCCGCCTATCCTTCAGCCTTGTGAGTTCAGGCTCTTCATGCACTGTGGAGATTTAGCTCTGACGGGCTGCAATTTTCTGAGAAAACCGGGGACTAACACTAAACATGAAATCATTCAGGTGGTTAGCACTTATCTAATGATATGGAGTCAGGCCTACTTCTTTTATTCAGTATACTATCTGTTCAAAATTAAATCCGTCTGCCCATCTCGTAGTTCTAATTCTAATTTAGTTTGTGACTGAGATTGTCTTAGTGATGATCTTGAGGAAGCCCTCCATCATATGTCAGATTCAGAGATGCCAAATAAGAGAGCACAAGTGCTGTGTTGATTCTGGAAGGGCTGGCACTTCAGGCTTAGTTTACACAGTCCAGGTGAGCCACAGATAATGGCAACACACTCCTGAGTGTGGTCATTGTTTTGCCTGTCCATTACTGTGTTTTAATCCACCCCGAAACTTTGCCCTATAGCAACAAGGTAGCCTGTAGGTTTCTGGGGCCCAGCTCAGTGGTCTATATTTGTGGCCCACGGTGGCTACCATCAGACTGGATGGGGTTGGCTTGACATTGAAGACAGTTGACTCTGAATGATGGCCGAGGACTAGAGTACCTGCACACCACCTCCATGAGGCTGGTACCTTCCAGCGGCACAGTGATCTGAGGAAAGTGATACTTCCTGCCAGCAAGCTCAGGGCCAGAAGGGTGAGTATGCAAAGCCCTAGAAAGAGCACCAGACATTCGATTGGCCTCAGAAGTCATTTCTGCTTCCCTCCTTCTATTGATCGAGTAAATCACTAACGCTGGCCCAGAGTCAAGAAGGTAAGAACACGTCATGAGAACACTATGTGGTTCAACATGGCTCCTCAAGGTTAAGGACTCTTGTCCTTAGCTGACTACCATGACCATGTGAAAGGAAAACCACTTACAGAAATTACACTGTCAGTTATATTCAGAAGACGTCAACAGACTGAAGGACTCCAAGGGTGGGTTTGGAAGATGCTTATAGGGAGAAGGAGACTGTCTATAGAGACTTAAGAGAATCAGGGATGGGGCCCTTGAGTGTCTCGGTTTTAAAGTGAATGTGGGGCTGGGGGTCCTCAGGAAGCACAGTATTGGCCTTGCAAGTCCTCAGTGCTCAGGCGAGAAGGCCAGGCATGATGGAAGCACACTTGTGATCTGTCTGCGGGGAGGCAGGTGGGATGAGCCTGAGAAATGACACTTGAGGTTGTCCTCCCACCTTGACATGCATGCACACACATGTGCAGAAATCCCCCCCACATGAACACACACACACACACAGAATACATATATATATGTATATATACATATATATGCATATATATATATATATATATATATGTAAACGTAAAAATAAATAAAGGGGATTAAAGGAGGGCCATGCTCTTGTTGTCTGGCATGTGACTGGACCCACCCGTTTCAATAGGCATCTCTTGGGCAGCAGAGAGAGTCATGGGAAAATCACCTGCTGAGCCACAGACATTCAGTTACTGGTGCTGGGATTTTGTCATGTTTGAGCAATCATGAAACAGACAAATGCTGAGAAAGGTGGGGAGAGGGCAGGGAGGGGAGAGGAGAGGGGAGGGAGCCCTCCACCAATCTGGTTCTGCTAAGCACCTCAGGACTGTCCCTGCTTCCTGTTAATGTGTGACGCAAGCCAGGAACAACACCTCTTTCGACTATTTGCCCTCATTGAGCAAGATTAAACTGCAGTGAAGCAAATAATTAGCTTGTCACTTCTGTCCTTCCCCCTCTACTTATGAAGGAAGTTAAAATGGAATGGCTCGCTGCCCTGATGTCTGCTAGTCATTTGCTTCAGATTTCAGCTCCGGTTCACTCATGGCTTTCTGCTTGGTAAAGGGCTGAAAAAAGAAATCATAGTACTCTGGCTAGAAAGACAATCTCAGAAGCCCATAAAAACTGCTTAGAGAAAGGGGGAATGCTGACCGATTAAAACTGAGATACGGCAGTGACGAGACGTGGGCTCAAAAATGCCTGTTTGGACGTCGGTAGATGGAAAGTGTGTGACGAGGCAGAGACGCCGGGCTGTGCGAGGAAGTCCATCTGGGACAGTGGTTTTGAGTCTGTGTTGTGGTTCTGTGACAGGTTACTGGAAGTCCCACAAAGAGCAAAAATAGGTGTAGCAAGTTCAGAGCCTCAGGCGCCTGCCTGTGAAAACACAATTGCCTATAACTGTGTGTGCATTTCTCTACCTGTTTCTTATGAATCTTTCTTTCTGGTGATAGAAAAAAAAATTACTGATTCAGAGCTGTCTCGTGTTTCCTGATTCAGGACCCAGGATCTTTGCAGGAACAACGCACTTCACCATTCTCCCCCATCTTGTTCTGACTGGAAGTCTTTGGGGGTTGTGAAGGTGAAGGAGATGGCGGCTGGCCTGGTCTCCGGGGAGGCTTGTGATGCACAGGTCACCCTGTGGTCCTCGGTGTGGCCCATCGTTATCCTGCCGGCCTCCTTTCCTGTGGCTTTTTACAGCCGCTGGCTCCTAGGCAGGCCTGCACATCAGAGGATGCCTTCTCTGGCTCCGGCCATGTGGAAGACCAGACTGCACCATGACCTGGATGGAAGCCAGGGCTGTGAACAGCGTGCAACTGTGGCGAACAGCAGAGTTAGCGGCGTGTCTCATGCTGCAACACTTGTGTGGGGCTGGGAGCTGCGCAGGGCAGCGTGAACGAGGCCACCTGCAGCTTACACTGAGCTCTGGCGAGGAGCTCATGAAGCAGCCACGCGCACGTTACCTGCACGTAAGCCACATGTGACAAAGGAGGCCAAAGGCAAGGGAGGCCGAGGGGAAGCACGCAGCATGTCTGAGGGAGGGAGGAGGTGACACCGGGCTTGGGTAAAACCTTTGAGACCTGAAGGGGGGGTCTGGAAGTAGCTTCGGCTGGCGTGTGCTCCTGAGAGCCTGCCTGCATGTGGGGGCCCACGAGTCTCCAGGACATGTTGGTACGGGTAGGGCCAGCTCAGTGTGTAAAAGGGAGAGAGCCCCATGGCGCACGCCTGCTTCTTGGAAGGCTGAGGTAGGTGGATCACGCGAACCCAGGAAGTCAAGGCCACCCTTGTCGGCATAGTGAGACTCTGTCTCAAGTGCAAATACAGGATGAATTTTGTTTCTGTGTTATGGCACAAATTTGCTACTTGTAAATTGCTCTAAAACCTTTTGATATATGTGTCTAGGCAAGTTAATGTTCACCAACAGAAAGCTTCCAGATTGGTCCTTCACGTGTATGTATATATATATATGTATATGTATATAAATATATATGTATGTGTATATATGTACATGTGTATGTGAATACACACACATACATTGTTGGCGACAGTCAGGATAACCCGGGGCCTGTTACACGCTGGGTGAGGGCTCTGCCACCAAGCGGCACAGCCCGGCTGCCACTGAGTTAGACCCACCTGTTTTGAAGCATTCATTAAACCACCGCTTATCATAGGACCACCCCGTGGACCTTCTCGAGCGCCCCTGCCTCCGTTCCTGAAGCGTGTAAGCCAGCGTGCAGACCGCGGCATGCTCATCTTTGATGCTGGGCTACTCACCACAATCAAGTAATGAACCAGCCCAGGAGCCTTTCAGTAGGTAAAGGGATAAAGAAAGTGCAGGCCATACATGAATAATATTCAGCTATAAGGAATTAAATACAGCCAGGTGCAATCGTGGCTTTTTCGGAAAATGCATGGAATTCTTAATATTTGTGTTGGACAATATAAACCAGAGTGAAAAACAAAAACAAAAAACAAACCATCTCATAGGTGAGATGCTGGAGAGGAGGAAAGAGCAGGGCACGGAACGGAAACTGTTAGACTTGCAGAGGTGGACGTGCTCGGACTGTCACGAGCGGATGAAGCGTCCTCTTCAACCTCTAACTACCGTACACTGTTGACACACAGCAGAAAAGGAACGGGGATGGCGGCTCCACAGCACACACCTGTGGAGGCAGCCTTGAGGGGAAGGCTTGTTCCGCCTGCGTCCTGATGGGAGCTTTGAAGAGTGCTGACCCAGGCAGCAATGACGATTCCGGCCACCAAGGGGGTCAGAGCGCCAAGGCTGCGGGAACCACCCCGCGAATACTGACCCCTGGGGCGGGGATGGATTGGCACAGCACCGTGCCCTGGCCAGCCCTCAGCCTGCCTCTCTGGGGAAAAGGAGCAGTCTAAGGCTCTGGAAACCGCTGAGTGAGTGAGGAACTTCTGCCTTGCAGGCAGCATCGATGCTCTGCTTAGCCGCCCGCATCCCTTTGTGGGTACTTCAGCCTGGACTTTCTGGGGTGCGTGTGGAGGCATCCCTGGAAGGCAGGCTGGAGACGGCGCTGTGCAGTTCGGTGTGAACAGGAGCCGTTTCTTCGCGGTTGTATTGCCCTGTGGTCCCTTAGGACCTGGAGAGACGCGGGTCCGGGGCTCGGAATGGGTGGTGCTGTTCCCGGGATCACAGTGTCCTCTTTGTACCTTGCCCGTCCTTGAATTTTTTTTTTTTTTTTTTTTTTTTTTTTTTTTCTGGGCACGAATTCTCCTTCGCACAGTAAGCCCTACAACTAACTGGGTTACAATAAGCCAAGAGAACGTGTTTTTCTCGGCCTGGCGGTCAGCAGTAATGCAACAACGTTTAAAGCCCGTGCAGTACCGGCTCTGTGCCAGCACTCATCCCCCCCCCCCCCCCCCCCCCCCCCCCAAGACGCCGCTGCGAGCCTGGCGACAAAAGAGGAAACCGAGGTCCTCGCAAACTTAGTGACTCCCAAGTCGTCAGAGCCAGCCCCAGGCTCCAGCCCCAGGCTCCAGCCCCAGGCTCCAGCCCCAGGCTCCAGCCCCAGGCTCCAGCCCCAGGCTCCAGCCCCAGGCTCCAGCCCCAGGCTCCAGCCCCAGGCTCCAGCGCTCCTGCTGGCCGCCCAGCTGTGTTTGCCTGGGAATCTGGCGCCCGCCGGTCGCCAGCTCGGACCTTAGTTAGGTGGCCTGGTTTGCTCGCGAGGTCGAGGTGAGCTGTCCCAGCTGATTTGGGTTTTTGTGGGAACACCGAGGCCGCTCCGAGGAGCGGAGCCCTTTGGGAACTGAGACCCCCGGCGGGGGTGCGGAGCCCCTGGGGTGGCCGGCAGGGACGGGCTGCCCAGCCTCTCCGCTCGCAGGGCGGGGCACGGGCACCCGGCCAGCTCGCTCGTGCCCGCGTCTGGCCGGCAGTCTCCGCCCGCTGCACGCCCCCGCGGCGGCTGGGAGTGGGAGCCGCGTGCCGCTCGGAGCCTGGGAGCCGCCGGGAGCTCGCGGCGCTGACCCACAGGGGCGGGAGCCCGGCTGCTGCCCCGTGCCCCGCCAGCGGCAGGAATGTGACCCCGAGCGCGGCCGGAGCTCCCCCAGCGCGGCTCCCAGGGCTCCGGTTGCTCCCGGCCGGGGCGGGTTTAGCTCGCAGCTGCTGGATCTCTCCGCATCCCCGCTGGGGCACCCAGGCACCGCCAGGTAGGAGGAAACTGCGGAGTTCCTGGCATGGGGTGGCCAAGCCTGAACAGCCGCCTCGACCCGGGCAAAGGCCCTTAAGTTACTCTCGGTAGCCAGTGTGTCAGCATTCTCCGTGGATGAAGGATAAAGGTGATGGCAGTTCAGTCCTCTCGCTCCCACTTCCGGTGGTGTGTGTGTGTGTGAGATTGAGAGAGAGAGAGAGACAGAGACAGAGAGAGCAGAGCCAGCCTGTGTCTGGGGACTTGCCTAACTTTCTTCAGGTTTACTAAGTACATGCGTCTCTGTGTGGAAATTGCTCGCAGGCCTTGGGATCCCGCCAAGTGTAACTAACTTGTTAGGACTGTCCTCTTAGAGGTCTGGGCTCAGAAGAAAGGTCCTGGTGAGGGGAGGTTAATTCCTGAGCCCCCTGGTGGAATGCCTCTCTCGGGACAGGTTGGCGCTGGCTGCGAGCTTGGACAGTTGTTTACAGACGTGCTCAGTCCTTCAGGGTTTGCAGGCCGCTGGCTCCCGCTGCCCCGCCTTTGTCCTCGCGGCAGTCCCGTGGGTGAGATGTCAGGAGCACCGCGTTCTGTATCACAAGCTTAGATGGAGGCTGCCTGTTTGAGGACCGGCCTCCTCTGGGCTTCAGATCCGCGTGTCTAGTGCTGGCGGAGGGAGGGAGGCTGCCAGGAATGGCAGGTAGGCTCACCTTCTCACCAGGGAAAGCTCTCTGCGCGGTATGGGATGTCCACTAGAGGGGCACGTCCCAGCACCTCGGTCCCGAGGAACACCCTAGGAATGGAGACTACAGGATCTCATCAGTGGGGCTCCTGAGGTCATGACAAAAAGCGGGGCTGAAGCCCGTCTGTCACTGAACCGAGTCATCTGCTCTAGGCAGGTCCTGGGGAGGTGTGAGCCCCAGGAGCCAGCCTGGTGCTGGGCGCAGGCGCTGCCTCTTCTCTCACTAACTCACTAAGCAGCTGCTGGCGTCTTTTTATTCTGTGATCCCTTCTAATTTCTTCATCTCCCACACATCACTTTATTTAATGTTATGTATCCGCATCCTGAACTAACTCCTGAGCAGAAACAGCATGTCCCTGAGATGGGATCTGATGGGGGAAGGTGCCTGGAACTGACTTACCTTCAGTCTGGGCTGGCTGCCATTCTGGTGCACAGTAAGTCCTTGCTCTTGGGTGGTCAGTGTGCAGCCCAGTAAAGGGCATTTGCTCCACATTTCCACACGCCCTTGGCTCTGCTGAAGCCTGTGTTTCAATGGGGCGTGAAAGTGCCCTTTATGCTGCTGAGGCGTGTAGCGTCTTCCGGTAAGCCCTCCGTCCCCATGAGACCCTGCTGGACATTAGCTGCACTCACTCACTTACCAAACACTCCCTGAAGGCGACTGTGTGCCAGCCACTGGGGGAGGCACTAGGGAAATGGAACTGAATAAAATAAATGAAAATCCCCGTCTTTTCCTACATAGGTCCTTTTGGCAAGCTACAGAATACCAGAAGGCTCTTTTGTTCTAGGATAGTACTTTGAAATTTGCTTCTTTGCGAAGAGTGTGGGTCTGGGTGGCCTGTAGGATGCAGGAAGCATCTTCAGGAGAGGGGGTGTGAAGACAGTGGTCACAGGCACAGCCCAGGGAATGTCAGGGGTGCTGAGGTGTACTCACGGGCCAGCTGTGCAGGAGAACCAGGGGAGCCTGGAAACCTGCAGATGAGGGGTCAACAGGGCTGTCTGTTCACCTGCAGCCGGGGTTTCTAGAGATGGAACGTCTTGTTAGCAGCAGTGGGACAGCCGTGACACGGGGGATGGGGACGCGTGTAGGCTCTCAAGCCTCTTAGGCTGCACGGGGGCTGTAGTGTGATCCTGCCATCAAAGGGGAGCCGCTGTCAGAGGCCCTGACTCCCTGGCTGTGACCTCCCGGTGTGTGATGGATAGCTGGCACGTGGTTTGCGTTTTCCCCGTCTTTGGTTGTGAAGGGGTTTGTGATACAGGAGAAGGATCTGCAGTGTCAGCAACTTCCCTCCCCTCTGTTGCCTGCTGTGGCCTCGGAAGTGCCAATTCCTAGCCCCACCACCCCTCACCCCAGTATGTGAGAGTGGGCAGAGGGGCCCTGTCAAAGAGGGCTGTCAGCAGGCATTGAAAGTCGCCGAAGGTTTTCCAAGTGCATGGCCCCTTTGGGTCTCCTCCTGGGTGTCCATTGGCACTCCTGGGACAGAGTAATTGAGACATTCTATATCTCACCTGATTTGGAAAGGATTTATAAGGTGTCATAAATTAAAATAGAATGAGAGGAGAGCAAAAGGCGGAGCCCACAATGACTAGAAATGTTTAAGATGATCGGGAAATAAAATTACCTGGGGAAAGAAAAGAATTCTTGATGTAAAGTCAGATCAGAACTCTCTTGCAGTTACCTGTCCCGCAAGCGCAGGTTGGTGACCACAGCACAGCTTCGTGCTGACAGAAAGGTCTAGAGAGCCTGACTCTGCGTGTCTGGCCACCTCAACGCGAGAACTCAGGTCTTGTGGAGGCACAGCCACGACTCCTCCCAGGGTGAGGAGAAGAGGGAGGGCGATGTCGCTGCTGTCACTCTCAGGCTTCCTCCCCATCAGTTACCAAACCGTGTGCACGTTTTTAAACAACCTGTTTGCCAAATGATATAATAAAATCTACCTGTATTACAGTTTTTAAAACAGCAATATAATGTCTAAGTGTAAAGAAGAAATAAAAGCAGTTTTATTAAACTTACGTATTTCAGCATTTCGATGCTTCGGGCAAGGCTCTGCAGCATTTTGTATAAGGTGAGCACAGAATAGCAAGGAGGGCGGGCCAGCGCAAGTCTTCAGGAGAACAGATGAGCTGGGGGCCACATGGAAACCTTTAACCAGGTCTTCGTCAAGGTCTCAGTGTAGTCAGAGGGGAGACGTCTGCTGTTACAGTCTTTACACGTAGGGAGATATATCCCTTTATATCCCACACGGATGTGTGTACACAGCCCTGTCATAACATCCCTGAGCCTTTCGGTGTGTATGGAAACTGTGCCAGCTGTGCCCTTTCTGTAAATGTGGACTGGAGTTAGGGGGTATGCTCAAAACAGCAAATACGTCTTCTGTTGCTGTGTCCAGGGACACCTGGTGCTCATCAAGAACTGGGGTCAACGCTTCGCCAACGAGACTGCCTTGCATCGTTCCAGATTCTAGAATTTGATGGTCACCCAAAGTGTCCCGGGCTGTGTCCTACCTACCTCCAGGGCCATGACTTGACTGGGTAAAGTAGTGAAGAAAGGACAGAGGCATACAGAGAAGCTGGTCTTGGGTGGACGGGGCTCTCGGGTGGCGGAGAAGCTTCATCACCTTGGAAGCTCAGCGTGTTTACTATGCCTAGCTGAAGAGAGAGGTGGGCTTCCTGTACACAGCTGCCCCGGGGGGGGCGGGGCGCACTGTACACAGCTGACCAAGGAGGAGGGGCGGGGCGCACTGTACACAGCTGTCCAAGGAGGGGGGGC
>REGO01000013.1:7144732-7159997 GCA_010120015.1 Rhombomys opimus
GGGAGGGGCAGGGCGCACTGTATACAGCTGTCCAAGGAGGAGGGGCGGGGCGCACTGTACACAGCTGACCAAGGAGGAGGGGCGGGGCGCACTGTACACAGCTGTCCAAGGAGGGAGGGGCAGGGCGCACTGTATACAGCTGACCAAGGAGGGGGGGCGGGGCGCACTGTATACAGCTGACCAAGGAGGGGGGCAGGGCGCACTGTACACAGCTGCCCCGGGAGGAGGGGCGGGGCGCACTGTACACAGCTGTCCAAGGAGGGAGGGTATACTGTATACAGATAAAGAAGGGGGTTATTCTATGTGACAAGGAAGCAGGGCTCACTGATCTCGGTAGGAGCAGTCTCTGAAGGGGAGCGGTCTTCCCATCTCGGAAGGAGCAGGTCTTCCGCACACAGCCAACACTCACACTTGGAGGCAGCAGGGAAGCTTTGCATTTTCCGGAGCCTGGCCTGGGGAAGGCGTTGCTTCCCTGTGGACCTAAGACGCTGGGATTCTTGACGTTGGCTGTGCCAGTGTCAGCCACATTCATTCACTCAGGACTTGACTCGCTCCCTGGGTTTTCCTTCTGCGCAGTGTCTGGAACGCTGTCCCGGCCCTGCCACGCTGAGAACCGCTGCCCTCTCTGCACGGCTAGGTAGTAGTGATGAAAGCGTTTGTGTGGGTGTGGAGTCTGACGTAGCCCATGCACTAGTAGATAAACTGCTGGGGTAGACGGTGTAGAAGCTCGCCGTCCGGGATGCACTCAGCCTGAACTGGAGGTCAGATGTAGAGCCGGCGGTAGAAATCAGAGCAATGAGCGTCATGTAGACAGGGGTTTGACTAGCGAGGAGCGCAGAGGACTTTGGGGTGGCCGGAGTGTCAACCTCGGGATGTATCCCTGGTACCTACAGTTGTCCCGGCCTGTGGGACTGAGCACCGAGGCTTCTGTGTTCCACTCTGTTATCTCAGTAAAACACGACGTAAGAGAAAACTGGGAATTCTGAGGGAGAATGCTGCGTTCTTTAGCTCTTCCTAAGAGTCAGAGCTATTCTCACTATTTTGACAGTAGCCATGTCTCTGCCTCAGTTTCCCCCTTTGCCCTTAAGCCCACGTGCCTTAGTTGAAATGGGCCATCTCACAGCTTTGAGCCTTGTGTAGCACATGAAAGCTGTTTGGCAGTTTTCACTTTATCTTCACCGTTACGTATCCTCAGTGATTAAAAAGATTCTCCCTTCTTTCCTTTGTCAATAAGCCAAATCAATGTGCTGTGACTGAAAATCACCTTGATGCTCATTGTGGTTTCCGAGAATTGAATCTCTCTGGTCCCTTCTTGTGTATGAGACTTTGCTTGCTCGTAGTTCTGTAAAGTCATTTCTCCAGTGGTTTCCAAGGTTGGGAAGTCTGTAGGTGACACCAAGTGTTACTAATCTCCGTAGAATGGAAACCTCCCGAGCATGCTACGGAGGTCTCCGGAGCCTCTGTGATCATTCCCACCTCCTCCTTCCTCAGCCTGGGTCTGCGATCTCCTAGGTCGATGGACTTAGAAGTCGACGCGTGCTCTACCTTGTCCTGAGGGTTTGAGCTTGTGGGCCTTGATGTTTTACTAGATGACAGGGGACATTTGTTGAGACAGCACCACTTAGACTTTCAGCCCAAAGACTGATATGGAGAAATCCAAAGTGAGGTCCCCTTCCCCCTCCCGGCCCTACGAGGTAGCTCCCCTTGTGGTGTATTTCTCTGATGCCTCGGGTTTTCCTTGAAGAGAGCTTGGAGGCTTCTTTGCTTCCATTCAGCAGTACACTCTCCTTGGTTTCAACATAAAAATAGTTTCCTTCCTAGATCTCTTTGGGTAAAACTGATGATCCCAATGGGATGGACTCGGGTCCCTTGCGTGTCTGTAGATTTCCTGGGAAATGTACCCGCTCTGGTTTCAGAAGCAAGGGCTCTGAAGTGGACTTGTGTAGACTTGTAAAGTAGCCTCGACATTTGTGCCCTTTTGCAGCTTTGTGAGTTCCTTTTAGCCTTCTGTGTCACACTGGTCTCTTTGCTCTGAAGGTTGGCCGCTATTGAGCAGCTGGCTGAATGTTTGTAGCTAAGGGGCATCAGGGGAAGACCATTGTGGACTCAGTTCAACTCCAAATCCCACTCTTTACATTTCTACCGGGTTTTAGTAGGCATTAGACGGTGGTCCTTCATAAGCTGGGGAACACGCTCAGCTTCCTCAGTTACGACCAAATTAGTGGGCGCTGGATTTTCTAAATATTTCTCCATACATTAGAGCTATGCACATATACCCATTTCCGGGGTGAGAGGTTACAAATGTGTTTCAAATGCTGTGGTTCTGTGTGGCGTTGCTTTGGCCAGTAGCTCACAGGGATGAGGCCGGAAATGGGGAATGTGTGTGCTGCGGTCAGAACCGCTCACAGGTAGTGAACCTAATCCCCAGCGAGGCAGTGTTGGGCAAGCCTCCCAGGAGGCAGCTAGGTCTTGAAGGCCCTCTTCTATTGAGTGGATTCAAGGCCCGTGTAGGGGAAGTGAGTTCATCATTGCAAGAGTGGGGTTGTTATAAAAGTGAGGTCAGCCCTCCCTTGTTTGCTCACTCTTGCCCCCCCCCCTTTCCCTTCCACATTCTTATTTCCACACCCCACCACGGATGACATAGCGCAAATATTGGCACCAGGATCTCAGCTCCAGAATCATGAGCCCAATACATTTCTGCTCACTGTAACTTGCTTGGGGTCAGGCACTTTGTCACAGTAAGAGAGAGAGAGAGAGAGAGAGAGAGAGAGAGAGAGAGAGAGAGAGAGAGAAACATGGTTAGGATTTCCTTTACAAATTTCAGATTTGGATGTTGGCTCTGGCAGGCCCTGGGGGGGAGGAGCTTATTATTGTTTTATCCTCGTTCTCCTGGTTTCTACAGAGGTTTGGCTTCCTTAGGGTTTCCTCTACAACTCCCCGGAGGCCAGTGATTTGTACAGATCTGCGTTGCAACCCACCAGCCATGTCCTCTGTTATAATAAAGAGCCAGAGGACAGGGCCAAAAGGACAGGGCCAAAAGGACAGGGCCAAAAGGACAGGGCCAAAAGGACAGGGCCAAAAGGACAGGGCCAAAAGGACAGGCCCAGCAGAGATTAGATGCTAGCCCTTGCCTCTTGATCATGCTTTGCCATGTTTGTTCATGTTCTCAGGGACCCTGGAATTCTTTTCCCGACTACCTGCACTCTTCCGTGGCTGCCAGAGGCTGTCTCGGGGGGCCTGAGGAGACTTCACTTCCAATGTGTCTGCCTCGGGGCCCCGGGCAGGGCTGTGTAGAAGGGAATGTGCCCAAAGTCTGGAGGGTGTCGATTGTGCATGTGCTTAGAACCCGCCACCGTGTGGGGAGAGCTGGCTGGGGAAGGCCTAGGGTGGAACTACTGGCTACTGTTGGGCCTGCTCCGGGCACATCCCACTCCAGGGCCAGGGCAGCCAGTCCCAGGGCAAGCGTCCTCTGTGGTGGACTGCACCATGTTTATCCTCAGTGCCCCTGACAACGCCCCTGCCTGGCTTCCTCAGTGCCCCTGACAACGCCCCTGCCTGGCTTCTGTTCTGGAAGGCAGGATTCACAGTGTGGGGGAATTCCTCAGGAAGAGGAAAGGAATTCAAGTTCTTGGGAAATATCTCATTCACGAGAAACTAATGGATTCGGTGTAGCCACAAATACTCCCCTTCAGGCCTGTGCTTGCCTAGGGCTCGCAGCCATCACTGTCATGTGCATGTGCTGGGTAGGGTAGGTCCTGCAGCATGAGAGAAAGGCACAGCCCTTTCCTTGTGACCCCAGGAAGAAGACCAGCATGCCCCACCCGCTGCTTGGTTGCCCAGCCTTTACAGCTCTTGTCCTGGCTGCCATCCTTCCTGGGATGGGCTTTTGTTGGGAGTCAGTAACGGTCATATTGAATCTTGTACTTATTTTCTGATCGTCATAATTTATTTCACACTTAGGCCTCTCAGTCTGAGTCTAGCAGCGTGTTAGGCCGTGTCTGTCACTGGAACAGAGCACCGGAGCCTGGATATTCTGTAAACCATCATTTATTTAGGTTAGAAGGCCAAGGCCACCTGGCTGCATCTACCGAGGCCTCGTGATGCCTCCTTAACAGAGCAGACCCAGGAGGACAAGCCGGTTCTTGTGGAGGAGACTGAGTAAGAGGCGGCCTCGCTTGGAAACAGCCTGCTCGTGTGGAATTCAAGGATGGTGGGTGGGGGATTCCTTCCACTAGACCTTAAATACGCCTGGCATGTGTAAGCTGTGGAGGATTGGGTCCTGTTCCTGGGGATCTGGGCTCGGGATGGGGACCCTGTCCTCTCCTTCTCCCTCCCAGCTCAGGCAGGGAAGGCCAGTCTCTGGGGAGCTGTCTGAGCTTTCTGAGGCACCTGTAGGATGTACCCTGAAGATGCTGGGTGCCGTGTCCCTGGCTGTGGAGAAGGGGTGCATGTGAGGGCCAGCATCTGAGCAAAGACACCTCAGAGCCTTCACAAGTCACGGCTGCTGCTAGGGAGAGCTGAAGAGGTGCATGCCGGGGCAGAATGGCACAGGTTCTTAGGAACAGCGGCCAAGACACCAGCTGTGAAAGATGAGCAGGTTGGTGTCAAGTGGGGTGTGCTGCCCCTTAACCCCTGAGCCAGGACAGAGGTGGGAGTGAGCCAGCTGCTGTGAGCGAGAGATGGAAGGGTCCTTTGCCTAAAGAAGTAAGGTGAGCTCTTGGCTTGGGCAGCGTTTCCCAGGAGTGGTACCATCTTAGTTGAAGTGCTGGTGCTTCCATCACGGGGAAGAAGTGGCAAGAGTGAGCAGCTGAGGGAGTTTCGGGCGTAAAAGAAAGGTGGGAGGCAGAGCAGGTGGCAGTGAATGGGGAGGCTTCTTCGCAGAAGGTCCCTAGGTTGACCCAATTGTCCCTCTTTCCCCCTTCCACTTTGATGAGCCTCCCTGAGATACTGTGTCTGTGGCTGCCATCAGGTATACCCATTTTTGAGGCTCCTGGGGATCGGGAGCAGTCCTCTGGCTGGGGACAGGAAGGTCTTGGATGCTCTCTGTGGCTTTGTGCTGCAATGCGACCCATGCTAATGCGCTGGCTGCTCCTCCGACAGCTGCTGAATGTGACACTGTGCTCTGAGTCTGGGGTTTCGTGTGTGTAGTCTACACAAATGCTCAGCATTGATTTGGTCAGTCTGCTTTAGTGGTGGACATTAAAAGGTCTCGCTAGCTTTTAATAGGCGCAAGGAAATGACTCAGACATTAAAAAAACAGACTCCGAAACACTAGAGGAAACTGCAGAGATAAACAATGAGTGGTGAGATAGCGCCAGCGCACACCAGCAAGGCAAGCGCAAGCAGCTTTTCAGAAGTTACTTCAAATTCTGTAAAATGGGAAGCAGGCATTTGGATGTGCTTAATTTAAGGAATAACATTTTTTTTTTTCCAGAAAAGCTAATGTGCCTGCTCTTAAAAGGGACCTGTCCAAGTTCTTTTCTTCAGGCGTGTGGCACAGCCTTAGCCTTGTTTTCCACCAGTACTGACATGGTCGTCCCCGGAGGGATTTTTATTAGTTTCCGATTCCCTCCGCCTGGCCGAACGAATGGTGCATGCATCTAACCCTTTGTGTGTCCAATTCCGTGTGCCCCTGACTCCCCTGACTTGATTTCTGTCCTAAGGGACCAGGCGACATGGACCACCCTTTGACTTTCTCATGACTGTGTAACGCCTTTAGACTGGTCTCGGGGTGCTGCCAACCCTGAGGCCCTTCCCACCTGTCCACTCAGCGTGCCTGTGCTCTTCTCCCAGGTGGACACGCCCCCTAAAGATGCTCACGTGCTCCTGAGAAGCAGGACCCTTACAGGGCCTTCCTCAGGGTAACAGGCTGACTCACTGTACTAGAAGCCCTCCATCAGCTCCAGGTAGCTCCCCAGGCATACAAAGATGCTTGCTGGCACGTTTTTCTTGGGGAAACAGTTGTGTGTTTTGTCAGATCAATTCTTAGTTTTGTTTTTAATGGAATCACAGAATTTGGATGCAGTGAGGGTAAGATGGATGGGGCTGGGGGCACGGTGTTTGGTAGAATGACAGGCACCACATGATCTCACACGTACGTGGAAGTTAGTCAAACAGTTGATGGCAGAGACGAAGAGAGCAGGGCACCGGATGTGAGAGGCTGGGAAGGGGAGCGGGACAGAGAGAGGGCTGTCAGAGTTTTGAAGGAGTCTGCGGCCCTGTGGCTCTGCTGTCGTATGGCAGGTCATTACTGACCCTCTTTCCCGGTGAGTTCCCAGCGTGGGGGCCAGAGCCTCTCAGAACCTTCCGGCCTCTTCTCTTTCACTGTGCCCTCCAACTTTCTAATCTGTTGGAAAAAAAAAAAAATCACTGGCCTTGTCCCAAGGGGCCCCGGGCTGGTTTCACTCCCATCAAGTCAGAGCTGTCTGCATCTCAACCCAGCCCTCCCAACTGGACTGTGATCCTCCTTGCCACCCCCTGAGGGACTCCGGCCGCCAGCTACCCTACTCTTCCCCGCCCATCCCCGTGCTGCCCATCTGGCCTCCAAGCAGTCTGTTCTCCCATCTTTTCTCCTGTCTCCAGCTTATTTTCCTCACCGTGGCTAAAGTCTCCACAGAAAATGAAAATCTAGCCATACCCCACTCCACCATGTAAAAATTTTATATAACTTCCTACCATTAGCAAATTAAAGTCCCCGGTGAGCCCCCTGCCCCCATAAGATCTGCCTTTCCAGATAACACTTCTTGGCGTCTGTCTTCAGCGTATTCCTGGAGTGGAGACATTGCTTAATGACCTCCTTCTCTCTCAGAGGCAAGTTAGCGGCCATTCTTCCCTCCCTCTGGTGTGTGTGTGTGTGTGTGTGTGTGTGTGTGTGTGTGTGTGTGTCTCAGCCATCCTGCACACAGCCTGGCGGAATGAGTATGGACACTGACTTCCCCTGTGACCACCAAGCGCCGCGAGCCAGGCTCTGGGCCATTATTTCTGATTCTTTGTCCAGGACTAAGTGTAGACATGGAATTCAGTATACAGTGGCTCGCGGGGCAGTGCATAGAAAAAGAAACGGAAACTGGTCGTCGCAGCATGGGGGGCTTGTGATATCGGCGAGGGGGACCTTCACCACACGCAGTCCCCACTCGACAACTCATTTTGCCCTTCTTGAGGCACTTAGTGGCAGATACCATCATCAGGTTTGTCACACGGGGGAGCTGAGGCACAGCTGAGCTCACCCATGCCCCCCCCCCCCCCCCGTGGGGAGGCATGACGTGGAAAGCCTCAGTGCTGGCCCTGGGGCACCTGGTCTAGGTCGTCTCTCCCTCGGGGCTTACGGCACTGTTTGTGGACGTAAAGGGTTGTGTTGGTTTGGGGGTGCCTGTTTGCTTGTTTGGGGTTGCGTTCTGCCTGCGTGTTTTAGAGGCACAGCTGCTCTGGGCCATCCAGGGTGGCCTCACACTTGTGATCCCCTTGCCTGCTTCTCCGTGGTGGGGTTACAGGCGTGGCACTTGCTGGGCTTTGGTGGGAGCTCAGTTGTGTCATCTCGAGGGCTTCTTACACAGCACGCCCCACCCCCACTTCTGAGCGCCCCGTTCCTCTAATTCCTGTCCCAGCTTCATATGGAACCACGACCCCCACGTCCTTGGTGACAGAATAGGACAGATGAGACAAGCTGCTGCTGACGGCAAAGGATTCCCCACTTTCTGCTTTGGTTTTTGCTTTTCTGTAGAGCATGGTACGGGCAGATGGAAACCTTGTCCCCCTATCCCTCCACCGCTTAGTAAGACACTAGGGATAAAGTGGTCTCAAGTCGTTGCCCACGGATTTGCAGTAGTTAAGGGTGGCTCATCCACAGTTATCCTAGAATTCCAGCTGGAGAGCCATGCGCTGTAAAGGGCAGCCTGGGTGTTTTTGTTTGTTTGTTTGTTTGCCTAGTACTCCAAACAAGCCGAGTCACTGAGTGACCTGGAAACCAGCAGTGTCCACGTGATAGAAACCCCGTTGCTGATTCTGAGAAGGCAGGAGTAGCTGCTGGGGAGCAGGTCAACCCTCTTTTCTTCCTTCCTACCATACAGACTCGACACACCCCCGTTGCTCACCGAAGGAGGTGAGAAGCCGCAAGCCTCAATGCCTCCTAGCTTGTTTCATGACCTGCATCTCCTTTGGGGTAAATACGGCCGTAGTGCTGTTAACCTACTTTGCGGTGTGACTGATTTTTATGGTAAAGGATTGGAATTACAGGATGCAGAAGGAATGCAGTCTTGCTACGCCAGGGCAGGTTTGAAGGCTTAAGCCAGGCTGGAGAGTCAACATCCTGATGGTAGGGTTACAGCCACAGGAACTGTGGGTGTGTCCCACAGGCTCAGATCAAACCTGCTCCGCTGCCAATCTTCACTTTAAAAGCATGGCATAGCATTTGTATAGCTTCTAATGCAATTTCTCCAGTAGAACATTTTCCAGCTACTCTTCAAATCCTTCACATATTTAGTCTCCCAGAATGTTATCTTGGTTAAAGGACTGTGTTTCTCACTTAACAGCTATAGGTGAGAATATAAGCATGTTTAGTGCCCCGTAAACTTACGGGTTTCACCGTCTGCTCTGGACGTGGCCCCATGCTGGGTTGCAGCTGCAGCTGTTTATTTTGCTCGATCTTTTTTCATTCATCCCGGAGGCTTCGTTAAGGACTTCTGGGTTTCAAGCACAAGTTTGAAGCTTCAGGGACAAGGATGGGCAGGTTGAGTCCCCGACTTCGGGAGGCTTCCAGGGTCCGGTGAGTAAAAGGTTATGCTTAGGGCATCGCAGGCCAGAGATGTTGGAGCCTGCAGCCCTAGGGCGCTGAAGTCTGATGGAGTAGGAGGGAGTGAGAGCATAGAGGAGGCAGATAAGCCCTAGACTAAGAGGCTGGGGCACAAGGTGAAGATGGTTATGGCCTGAGCTGGAGGGGGAGGCCATTCAGTAGAGCTGAGAGCCAGAACAGAGAAGTCCTACGCTTGCCAAGGGAGCTGAACACGTCTGCATGTTCCGGGGGCCTCGGGGGATCTCTGAGAGTCAATTTATTAGAAAATATAAACTCGCAGGCAGAGAGATGAATAAGGAGCCTCGCGTTGTGATAGATGTGATCAGGGGCTGGAGATGTCTGGAGGGAGAGCAACACAGCAGGGGCCATGAATAAACTGGGGCGCTGACGGGGAAGGATACCAACTGTTGGGGTCCAGGGCGAGAGCATCCCCAGAGGCAGACACCTCAGGACCGCAGAGCCCAGGTCTCTTCTGAGTGCACACTTAGCGGGTCTGGAGCCCGGTGTGGCCGTCAGTCAGGAGGGCTTTCCAGGGATGGGCAATTTGCTGGGAGAAACATACTTGCTGTAGTGTCGGGACTGGGGTTCTCAGGGGCTCCCGAGCGGATTCCCATAAAAGCTCACTGGAGATTCGAGGCTGCAGCTTACTGAATATCACTGTGAGAACCTGTTAAGGAGGACAAAATAAGAATTAAGTAGAGAAAGGAAACTGTGACGCAAGTTTACTTCATTTGGGACTTGGGAGGTGGCAGGCGACATGGAGAGTGTTGTGCTCCTCTCTGCATTAATCCGACGGTGGTTTAGGGGCTTTGCTTTTGAGAGGAAGTGATGAGCATGTCCAAAGAAGGTTAGGGAAGTGCTTGATCTGGTTACCTTCCCTGCCATATAGATGGACAAAGGCCCATGCAATTAAAATAGTCAAGGTATGGAATCAGCCTAGGTGTCTATCAACATGTGGTTCATGCACACAGTGGAACATTATTCCACTGAGGAAAAGAACAAGATTATATCATTTGCATAAAAATGGATGGAACGGGAAAAGGTCATATTATCAAAAAGAAAGGTATCTGTGTTTTATTTTATCTGTGGAACCTAGCAAAAACCCACATTATGACGTGACGGGAGAAGGATCTCAGGGAAGACAGAGTCAGAGGGAAACAGATGAGAGTAATGAAGGCTAAATAGGGTTAATATAAATTACACACTTGATGAAAAGTCACGAAATTCAACACTCATAAAGTGAATACATAACAATCAGAATTTTGAAAGGAGAGTAAGTCAGCAGGACCAGAGTTTCACATGACACCCACATGCTACCCACTGTGTAAGGTCACGCTGGTGAGGCCTTCGGAGGCACTTAGAGGAACTTTTCCCTCGCATTCATACATGTTCTTCAGAGACCTTCTGGAAAGTATAAAAACCCCCAGCGAAGGGGAAATCCAGCCAAACCACAAGAATGAGCGTTAATACCTCCATGTGATTTGCTTTAGGCTTTCTTGGGTTCATCTCCAAGCATTGTGTTGTACAGGAAATTGAATGTTGGGTTTTAAAATGGAGGCATGACTTGAGTGAGTGTGGGAAATTTCTTCCGAGTGGAGACAGATGTACAAAGGCTGAGCGTGAGTCCCCTGGCCCCCTTTCCCCACGGGGACTGATGCAGATGTAGATGCTCAGACCCCTTCTACCTCGACTCATGTGCTTTTATCAGTTAGCTACAGTATCTAGTGAAATGTGAGGGTCGAGTCAACAGTTCTCAGTGTCCTGGAAACTGATAATGTCCTAAATGCCGTGTATCGTCAGCACAGAAGCACATTTTTTTTTTTCAAGTCCTTTAGCACGGCGATTGATTGTAGAAGTGGCTCCCATGGGTGTGGGTGCTGGCTGTAGTCTACCTTGATTGTAAATATATTCTTACAGGATTCACGTGTAATGTGAGACTAGACATGCATTTGGGGAAAGATGCTAGAAGTGCTTTAAATCTCAAGTTCTCAAGTGTGTCCTCCATTCTGTCACACACACTCCAGCTTTCTAACCAGAAGCCCAGCATACCCTGGAATGGTGAAGAAGGCTCTTCTATGTGACCTAGTATGGGTGAGGACAGGTGGGGCTCAGGGTCCTGAGACATTTTCTGGGTTAATAACACCCCACCTTTCTTCCTTCCATTTTTCCAGGGGAATATGAAAGTGCTACTTGGGCTCCTTTGTTTCATCGCCCCACTGCTGTCACTGGAGACTGGTAAGTCAGATGTTTCCTCCACTCTGCTCGTCTACAGGTGATGGAGATCACATGACAGTGTTCCTCTGTCAGAGTCACTTTCTTTTCCGTTTTCAGTTACATGTAGGACATGGAGCCCCCTGGCCCCAGAAGTGTGCATCAGAAGGTCTTTATCCTCGTCTTCAGCTCTCATTCTATGCCTGGTATTTTGTGAAATTGAGGCTAGTGGCATTACGAGCTCAGCGTCATGTCTCTAGATTTGGAATGGGTCTAGTCCAGACCTCCTGCCACCTCTCTGCTGATGGGGTGGGGTAACACCCGCTTATCCTGGGATAGGTATCAAGCTCCTTTTATGGGCCCATAGCTGCTGTTTGTATTCTCTTCCAGCTTCTTCATTTTCTCTCTCTCTTCTTCATTTCTTGCCATGAATTCATCGAGCCTTGACAGTGTGTCAGCTGATAGGAACCGAATGGTCCTTACAGAGGTAGCTGATGGCAGGCTACCTTCCTAATGGGAGAGACAGAATACGTTACACAAGTCATGTAGAAGGGTAGGTGAGGTAGGCAGAAACTCTAGGGAAATAAGAAATACTTGGAGATGGGAGTAGAGAAAAATATCTTAAAAAATAACTGGTAGATTTAGAGTAGAACCTAAAAGGGGAGAAAAAGAAGCTATGGGGATTCCAGGCCAGGGGAGGAAAGTGACCTTTGCAGCATGTGCAATGGCCCAGAGGTTAAAAGTGTCAGGCATATTCTGGGACATAGATACCTAGTCTATATAGAGAGACGAGAAGGGCCAGAACACACAAAGTTATTTTGTTAATGGAGAGATGATAGAGGAATTGAGGAAAACCTTGACGGCTTTTTGAAGAATTTTGACTTGAGATGGCCTGAATTCTTTGTTCAAACAAGAGGGATTGAGGCCAGGAGGCTATGGAGGTAACTTCATGCTTCCTGAAAAGTGTGAGAATATGAGTTCAAATTTTTAACACCCATATTAAAAGTCATGCACCACTGTGCATGAGCCTATAACTCCAGTGCTGTGGGGGTCAAAGATGGGAGGATTGCTAGATGTGAAACCTGCAGCCTCCTCTACCACCACCATTACCACCATCACCTCCACCACCTCCTCCAACTTCTCCTCCACCACCACTGTCTCCACCTCCTCCTCTACCACCATCACCACCACCACCATCACCACCATCACCACCTCCTCCAACTTCTCCTCCACCACCACTGTCTCCACCTCCTCCTCACCACCATCACCACCACCACCATCACCACCTCCTCCAACTTCTCCTCCACCATCACCACCTCCACCTCCTCCTCCTCTACCACCACCATCACCACAATCACCATCACCACCACCACCATCATCACCACCACCACCATCACCACCACCACCACCATCACCACTACCACCACCACCACCACCACCATCACCACCATCATCACAATCACCATCACCACCTCCTCCACCATCACCACCACCACCACCACCACCATCACCACCATCATCACAATCACCATCACCATCTCCTCCACCATCACCACCACCACCACCACCACCACCACAAACTCCCAGGGAGATGATCTAACATGTTTGATGTGGCTCGTTTTGTTTTCTGTTTTGGGAATAGAGGCTCAGGAGGCAGAGGCAGAAAGAGGAAACCGTTCAGAGGTCATTGTGATCCTCTAGGCAAGCCATGAAAGCAGTGTGTCCCGGGACAGGGAGGGAGGTTGACCTGACCAGAGATGAAGAGGAGATAATCAGCCAACGTTTGGATGTATTTTGAGCTAGCAGAATTCACAGATGGAGTCCAAGTGAGTGTAGGGACAAGATCGAGGCCTTGGTTGTGCAAATACAAAGTAGAATTGCCATTGATGCAATATGGAAAGATCAGATGTTGTCTGTGTCCACGCTGACAGATGTCCTTGGGTGTCCAAATGGTGACAGCGACAAGGCTGTGTAGAGACAGAGGCTGTGTGGTCTAGGATGGAAATACAGAATTAAAGAGGCCAGCAGGCATGTGATACGAAAGCTGAGAGACCGAATGAGGTCACTGGGTGTGGTAAGGAAAGATAGTACCAAGAACTGAGTTCTGGCTTCCTGTAGGGTGATTGATGGGTTCACTGGTCAGAGAACTAGTGAAAGTCTGACCTCAAATCTAGAGAGCCAAGTAGAGAAGGTGCCTCTGGCTAAGAGGGTACATCCAAGAGAGGCATCTCAGTGTGGGTATGTCAAGTGAGATGGCGTTTGTGAGTTATTTAGTTCAGCACCCTGAAAGCTGCTCTTTTGGTGGTGTTGCTCTAACCCCAAAGATGAATGGATAGTTCTCTGGGGACTTGATCGTTACTGTCATGGCTGTGGCTGTTTTTTGTAGCTGAGCACTGGAGTCCTCGCTCAGTGGCTCCAACCCACTCCTGGTTCAAGCTGTCTGAGAGAGTTTCTGAGGTTAGCGAGTATTTGAAGTATTAATGTACACACACATTCCCGAAGTCACAATCGAAATCAAGATAATGAACATATCTGCCATTCTCTTGTTTCCTTTTCTCCATCGTTCCTCTCTATCCTCCCCACCGTCTCACCCCCAGATAAGCTACTTCCTGTCCTCATAGACTGACTCACACTTTCTAAAATGTTAAGTAAATACATTTATCAGCACGTGCTGTTTTTGAGGGAGATGGTTTGAGTTTTTAACTCAGATTATTTCTGAGCCTCGCTCAGGTTGTACATATTAATGTTGAATCCCGGATGACCTGTTTTGTGGGCATGGAAACTGTTCATCCACTAACATGCCAATAGACATGCTTTTACTATTGTTTCTCAAAATATGATTTTAATAAAAATACATGACCGTTCCCCTCCGTTCCCTCCCGGCAGCCCCTCCAAGCTGCCTTTCCTTGAACCCCTCCTGGCCCCTCGCTCTCAAGTTGAACTTATTATTTTATGTAACTCTGAAGCGAACGATGAAAAGAGAGAGAAGTTACAAGCCCAAACTACTGAGATGCTTAAAAGAATCCATTTGAGTTGTCGCATGTGAACAGTTCCGAGGGTTTATGTTTTCTGATTCGCTTAATTTACTGGCATTCCTTGTTTCTTTTTTAAAAATTTTTATTTGTTTATTATAATATTCTAATTAATTAGAGTTTATTCCCTTTGTATCCCTTTGTATTCCTTTTGTAGTGTCTTCCCTCTTCCCCTCCCAATCCCATGTTCCCTCCATCTTCTCTACCCATGACCCTCCCCCAGTCCACTGATAGGGGAGGTCATCTTTCCTTTCCTTCTGACCCTAGCCTATCAGGTCTAATCAGGACTGGCTGCATTGTCCTCCTCTGTGGCCTGGCAAGGATGCTCCCCCTTCAGGGGGCCTTCAAAGAGCCCTCCACTGAGTTCATGTCAGAGGCAGCCCCTGTTCCCCTTACTAGAGAACCCACTTGGACACTGAGCTGCCATGACTTACATCTGTGCAGGGGTCCTAGAACATCTTACTCAGAGTCCTTCTTGCTTAGCTTCTTTAGGTGTACAGATTTTACTATGTTTATCCTATGTTATATGTCTAATATCCACTTATGAGTGAGTATATACCCTGTCTTTCTGCTTCTGGGATACCTCATTCAGGATGATTTTTTTCTAGGTCCCACCATATGCCTGCAAATTTCATGATTTCCTTGTTTTTAATTGCTGTGTAAATGTACCACAATTTCTGTATCTATTCCCTAACTAAGGGGCATCTGGGTTGTTTCCAGCTTCTGGCTGGAATAAATAAAGCTGCTATGAACATGGTTGAGCAAATGTCCTTGTTGTATACTTGAGCATCTTTTGGATATATACCTAGGAGTGGTATAGCTGGATCTTGAGGAAGCGCTATTTCTAATTGTCAGATTGATTTCCAGAGTGGTTGTACAAGTTTACATTCCCACCAGCAGTGGAGGAGGGTTCCCCTTTCTCCACATCCTCTCCAGCATGTGTTGTCATATGAGTTTTTCATCTTAGCCATTCTTATGGGTGTAAGGTGAAATCTCAGGGTTGTTTTGATTTGTATTTCCTTGATGACTAAGGACATTGAGCATTTCTTTAAGTGTTTCTCTGCCTTTTGATATTCCTCTGTTGAGAACTCTCTGTTTAGCTCTGTTCCCCATTTTTTAATTGGATTATTTGATTTATTGATGTTTAATTCCTTGAGTTCTTTATATATTCTGGATATTAGCCCTCTGTTAGATACAGGGTTGGTGAAGATCTTTTCCCAATCTGTAGGTAGTT
>REGO01000013.1:7160102-7272069 GCA_010120015.1 Rhombomys opimus
TTGTTGCTCTTAGAGCCTGTGCTGTTGGTGTTCTGTTCAGGAAGTTGTCTCCTGTGCCAATGAGTTCAAGGCTCTTCCCCACTTTTTCTTCTAACAGGTTTAGTGTGTCTGGTTTTATGTTGAGATCTTTGATCCACTTCAGTGGATCTTGGACTTCAGTTTTGAGCAGGGTGATAAGTATGTACCTATTTGCATTTTTCTTCATGCAGACATCCAGTTAGACCAGCACCATTTGTTGAAGATGCTGTCTTTTTTTCCATTGTATGGTTTTGGCTTCTTTGTCAAAGATCAGGTGTCCATAAGTGTGTTGGTTTATTTCAGGGTCTTCTGTTTGGTTCCATTGATCCACCATTCTGTTTCTATGCCAGTACCATGCAGTTTTTATTACTGTTGCTCTATTCCGTTTTTATCAACAACTTTCTGATTCTTCCTCCTCCTCCTTCTTTTGGTCTTTCTCTTCTTCTTTCTAATCAGTGCTATCTGAGACTCAGGAGCCTTTGAGTTAAAAGAAACAAAACAAGAAAACAAAAAATACTGTAGTCCTTTTCCTGCCTTTATAGACGAATGATTTACAGAGACTATCAGGCTGATGTCTTGGAAACTCTCCTTGAATTTTTTTTCTTCCTTTAGAATAAGCAATTTGATGAGGTGGCTGTTTCTTCTCATTTACTTTACACTTTTGTCAAAAGCCACTTTGTGTGTGTGTGTTATGTCCGGTCTCAGTACTGTTCCGCTGACACTTATCTTTAGTCCAATGCTGTGTTGATTCAGTGTGGTAACTTATAAAACTGTACAGGTTTATAAGGCTCTGGTGATCTGTTCTGTGGTGAGTGGAGGTATGGAGTCAGGTGCCCTGAGCTTCTTGGCTGAGCACTACTTCTGGGCAGCACCCCAGCCCTGCAGGACGTTTTTGACTTGAGCCATGTAACTGCTTTTTCCTTTCAAAGCCAAATTTGTTTTGACTGCTTCTGTGAATTTTAACATTGGTTTGCCAATTTATATGAAATGTTCTGATCGTATTTTGCTTGAGATTAAATTGAATAGAAATATGTCTGTACAGGGAACAGCTTAGCAAGGTCAGTTCTCCAGTTCTGTGAACACAGCGTTTATCTACTTGTTTGTAGCTTACTCAACTGAAATTTTGTAATTTTCATTCTATAATTTTATTTTATATATACTTGTCTTTAGTTTTTAATACCTTTTGGCACACTGTCATGTGGTTCTTGAAAGTTCAGCTTTGAAATATTTTTGTCAGTACGTGAAAATGAAACATTCTAAATTTTGCATATTCCCATTGTGTTCTATAGCTGAAAATGCTCACATCTTTTCTGTATTTCATAACAGCTTTAGCATAGATGATTTTGTTACCTGCAAACAAAAGCACTTTCTCTTTCTCCTTCAAGTTGAATGTCATTTACTTTTCTTACCTCCATGCTGTAGCTGGGGCCACTGACACACTGAGAACAGCAGCGCTTAGAGCAAAGGTCTTTCATCAATGTGCACACGACAGCTGTATGATCTCCAGGCTACCTTAAAGCACATGCAGGATGCTTGATCCTGCTTCACTGGGGATTTTACAGCAGTTTTAATTAAGTGCCTTTTCTGTGTTTGTTGAGATTTTTGTATACTTTTAAAAATATCTTAGCACATGAGTATATTTGATTTTTTTTAGAGTGAATATGACTTTATGTTTCTGGAGTATAATTTTATAATGATCGTATTTTTACTATATGTTCTGTAGGATTAAGCTAGGTAAAGATTTTAAAGATACACATCTGTACTTACAGCAGACTTTGATTTGTGGTTTTATGGTAATGCCCGTGGTGTGGATAACAGATTGCCGCTGATATTACATGTGAGTTTGGAGGTATTACTGTGTCTTTAATATTTGAGAGGATTTGTTCAAAATTGACATCATGTATTCAGTACTTGGAAGGACCTGAAGATGAAGATATCCAGACTTGATATGTTCTTTGTTGGGATGTTTTAAGTACAAGCTCAGTTCCCTTAGAAGGGACAGGACAGTTTGGGCCATTTCTCTTTGAGATAGTTTTGATAGGGATTTTAACCATTTTATTTATGATGCTGAATTTACTATAGTAAGACGGTTTTCTCATGGAAACTGCTTCCCCTTTCTCTCTTTTAAAGATGAATGTAAAGAATATCCAAACGAGATAATTTTCTTTTCATCTGTAAATGAAATTGATATTCGTGATTGTCCTCTTACTCCAAATGAGAAGCACGGCACCATACGTTGGTATAAAAATGACAGCCAGACACCCATATCAGAGGAGCAGGCCTCCAGGGTTCACCAGAAGAACGAGCATCTTTGGTTTGTTCCCACCAAGGCCGAGGACTCGGGACACTACTATTGTATAGTAAGGTAAGAAAGGAATCCAGACACGGCAGACACTCGCCCCATATGTCTGTGAGAGTTACGGACAGAGAAGTCCCTTCAACAATAATTACTTTCTGTGTTTTACTTTGTTTTAGAAACTCGACTCACTGCCTCAGAACTAAAACAACCGTGAAGGTTTTAGAGAATGACCCTGGCTTGTGTTACAATGCCCAAGCCACCTTCCCACAGAGATTGCACATTGCAGGCGATGGGAGTCTTGTGTGCCCTTATTTGGATTTTTTTAAAGATGAAAATAATGAGTTACCTGAAGTTCAGTGGTATAAGGTAATTTTGTCTTAAGTATGGTATTTTCCTTTTGCACAGTTTTTGTTATGGATAGTAAAACGTATCCACAGAAATATTTGACAGTTTGTGTGCTGTCTCCTCTGTAGTGATGCAACTTGATACAGAAAGAAACAAGATATTAAGACTGTATTCACTGATTCTTACAACCTGTCTGAAATCTCAAAACTGTTTTCTGTATCCACCTTAGTAAGATAGTTTCAAGAAAAGGAATAGAAAACATGTTTGAGAAGACGGATTACAAATTTAAGCCATTTAAGAGAGAACTTTTTTCAGCTTATTTACCTTACATCCCAAGGTGCCTCTTCCCTCCTCTCCTCCCAGTCTACCCTTTCCCCTCTCTTCCCCTCCACATCTCCCGTTCCCCCTAGAAAAGGGAGCCCCCTCCCCCTGAATCAGCCCTCCCCAGCACTTCAAGTCCCATCAGGACTGAGCATATCCTCATCCTCTGAGACCAGGCAAGGCAGCCCTGCCAGGGGGAAGTGATCCAAAGCAGGCCATAGAGTCCATGTTAGAAACAGCCCCCTTCCACTCACCAGGTGCTCCACATGAAGACTGAACCATCCATCAGTCACATGTGTGCAAGGGCCTAGGTCCAGACCATGCATGTTCCTTAGCTGATGTCTCAGTCTCAGACCTGAAAGGGACAGGACCCTCACAAGAAGACCAACAGAGACAACTAACCCAGTGCCATGGGGCTTGCAGAGATAACTTTTTATAGCATCTTTTGTGTTTTTGTTTTGTGTTTTATTAAAATCACTGCAGGGATGGCTCTGTGACTAAGAGCACACACCACTCTTGCATGGGGCTGGAATTTGTTTCCCAGCATGCACAGAGGCTCACAACTGCCTGTGATTACAGCTGCAGGGCAATCTGGCTTCCATGGGCATGGCACTCATCTACACACACCCATAACCTCTCTCTCTCACACACACATACTCACGATTAAAGATAAAGTTAAAACAAATCCTGAAAGGTTAATTAAAAGTTAAGTATTCCACATAAAACGTGGCAGTGTCTGCATCCTCTTAAACGTTAGGGCGGGGCACAGCACGTTTTATTACCCTTAGTTTACAGAGTGTGCCGGAACTTTTGTGGGAAAACCATCTTTTAGAGATGAGAGAATAAGAAATATCAAATATAAAACAATATCAGCAGCAGAAGGGACCGTGGCCGTGACCAATGTCAGCATTACTGCTGCAGTCATGTCTTTTGGGAAGTAAACGTGTCTTCACTTGCCTTTGTGGCAGAAGCCTCTGGGACTGAGGAATGTAATTTTCCTCCCCCCCCCAACCCAACAGAAAAAGAGTAATGAAAGCATACTGTGTACAAGCTGCATTTTCAGTCACTTCTTCAGTTATGAATTTCTGTCTTCTTGTCTAGAACTGTGAGCCTCTGCCTCTTGACAACATAAGCTTCTTCGGAGTGAAAAACAAACTGATGGTGAGGAACGTGGCTGAAGAGCATGGAGGGAGCTACACCTGCCGCGTGTCCTACACCCACCTGGGGAAGCAGTACCCTGCCACCCGGGTGATAAAGTTCATCACCATCCGTGAGTCGGGGCTCTGCCCCCAGGAGTTTGCACAGCCTGGAGACCATCCCTCTGACATGGCTTCATGGTTCACACAGGAACTAAATCTAGGCACAGGTCTATCAGTCACAAAAGCCAAAACAAGGCAGAAAGGGTTTGTTTTGGCTTAGGGTTCCAGAGCAAGCAGTTGGCCATGGTGAGAAAGATAGGGCAGCTAGAGTGTGAGGCTGGCCCAGAGGTCAGGAGGCACAATGGTAATATCTCATGGGCACACTGGGGGAGAGAGAGCAACAAACAGACAGAGACAGACAGACAGAGACAGAGAAAGACAATTGAGACAGAGAGTCAAGAGATACAGAAAAATCTCATGGGCACACTGGAGAGAGAGGAGAGACAGAGACAGATGGGGAGAGAGAGAGAGAGAGAGAGAGACATAGACAGAGAGAGACATACAGAGAAAGACAATGAACTAGAAGTGGGTTAGACTATAAAACGTTTAATCTGCTTCCTGCATGGACACTCTCTCCAGCTTTGTCTCTTCTCCGGAAGGTTCTATAACCTTTCCAAATACTGGTACCAGCTGGGACAAAATGTTCAAAGTCATGAGCCTGTGGGAACACTCCGTCTCCAAACCACAACACCAAGTTTTGTGGTCTTAACTTTGATTTTTGTTAGTAAGTAGTACACAAACGTTCTCTATTCCTGCTCCAGACGCAGTGCTGGCCAGACCAGTGCTCTGTGAGTTATGCTTTCCAACGGGCCTGTAAAATCCTCAGCTAGCTTAGAAAGCAGTCCTCCAAGATCTCCACACTGCCTTTAGTGGACATACAAGGCCACTGAGGGCCTGTCCTGGGGGCGTCTGACTCAGCAGGAGTCGCTGGCCTTGGGGACGTAGCTCAATGTTGGGGCATGAGCCTAGCATGTGTGGAGTGCTGAGTCCAGCTCCTGGTACTGTAACAGACAACCCCAAGGAAGAGCAGAGCAGATCCTGGCACGAAAGGGGTAGACCCGTGTTTGAAGGTGTTATGCATCCGGAACGCGCTGTTCATTGGCACTCGTGGGACTGTCTGGCCAGATCCAGCGCGGTGCTGGCCGAGTGCTGCAATGCTTGTGAACTGTCTGAAAGACTGAGGAGCTCTGGGGGTTTTCTTCCTGCAGGTGAAAACAAGAGCGACAGACCTGTGATTGTGAGCCCAGGGAACGAGACGCTGGAAGCAGAGCCAGGTGAGTGGGCCTCGGTAGGGCGCGGTGACGTCCTAATTCTGAATTCACGAAGATAAGGTGCATGTTCTCAACACACACAGCACAAGCCAGGGAGAGACAGTGGCACCCTGCCCGCCATCAATGATGTATGTAAATTATTTCACATGGTTTGAATCCATTTCTTAAATTTTATTTTATTTTTTAAGATTTTGCCTCTTACGAAAAAAAAAAAAAAATCTAGTCATACCTGATCCTCCTACCCTTCCTTTCCAATGGAGCCTACGGCCTATGCAAGCAGCAGCCGGAGGCTAAGGCTAAATGTCCGAGAAGATGGTGTGCAATTTACCTAATTGGCTCAGAATTTTTCAGTTAGGGCGACTCTTTCAGGCAGAGGGGTAAGAATATATCAAAAAGATGGCAGTCGTTCTAAAAATGCTTTCCAAGCTAGCCAGTTGTTTAAAATGTCAGGAAGAGACCCACCTTGGTCACCACAGTAGTGAAGAGCCCTTTCTGTCACCAACAAAGTGGCCATTGGCTCCCTCTTGGGGGAGAGGTGCTGGCTGTGGAGGTGTGCACGCTTCAGCTGTGAGGGCAGGCAGGATGGTGAGCTGAGGCTGGCCTCGACTGCAGAAAAAAGGAAGAGAGGATACGGTGACCCAGTCAGTGAAGTGCTTGTGGGGGCTGAGTGTGATGCGCAGAGTCCATGAACACGGCTGGTTGTGGTAATGTTCATCTGTAATCCCAGTTCTGGGGAGGCAGAGGCAGGCACACACCCATGGGTGCAATAGTCGGTGAGGTACACCCATTGCAAAGGAGGTGGGTAGTGTTCAGCCTCCACACACACACACACACACACACACACACACACACACACACACACACGTACACTTGCACTCTTACGTGCACTCACACATACACACATACACAGAAACACATGCACACATACACAGGCACCCCTGCACCCTTACAGGCATAAACACACAGACAAACACATGCATACACAGATACATCTGCCTTTTTATATACAAACACACACCGACAGACACAAGGAGGATGCATGTAGGTACACACATTTATTTTTACTGAGAAGGTAGAAAATAAATGAGAAGGTATCCTATAGTAAAGGTAACATAAACTCGAGAAGAAACTTCACATCAGCTAATGGTCTGGAACTAAATTCAGTCACTTGTTCAAGATAGCCCGGAAGACAGTGTGTTCCATCCAAGAAAGCGTTAAGAACAAAAGGCAATGAAAATGGCACGCACTTGCACAAATTTCTCCTGACTTGGTACAAGAGGGCTTTTAGACAATAGTGAGTGAAGACAGGTACAGTGAAGAAATAACTTCTTACAGATTTTGGCCACCAATGGTTCCAGAAGTGTCGGTGGGAGGCCTGGAGATGGCTGGGTTGTTAAAAGCACTGGCTGCTCTCACAGGGGACCTGAGTCCAGTTTCTAGCACCCACATGGCAGCTCACAACGTCCACCAGCTCCAGGGGAGCCAACGTCCTTTTCTGGCCTCTTTGAGCACCAGACACACACACACGTGTATCTATGCAGGCCAAAACCCCATGCACATGAAATAAATGTGAAGAAATCGTGTGGGTCGGCTGGGCTGTGATAAAGCCCATAGCTAGGGTGCTCGAGGCCCCCAGTTCCTGCTCCAGAGCCACTCACAGGAAACTTCAGTGAAGGCTGAGCTTGCTTCTCCTGCTCCCAGTGGACAATGCTTAGTGGCCAGCCCTTGTTTTCTGGGGCTCAGTGTGAAATGATGGTTGTGCACCAATCAAGCCTTACTTGATTGGGTTTGGGATTGAGACTGCATCTTCTTGTGAGGGCTGGAGAGGCAGCGAGGCCGTGGGTTTGAATCCTGCCACAACAGGCCCCTTCTGGCTCCAGGTTTTCAAACAGTGATGTGAGCAGCCTGTCCCTTACATCATTAATCATAATCACGATGTCTTCGAAACTCTGTTCCGCAGCAACAGTATTGTTAGTGTGTAGTTATGTGACGAAATGCGAATGAAGCTCATCCCAACAGGGCTCTTTGGAGGACTAGTCACGGAGGCTGAGGGGCCCAGGTGACAATAACTACACAGGAATAGACGGTAGGACCCCAGTCAGGCAGCTGGCGAGGCGGGAAGAGCAAGACTGAGTGATTATAAAACAAACAGTGCTGTTCTCTGCGTGATGAGGACTAGGGAAATTTCCTCTCTCATTTTGCTTTTCTGCGCTTTAAAATTTTTATTCAATAGCTGTTTGTGAGCATAGGCAGATTGTCGTGAAGGGCGGCTGGCCTTGGCAGTGAACATGCGTTGCTTTCCAGGATCCACGCTGCAGCTGATCTGCAACGTCACGGGCCAGTTCACGGATCTTGTCTACTGGAAGTGGAACGGGTCGGAAATTGAAATGGACGACCCACTCCTAGCCGAGGACTATCAGCTGTGAGTTTTGCTAGTCTGTTTGTTGGTTTTGCTAGTCCGTTCCGATAGTGCACTCCGTGGCCGCGCCTGCTCTGTTCTGACTCTAAGGCCGAGGCATGGCTGATGGTTGGCTCGTCCAAGCCGTTTGCTGCCCACTTTGAGCTTTGCGACTCGATAGACATTTGTGAGAAGTTCTCATTTGTTGTTGTTGTTTAAAAGATGTGTCAATGTACAAATTCCACAACAGCTAAAAGCTCTTTTTCTTGCATTTCATTCTGCATTGCTCAACACGCGTGTTGAGTGAGTAGTCTGGAAAAGCACGTGGAAGGGGACACACAGCAGTCACTCGGCCTCAGTCTCCAGGATAAAGATCTCCTGGTGTCCATTAGCTCCTCCTCCCTGCTCCTTCTCATGCCACGCCCTTTGTCATCTGCCCCAGTCACATACCCCCATGGAGCCAAGAATGTGTGTGTGTGTGTGTGTGTGTGTGTGTGTGTGTGTGTACATACAATGCCTTTTTTTTTTTTTTTCTTGAAAGCTGGTAATTATGTTGATTTCCTTGCTGTTGAGTGTTCCTGACCTTGAGGTCAGATAATTTCAGATTGTCTTGCCAACAAACTGTTATGCACATGCCTGGGGAAGGTGATTGTTGGAGCTGTAATTTATGTTGGAAATAAAGCAATTAACTGGGCCTGCAGGTCTTACTTCCTGTAGCTGCATCTTACTCACGCCATTTACTCCCCTCCTCTCTCTTGCAAACAGTGTGGAGCATCCTTCCATCGAAAGAAAGTACGCTCTCATGGCAATACTTAACATTTCAGAAGTGCAAAGCCAGTTTTATCAGTATCCATTCATCTGCATCGTCAGGAACACCAATGTTCTAGAGTCAGCGTACATCCAGTTAGTAAGCCCAGGTAGGTGACAAACGTTTGCTTAACGTAATAGCTGGCGTAGCCAAGTCCAGGGCTTCGCCAGGAACATTGCTCGCCCCTTCGGCTGAGGCTTCACATCTGCTTTGCTTCTTGGGCTGAATTCTCCATTCCTCTAGGAAACGTTCCCAACCCACAGCCCGGCCTCAGCCTTTCTCCCTGCCTCTGGCTGGTGCAGCTCTGGAGGCAGCCTGTATCCCAGGCACAGGAACTCTTCTTAGTTTCTGTGATTAAAATATCCATAATCATGCCAACTATTTCTCTTACAAGTTATTCTTCTCCCTGGGCCAGTAGCAGCCTCTATTTGTTTCATTTTGAGTACCCCATGGCTATTTTTAAGCACATGACCAAACAAGATGGTTGTACACAAAAAACCTAAATATCCTGCTTACAGCAAGTATGTCTGAAGTCACCACTTTTCAAGACTTGCCATAGTCAAGAACCTGAAAAGGATTATGAAATTTTGCTTAAATACTCTACAGTTTACTTAAAAACAAAACAAAACAAAACAAAAAACAACAACAACAAAAAACAGGGCTTGTGTATAAATGTAAATAAAAATAAATAAAACAGAATGGTAAAATGATTAAGTATTTAAGATTTTTCCTGGATGCCACCCATATCTTGACAGAGAAAAGGCACCTTCTTCGCTTTTCCTCTTGTGGATTCTTCTCCACCCTCCTTCCTCTCAACCTTCCACTTCTCACGACTCTCTCCTTTGTGTGAACGGTTAAAAGAGACCAAAGAATGTGGGATTGTGGAATGTCACTTCCGTTCTCTCCTCCGTCTCTTGTTTCTTCCTAACTTGCTCTCCTCCCTCAGGGACCAGGAGGCTTCTGACTTCTGTGGTCCCGGTGGGTTTTCTCTTACTGTGTCCTTTGCTTTAGATGGGAATTTAGCAGAATGCACCTTAGTTTTCTACAGAATTAGGCTTCATCGGCCCAGCTTGTCAGTGGTCATGGATACCAGTGATGGTGAGTGAACGCACATGGATTTGGACTCTAAGAGCTTCCTTAATGCACTTTGTTTGCAGCAAACACATTCAAATCACTGTGTCAGAAGTTCTCATTGTTTTTGGTTCTAATAATTTTCACTTCTTTTCTGTTTTAGTCCCTGATTTCAAGAATTACCTCATTGGGACCTTTGTCATCCTAACGGCTACAATTATATGCTGTGTTTTCATCTATAAAATCTTCAAGGTTGATATTGTGCTTTGGTACAGAGACTCCTGCTCTGATTTTCTCCCCCCAAAAGGTATAATTTTATATTCCAGGAATGGTTTTCTCTGGATGGTTAGGAGATGATTAATAAGCCTTTAATGATGATGTTGGCTTAAATAAGAGGAACATTTATTCTTGTTGAATTTCATAACTGATAAGCATTGATGCCGCTCATTTCTAAGTTACTACCCTAGCTTCCATATTGACAGGGCACAGAAGGGTTTAGAGCCCTAGTCTGTAAGTTATTTACCCACAATCCACTGTTAGGGCATGCTCTGTGCTGTAGGTGTCTGTAGACTCCGTGATTCACATTCAAATGAAAGAGAGAGAGTCCTACACCAGGAGAGGTCCCTCTTTCTCTTTAGTATCACGCCATCTCAAACTAACACAGGAAGAAGAATAAGTAGAATGTAGGCTCGAGATATTTAGAGAAGAGAGTAAGAAAAAGGTGAAGGTGCGGCTGTATTGAGTGTAGGTAGGATAGCATTAGATGTTATGTGAGGGTGATTCTGTAGTAAAACACAGTGACTGGAAAACATGTAGGACATGAGGGCTTAAACTCATTGTGAGGGAGGAGAGAAAGAGAGTAATGGGGCGAGGGTGATCTGGGTATTTTATACACATGAAGACGTCACAAGGAAACTCATAATTTTTAGAGTTAATGTATTTTAAGTGAATTATCTTGTATATGTTAATTAAATGCAGTAAATTATGGCGACAGTTACTGTTATGATCTTTAATGATGATATGATGGTGGGAGGAGCCATGGCAGGCCCATGCCAAGGTGTACCCGACCCTGAGGAATTATGACATATTACAAATCTGGTATAAGGAAGTTTATTGTGGGAAAGGAGGAGGAGGGCCTGGAGAAGGGATAGAGACAGTGAGTTAGCATTGGGGGGGAAGGGGAGAAAAAGGAAGAGAAAGAAAGTGAAACAGTGGGAACAGAAAGAGAAAGAGAAGCTGAAACAGAAAGAAAGAGAGCCGGGGATGTGGGTGGTCCTTATGTCCCCACACACACAACTGGCGCAACTGGCAGCAGCAGATGATGACATAAGCAGTTGCTAGGACCCTACAGGCAGGCCAGCTGAATCCCCTGTGCATTAACCTTTATTCCATAACAGCTGTTTTACAAATAAAGGAAACAGAAACGTGTTAGATTTCTAATAAGCCTTAAATCACTAGGTCTGGGCAGATATCAACCCTCTAAGCTATCTCAGCTTCCTATCCAAAATCCCCGTAAATACTCGCACATGTTCCGCTTGGGCTGCTTCTGCTCTGTCAGGCCAGTCCTCAGAGCAAGCTGCTCTTGGCCACGTGCTCCTATCTACCTCATGGTGACCTCCTGCCCTTCTTCCTTCTTTCTCTCCCCTCCTCATGGTCCTTCTGAGACCCCAAGCCCAGGAACCTAAGCTCCTCCTACCTCTCATCTGCACAGCCAGGCTGTCAGCAACGTTATTAGCCAATCAGGGGTCACTGGGGAGCAGAGTTACACAGCATCCCTTGGTGTATGGGAGAATGTGCTCCGCTGGGGGGTAACCAGGTCTTGAGGGTTGGCAGTAATTAGCATTAGAATACATGGCACCAGGCCAACCCCCAGCAAAAACGTGTAATAATGAAAGCAGATGCCAACATTTAGAGAATCTCAATATGCAATTTTTGTAAGAGAAAAAAAAAAAAAAAAAAAAAAAAAAAAAACCTTGCAAATGTAACAAACAATATTCTATAGGTACAGACAAATGTACGAGTTTAAGGAGAAATAGGAACAATTTGCATGTTGCTAAAGTTAGAAAAGAAGCTAGGACCACCTGTAGGAGACCTGGCCAGTTACCACCCCAGCATGGAGAATGAGGAGCTCAGGATGCCTGGCCCCAGCAGCCAGCTGGGAACAGTCAGCTTGCCTTGGTGTTGGGTCCCCTGGTAGGCTGCCTGTGCTCCAGAAGAAGGCTCTGTGTGGATGCGAGTACCAGAAGCACTAACTGGACTCCGAGGGAGATAAAGGAAGGATATGAAGTTAGGAGGAGGAGGGGCCCAGAGGAGGGTCTGGAGAGGAGCAGGGAAGAGGCAGGTATGGACCAAATACACTCTATGAATGTATGAAAAGGAATGAGTAAAATATTTTCTGAAATAGAAAAGGGTTGCTCATATGTTTTAACAGTTAATATTAGTGTCTATAAAATTCTGTTATTTAGATTACATTTTACACATTCAGAAGAGTGATGTGATAGGTTTTTGTTAATAGTCAAAAGTTACAATCTGACTGTAGGCTTTGTGACGTTTGTCTTAATTAGGGTTTCTACTACTGTGATAAAAATCCATGATCAAAACCAACCTTGTGAGGAAGAGTGTGTTTTATCCTAAGAGCTTGTAGTCCATCTCTGGGAAAATCAAGGCGGGAATCCAAGGGAGGAGCTTGGAGGCAGAAGCTGAAGCAGAGACTGCAGAGCTGAAGCAGAGACTGCAGAGCTGTGCCGATTACTGGCTTGCTACCCATGCTTTGCTCAGCCTGCTTTCTTAAGCCATTCAGGACGGCCTGCCTAGGGACAGCTCTGCCCCCGGTGGGCTTGGCCTTCCCACATCAATCATCAGTCAAGAAAATGGCCTAAGCTAGCCTAGTGGGAGCTTTCTCAGCCAAGGCTGCACCTTCTCAGGTGACTAGCTGGGCCAGGTTGACAATAAAATCTACTCTGGACACTATTTAAATATATGAGGAAAAATTAAATGCAGTCACAAAAACGTATGAGAAGGCATATTGTTCTTTAAGATGTTAAGGCAGACGAGGAAACAAAACTCCAAACTTGTACTATATTGAGTTTGGTGTTGCGCTTCTGCTCAGGCAGCTGGACCCTGCTGAAATGAACGTTGTGGTGTTGGTTTTCTCAGTCCCATCACAGTCCTGTTTGTGTTCCATCTCCCTTTAGTGTCAGATGGAAAGACCTACGATGCATACATACTCTATCCCAAGACTGTCAGAGAGGGAGCCTCCTCGAGCCTGGACACTTTTGTGTTTAAGCTGCTGCCTGAGGTCTTGGAGGGGCAGTTTGGGTACAAGCTGTTCATTTACGGAAGGGATGACCAAGCTGGAGAAGGTATGTAAATGCTCCCTTTGCAGTTGGTTGCCGAGTCCGGATTCTAGCAGGGAGGCTCCGTCGTACTTATCTGAAGACTTTAAAGAGTTTCTTCAGTGGCCTATAATAATCTTTTTTCAGTTTGTTGGGTCAATGATTGGTTGACTTTTATTCTTTTGGAAAAATTAATGACTAGCTAGATCTAACAGTCAGTCCGAGGCTGTTTTAATGAAGTAAGATTGTTACAGATCAAGTAGTTTAACAGGAAGTCCTAAAAGTTTTTACTGAGGCTTTTATGAGTTCTAAGAGCAAAGTCCATTTTTCATGGGCCAGGTTTTTGAGCTTGTCTGTAAAATTCAAATGTCTCTGAATCTCAAGTAAGGCAGGGAGAAAGCAACGGGAGACACAGAAAAGGGCCTGGGAAGAACTTCCTGAGTGTTGAGTTCAGGAAAGAGCAGGTGGACGGCAGCTCATGACCACTTTGTGCTCTGTCTTGCAGATACTATCGATGTTACTAATGAAAATGTAAGGAAAAGCAGAAGGCTGATTATCATTTTAGTGAGGGACATGGGAGGCTTCGGCTGGCTGCCTCAGTCTTCTGAAGAACAAATAGCCATCTATAATGCTCTCATTCGGGAAGGGATTAAAGTTGTCCTGCTTGAGTTGGAGAAAATCCAAGACTATGAGAAAATGCCCGAGTCGATCCAATTCATTAAGCAGAAACATGGAACTATTTGCTGGTCGGGAGACATTAAAGAGAGACCGCCATCTGCCAAGACCAGGTTCTGGAAACACTTGAGATACCGCATGCCAGCACACCGGCCACCCCCGCTGTCTAGACACAGCTTGCTAGCCCCGGGTCCTGTGCCGGACACCAAGGAGAGACTGCAGGCAGAGACGCACTTACCTCTTGGCTAGCTGGCCAGAGTGGCCCACAACGCCGGGATGCCTCCTGACGTGTGATTTCAGTAACGCGTACAGTCACACAACGCAGCTTCATAGTCCCTTCTCCCCAGGTCGCCTGAGGGGATTGGCAAGGGACCAGGACAGTTGAGAGCAGAGGGCTGGGAAACCCAGGGCCAAGGCTGCTCGGGGCTGCTCCAGATGATTGGGTTGAAGTGGTCAGCCTGGAGGACCGAGCTTTGTCAGACGGCCGCCCTTGTGGGGGGTCTAATCCAACCCTGTGCGGTCCCACGGTGGGACTGTGGTTGTCTGAGGACACTTCGGGGGTCTTCGGCGGAGAAGGGCTCTCCTGAGCCTCCGTGTGGGTGAGGCTTACTGACCCCCCTTCCTCCGGGGAGGCATAACTTCCTTGCATTTCCCAGGCCACCAGACTCAGTTTTCAAAGACTAGATTTTATTTTATAGACCTTGAAAGCTGTCATCTCGGTGAAGAAGGGTCCCCCGGGGTTCCCTTTACTGCATTCACCTTTGCTTTCTGCAGAAGAGAGTGGGTTTTTATTAACTATATTAACGGTAGAAGGATGCTCTCACCAGTCTCTTCTACTCGGCATCCGTCCTGGAAAAAGGCTGTTGCTGCTCCGTCCTCTTTCTTGTGGCTGTCGCTGCTCATGGCTTCTCAGGAGGTGCCACTCTGCAATGCACAGCCTGAGGATTCACCTTCCTGCCTGGGACTGCTCTAACCCGGCCCTGGGGGAGGGGCTGCAGCACTTCCTGGGCTCTTCATCTTGTCCCCACCTTGTCTCCTGGCCTCTCTTTGCTGTCCTGCTGCTGGAACCTCCTCCATCTTCACCGTGCCTCCCACACTCTAGGACTAGAATTCTCCCTCACATTTTCTCCACATGACAAGGAGTTTGCTGAAGTTCAAAGTTGATTTCAATGCTACAATCCCAAGGGCCTAATCTCTTCTTACCCTAGACTTGGCCACCAACCCCCAGAAGTCAACCTTCCTGTCACTTTACCCCTGCTGTTGGGGGGGGACAGGGCACTTGGGAAGGTGGTTTCTTTGCTAGCAGGAACTGTCCTCTCCGAGGGGCAGGCAGTGCCTGTGTCTCTGTCCTTACTCTGCTCTCTGCACTGTGAACATGTGTTTGGATTTGCCGAGACCTTTATTTTAAAGTATTGCCGGAAAATCATACTTAAAACTTGTAATCATTGTGACTTTATGTAGAGACACTGACCTATTTACCAAATTCCTCTTTGAGCTCTGCTGGACCCAGGCCTTGAACTTTTCTGGCTGCTCTCTCTGTGCTCCACTCTTTATTTGCTCATGGGAGAAGACATGTTCTTTGGGAAGCAACCGAGTCCAGCAATGTCTTTACGTTAGGAACAAACACAGTCTTTTTCAGTGTTGGGATTTATAAAAACTACCTTTCCATGGGAAACTTGGCCAGACAGTAAAAGCAGAGAGCAAAGAACCATGGATAGTGTGACACCAAGAACTGAGGGGGAAACAGAGGCAAGGGTTAGCCTGTGCCAAGAAGGACCCTGAATAAGAAAGTTGTGTCATTCCTGGTTCCCGGGGGAAGACTGTCGAGGATGGAGTGGCACATAAGAGCTCTGAGGACTTCTCGTGGCTTTGCCTCCCCAGAAGTACCTGGCTTGAGCTGTCTTTCATGCTTTCTCCATTGCTCAGATTTCACAGTGCCTTGCAATGGTGTTTTTAAAAGGCCAACCAAGTGTTGCAGAATTTTGCACATGCAACGATGTATTAATTACCAGTGTTTAAAACTGGTTTAGCAGAATTTATATTTCTCTCTCTCTTGTCTTTTGAACTTTTCTTGTAAGGATAGAAAAAGTATTGAGCCATTTTAATGACTTTTTTATAATTTATATTTATACTGATCAATAATGAAGAGTGTTTTTTATTAAAGAATTTGATCTTATAATTCTTCAGCCGATGCCAGATATGTATCAGGAACCACAGCATTTATGTATAGTGCATATTATGGATCAGTGGACTGAATTTGTTTTCCAATAAATTGTTAAACCCTCCTTTGAGTATCATTGAATCTGTTTCTCTGGGTGTCCTTTCTTCAGCTTACATGTGTTCCAAGGCCTGATATAAAGGACGATGCCTTTTGCAGGGTTTTCTGGGCGTAGGGGAGCCGGGGTCTGTGCTGGTTATGTCAGCTCTCTGGCAGCTTGACACGAGCTAGAGTCATGGGCATGGAGGGAGCCTCAGGTGAGGAAGCACATACATAACATCAGGCTGTAGGCAGGCCTGTGAAGCATTCTCTTGATTAGTGATGGATGGGGGAGGCTCAGCCCACCGTGGGTGGGGCTGCCCCTGAGCTGGTGGTGCTGGGTTCTGTAAGAAAGCAGGCTGAGCAAGCCAGTGAGCAGTGCCCTCCGTGGCCTCTGCATCAGCTCCTGCCTCCAGGTTCCTGACTCCTTCAGTGATGAACAGCGAAGTGGAAGAAACCATTTTCTCCCAAAGTTGCTTTGGTCGTGGTGTCTGTCACAACTCTAGTAACTCTTAAGACAAGGCCTGAGGCCACTGGTCAAACAAGAAAGCCCATGAGCCCTGACTTCCCTGCCTTAGCCCCATCTCTTCCTTTGCGCAGCGGACTAAAGGCTGGGCTGTTGCTTGAGGTAGACCAACGGCCTGGCTGTGAGGCCCGAGCGTGGTCCCTAACAGCACTGAACTGATAGTACAAGAAAGTGAATCTTATATTCTGTTACTGTTGCCATTGCCCACCCTCTCCTTCATGCTTCATGGAAGTATCCAACAAAGGAGCAAGGCTCTAAAACAATTGCACTGAAGCTTGACTTTGGGGTTCACAGAGGGCTTGTAGTGTCATTGAGTAAACACCTCAGTGCACGTCAAAATGTGGGCACACACAAGTTTGCAGCCTGGTATCTAGAAAACTTACCTTTCCTAAATTTCTTACCCAAAGAATCCAGTGTTCCAGCGTGCTTTTGTTCCTTGAGAGATTAATGCTTGTTTTAGCCAAGCATTACGTCGGACCGACGCTGTTAATAAGTCACACGTGACCTCTCTTGATCAAGTGGCATCCCCTGCTGATTTGGAGCTAGGTCTCTGGGATTCTTTCTCCACAAGAGTGCCAGCTGCTTGGAAAGACCCGGGATCTGAATCCCTGAGCAGCCTGAGCATCTGAGTGAGAGCAGAGCGCCTGGCTGCTCTGAGCCCCGGCTTTACTCTCTGTGGTAAGACTTCATGTGTGTCACACACGGAGCTCCTCCATGCAGTACCTGGGACAGAACCTCCGAATATACCTTCTGAATTTTAGCAGCTAGTGAGTGGCACACCTGAAAACTCACGTGCACTAAAATGAAATGCAGAAACATAATCACTATAGCAACTCGAATGCACGGGAGAGGAAATTGTATAAAAGAAACCACGTGCAAGATGAGACAAGGGAGAGGAATTTGGGGTATAATGTTTATTTTGCAAACAGACTGAAGGCCTTTCTCTGAGTGTGGGGAGGTGGTTTGTTTGCACGTGTAAGCACATGCCCAAGTAAGAGTCTGGGAGAAGGAAACCCTACAGAAAATGGATGGCGCTAGTTAAAAAGGTGCACCAGTCTTTCGAGCAAAGGCATGCTCCTGTTTCCTCCAACTGCCCAGGGGTAGCCAGGCAGGCTTGGTGGTTCAAGGATCTAATTCCTGTATATTGGTTCATCTTAAATCTGAAGTGGAAACACTGGCACTGCTTCCCTGAGCTGCCAGACCGGTCGGGCCTGTGTTGTCAGGCTGCGGGTGGTTGGATCCTGTTGACTCTTGCTCTGAGCAGCAGCCCAGCCAGCTGGAAGCCATGTGTACTCAACCTGTGAAAAGACCCTTCACCTCTGAGGGACTGCAGCATTGGTTAGGCTTGGTGTCTGGGGGCTTCTTGGTTCTGTCCCTCAGCATGTCCTGAGGACGTCCACTAGCACTTCTCTGATGACCGGTATCGCCGGTTTCCAGCTCACTGAGGTCGCCATCTCTACTTTGCTCATGTGCTCCTTTCTGTCTGGCTTCTCATCTTTTTTTTTCCTCCCCTCGGCCATCTTGTTCCACTTAGCCTGGGTCAGACAGCGCGCCCTGTTTCCCGTGAGGTAAACTATGGACGCTGGCAGTCTCTCTTGGACACTTTTAACGTTAGTCAGTTCCCGCTTCTGCTGTGTTTCCCTCATGATTAGTGCTATGGGCTAATAGCCACACTCTGAGCTGAACTGCAACAACTAAACACCAAGGGGACAAAATGGCCAATCAGAAGATGGGCTAATAACTGAATAGGCAGATTTCAAAGAAGGAAACACAAGTGGACAAAAAATGTTTTTTGTATGTGTTCACCATCCCTAGTCGTCAGGGAAACGCAAATTGAACCTCCTCTGAGATGCAGCCTCTCCCCTGGCAGAACGGCTGTCAGAACCAAATGTGACAACACACGTTGGGAAGAATGCTAAGAGGAAGCTTATGAGGGTGCAGCTTACTGCAGTCATTCAGGAAGTCTGTCAGGAGGTCCCTGAAACGTAAAAACCACAACTCTCATGCCCCATCTTTTCAGTTCTGGGCACTGGGGTAGAGAATGCCACGCCTTCCTACCGTGACATCTGCACCAACGTGTTTGTTGCTGCTCTGTTCACCATAACAAGGAAATGGAACCAACCTAGTTCTCCATCAACATAATAATAATAATAGTAATAATAAATAATAAAAATGTGCTTCACATTGTTTTAAAAGGATTCCTTCTCAGCTCTAAAGAAAAATGAAGGCACAAAAGTTTCAGAAAAATGGATGGGCTTAAGTGTGGACCCTTAGGCAAGGCCACCCAGCCTCAGAAAGAGAGAAACCATGTTCTTTCTCCCTCACATACGGACCCTAGCCTTTCATATACACGGGGTTACATAAATGTTATATGTGCACATACGTGAACAAACACACCCGTCTGCAGCTTAACGTGTGACAAGGAGAACCACAGGCTGAAGGTTCCGGGGAGACCTGAATGCAGGTGAGGATGCCTGGGGCACGAAAGCTGATTGTTTGTCTCGTTTAACCAGGTTGTGGGTTTTTCAGTTTTGTGGCGGCGAAGGGCATGAAGAGGCACTTGGCAGTGCAGTGAGACCCACGGTGAAGCTCCGCAGCTTGGGCCGGCTGTCCTAGCTGAGCAGAGAAGGCCCTTGAGATGGGTGGCGAGGTCCAGGCAAGGGCAGTGTCGACCTACCCGTGAGAGCTGCAAGTTTTCTTTTATTTGCAAATTCCTCATAATAAAGCGATGAAAAAAATAAACCCAGTCTTCTCATATCCTTTTCTGGATTCCAAAGCAGAGGAAACACGTCTGTTTTCAAGCTTACGGTGATATTCTAGGAATATTAAACTTGTGCCTGCCAGAGAAAACTAGGAAGGAAAAAGCTTGGATCTGCTGGGAGAGAAGGCCATGAAGACAAAACTGTCAAGTGCTGGCCTTCGGCTGCTGGACAGCCGTGCGTGCGTGCGTGCGTGCGTGGGTACGTGCGTGCGTGTGTGCTTGGTGGCAGCGGTGGCTCCTGCTGTTACTCTTGTGCAGGCTTCAAATAGCCCCCCTTTTCTTCTGCCAGCATGAAGGCTCTTGTGAAGGCTGAGTGCCCCGACCCTCGGGGCTTCAACGTGGGTTCCTAAGGGAGGAGAGTGGAAGGAATGGGAGGGGACGAGAAGCAAGGAAGGAAGCCAAGTCTGTTTCTCTGATCAAGGCTTCCGTTTATTAGAAATTTTTACACAACTTATATAGGGAGAAGGCAGGAAAGGGGGAAGGTTAATCTACTGCTGCAGGAGATAGGAAGGGTGCTTCCATGGGTTAAATATTGCACCTGCAAGATATCATAAGGATGTTCTCTTAAGATATCTTACGGATGCTCTAACAAAGGATGTCCTCATAATTTATCACCCATGATTTAGGGTCTTAAATAACTTTTTCACTAAATAGCTTTAGGTCTCCACTAAATGACCTTTGCTCTCTACTTGGCTTTGGCGTCAGTAACTACCTTTGTTTCCACTGGATAGCTTTGACTTTGGCTTCTGTAGATAGCTTTGGCTCCCGGCAGCTGAGGAGGTCAGGCCTTGGCAGCAGCTGGCAGCTTGGACATCAGTGTTCCTCAGCCTGGGCAGCCGCCAGGGTTATAGCTTCCAGGCCGAGGCATCTGACACCCTTTCCGGCCTTGAAAGCCTGAGAGAGAAAGCCATTGGTCAGGGGCAACGGTAATTCCTAGGTGTAGGCTGTATTAGAAATATTCTTTGCATAGTAAACTAGAAAATTCCCCTTTGTATTACAGAAGCATTTTTCCTTTGAAAAGTGCAGAAATTTCTGAAATATGTAAGGAAGAAAAAGTCACCTGTGACTTCACAACTTGAAGTTATTTATTCATATTTTGTCGCCATCCACTGAATGTGACTTAGACCACATATGTAGCTTAATTTAAAACTATGGGGATTAGGGAGATTGCTCAGAGGATAAAGCATTTGTTGCGCAAACCTGGCAGCTCTGGAAGCCATGTGAAAGCTGGGCATGGTGGTCCGTATCTGTAGACCCAGCATTCCTGAAGGAAAGAGGAAGCAGAGAAAGGAGGACCCCGAAGCTTCGGAGTCTCCTCACCTGGCTGCTGTAACGGAAAAAAAATGAAGAGAGAGCCTGCTTCCCAGTGAGGTGCATGAGGTGAGATGGCTCAGCAGCTTACCTTCTGCAAACCAGATGGCCTGAGTTCAATCCCTAGGACCCATGTAAAGATGGAAGGAGGAACCCACCCCCAAAATCTCTGATCTCCATATCTGTGTGTTGACACTTGTGCACCCTACAAAATAAATACAGACACTCATACACAGATATCCATATACAAGCAAAAACTTAGTGCGAATCTTTGTGCATGTTATTGTATTTGAAGAATATGCTATAAGTTGTTATTACGGTTGGATCCCTTCTCTATTTCTGTTGGCTGTCTAGAGCCTCTCCTCTACTACTCCCCAGCTTTTAAATGTGCAGAACCAAACCACCCTTCACAGGACAGTTTTGTTCCCCGCCCTGATAATTTCCCTGGGGTGGTTGCAGAAGGACGTGAGGTTTTTGGGTTCTTGGCTAACTACATTCCACGGAGGCTTTGCATTGCTCTCTCACACTCACAGAAACAGTGGGGATCAGCCAAAATCAATATTCTTTGAAATGAACATTTCTTTGCCAGTATTAGCATGTCTAAAAGCTTTACTCAAGAGTAGCTGGACTTTGGGATGGCCTTTGTTCCGGGTTCACGCCAGCCCGGAAACAGAAGCCAGGTGCTCTAACTCCCAGGTAACTGCTGCTCTGTCTAACCGCTGGCTCTCTCAGATGACACTGTGAGGGATAAGGGTGAGCACTTTATCCCTGAGAGGGAAATACGTCTGAGATATCTGAAATGTGGCCGAGGAGCATCAAGAGTAAGAAAGGATTTAGGGTGTTAATGTGCAAGCAGAGTGGAACCAAAGCTTGCCGTGAGCTCCTGGGCCCTGTGAATGCGGGTGTCACCTGGCGGGCACTGGCACAGACAGCTCCCTGCTCTCCAGGCTTGAGGGACAGGACGTCAGCCAGCAAGCCAGGGTCCTCAGGACCTCAGCACCTCTCACTCTGGCTTCTTGTTCTGGATTGAGGGCCTTCGAGGAACCACAGGAGCGCTAGATACACCCCAGCCAGAAGACTGGGTTCCCCTCTCTACGGAAGCAAGGCTTCCTTTTTCTACGAGGGGAAATGATTTGCTAATGGGGCTTCGGTGTGCAGTGGGAGCTCTTGGGACGCAATGCATCTTCTTTCAAACATAAACGGAAGGAATCCTGAGCGTGTGCACGCGTAGGCGTGAGTGTGAAAGCAACTCAGAATCATTAACTTGTGAGGCTCTGTAAATAGTGCTGGCCTTGTATTGGCAGCACCCCACTGAGAGTCAGATATTGGCCAGTCTACCCAGCACGTATCCAGACTTCAGCTTCTAGGTTTGTGGCTCTCTAACTTTCATACAAGTTAGGCTGAAACTGAGAAAGAGCTGAGACACTGGTATAGAGCCAAAGTATGTCTCCGATGTCAGTCTGGCCCGTTGCCGGCAAACCCCAGTGCTGCTATAATAAATGAAAAGGTGCCGGGCTATATTCTATTTATTATTTGCCCCGTGCTTGTCATGGCGGTATTATCTAAGCCGCTATCACAAATGACAACACGCAGACACTGTTAGGCTTGTAAGTGCCTTATTCACCTTGGGCCAGGCAGATGCTTCACTTACACTGTCTCAACATCCTCATCATCCGTCTCCAGCCCCATCCAATGCCATCTGCCTTGATCCTCCTCATCTGGACTACCTTCCATCCATAATCCCATGGTACTTGCTTGTATTCTTCATCTGGGCCTTTTCACACCATAGTTGGAGTCCTGTTTCTCAACCGAGGTGGATTTTTCTGCACACTAACCCATTGTGGGGTCCTCCTTCTTCCTCTCTTCCCTGTGGTCTGTTTCCTGTGATCCTCTCTTGTCCTCCAAAGCCTGAGAGCCTTAGCCATGCCTACCCCATTCTGCCCTGCCCAGGTATAAGCCATTTAATCAACCAATCAGATCTGATGACTTAGACAGGTTTATACAGAGGGCCAGTAATTAGCGTCAGACCAATCTCCAACACCTCCGTGGTGTAACTTACTTCTCAGACTGCTCAGGAGGCTCCTAGCAGGGGCCTGTAACCTTACAGAAAGGCACAGGGACAGGAGCTCCACAAGGACAGCAACAGAACCAAAAAATCTGGCCCCAGGGGTCTTTTCTGAGACTGATACTCCAACCAAGGACCATGCATGGAGATAACCGAGAACCTCTGCTCAGATGTAGCCCATGGCAGCTCAGTCTCCAAGTCGGTTCCTTAGTAAGGGGAACAGGGACTGTCTCCAATATGAACTCAGTGGTTGGCTCTTTGATCATCTCCCCTCTGAGGGGGGAGCAGCCTTACCAGGCCACAGAGGAAGTCAATTCAGCCAGTCCTGATGAGACCTGACAGAGTAGGGTCAGAGCGAAGTGACTGGGAGGAGGAGATGAGGGAGGGCAGGTGGAGCTGGGAGGGGCTGAGGAAGAGGGCTACAGCTGGGATACAAAGTGAATAAGCTGTAATCAATACAAACAATAAATAAATAAAAGAAAAGAAAAAGTTCTTCTTTTATTAGGGGCACATTTGGAATGTCATGCTATGTATATGTATATATGTAAATGTGTGTGTGTGTGCAAAACAATGTCACAGCATACAGATCAAAACAGACCAACCAGGGGCCATCTTCATCAGGCATCTGTTCAGAGCTTGACTGCTGACCCACTGAGGCTTTCCCTTGGGCCCTGGTGTATGGAGGAGGAACATGGCTCCTTCTCTAAACCAGGAATGTGCTTGGTGGAGGCAGGGCTGGCCTGGGCCAGGGCTTGGGGGGGGGTGTGGCTTCAGGTCCTGAGAACCCAGCTCTCCCCACTGTATGGAGCTATTGGCTATCAGTTCCAAGACCATTGTGGGTCTGGCCTACAGTGTTCTGGGGATGGCTTTGCAGCACTGTTTGATGGCCCCTGCTCACTCTGTACCACTGTACCACAGCGTCTGCTGACCGGCCCGTTTCTCCCCCGGAAATAGTATGTAAAATGCTGTGCGTTTAAGAAGCTTGGCATAAGCTGCAGCTCATACAAGATCTCCCGATCCCAAAGGTTTGTTTGTTTGTTTGTTTTTGTTTTCTAATCATCTCTCTGTCCTGCCCTCCTTTTTTCTGTCCTGGTCCTCTCTCAGGACCTTGTTACTGAAGACAGACCTGCTGGTCCCAACCCCCAGGACTCTGTCACACGGAAACACACTGTGCCAATCCTCAGCATATGCTGACATTGCCTGGTTTTGAATATTTCCCCTCCTTTTAACTTTCCTACTTCCCCCATCCCCCCTGACAGCCACTCCTTCCCAGCCTTATGCTCTCCTGCTCCTTGATTTTACACTGTAGGAGTCCACTTGGTGCTCAGCCCTTTGGGCCATGCTTAGCGGTGATGCTAACACTGAAGCTGTCAGTGTGAGGTTGTATTTGCCCCAATTTAAATATTCTAACATCTAGCATCTAGCATTCATTTTACCCGCAATAAACTCAGCCGCCCCAGTGTTGCTCTCTGGCCCGTGTCCTCCAGGACCCTCCTACTTCCATTCCTGTGTTTACCCACACTGCCTTCATTTCAGCTTTTCTGTAACTCCCCAAGCTCTGTCCTTCAGAGATTTTGGCTCAGCAATTACAGGTGTAAATGACTGTTGGCTGGTTCCTAGAACCCTTATCAGGCAGCTCACGACCGTCGAAACTTCCATCTCCAAGGGTCCTAATTCCCTCTTCTGGACCTCTGGTCACCCTCAGTCACATGCATGCACCCGACACAGAGGTACACACATAATTAAACATAATAAAATAAGCCTTAAAAAGAAAAAGGAAAAAAAAAAAAAGCTTTTCTCCCAAACATCTTCCTGCGAACCCCACTCCACTGTTCAGGAGGAAGAGTACCAGTATGGTGCCTGCTTCCTCTCTTCGTCATATTCGCTACCTTTTGTGCTTCTTAAGAGTTGAATATATGTTTTGAAATTTATTTACCAGAAAATAATGACTGCAAGCTGTAGCAGGGCCCAGTTCCCTAAGCCGTGTTTCCAACACCCAGCCAATAATAATAATCCTGGAGTCCTAATAATCCAGGGGCCTAATAACTCTGGACCTGCGTTCAAACATGTAAGAAGACATTGCCAGAACTGTCACAGCAACGCTATTCATAATAAATAGCAAAATGTAAAGTTGGAACAGTGAGTCATGTAAATTTTATAGTGTATAAATTTTATACAGTGACTAAGAAAGCCTACATAAGAATACATCATATTTCTTAAGAACTCTCTGCTTGTCTGTCTGTCTGTCTCTGTCTCTGTCTCTGTCTGTCTCTCTCTCTCACGAGGAGCGGGGAGGAGGGGAGAATAAGCTCCAACAAGTTTAAGGTAGAGAGTTCTGGCGTCAGCGGATAGACTCAGGAAGCCGGGAGAAGATCCCTACATGACACGGCTTGTTTGGAATTAGGAAACCCTCAACAACTGTGTGGCACACACTTAGAGAGAAAGCCGTGAAAGTGAAAAGCGGAGGGGACAAGTGAAGAGACTGGATTCAGTAAGTTTCCACCGAAGCAAGCTTTCCTCTAGCCGTCACAAACAAAGCTCAAGTTGTTCTTCCGACCTCTAAGCTCATGTGCAGTTCCGTCCTGAGCTTCTCCGGGAGGCTCTGCGTGCAAACGTGCCGTATTTTTATCTTTAAAGCCTTCATCACTTCTGTGCTGATTGTATACATCATTGGGGTTCGTGTTCGCTGGTTAAATCCGGCCTCCTCCCGCCGGCTCTGCCACCCACTCGTCACTCGGACGTTTGACTCTTTGTTTAATTTTCATACAGGCAGAACCTGAAATGTCTGTTTCTTCTGTTTCTTAATTCGCTTAACATCATGTTTTTGTTTTTGGTTTTTTTTTATTGAAAAGCTTAAAAATCCTCAAATCTGTTCTGTATCCAAACCCAGCGATTAATTCTGCGAGCATCGAAAACTTCTTCAACACGGAGATCCTCCCGGAAGTGCAAGGCTTGGGTCCGGGAGCGCTTCTGGCACAGGACAGGTCCATCTTAACTTGGCGAGCTGGGACAGCTCCTCAGACAGATGGGGCGGCTGCCTTGAAAGTCCGCCGTCCCTGGCCCCCGGTTCCGCAGGACAAGACCTCCGGAACGCTGGGCTAAGGAGACGCGCCGCGCTTGCGTGCTGTCTCTCGCCACTGCGAGGTCTCCGGTGCCTCTCGGAGGGACAGCAGGTCCGCGAGCATCCCTTTGGGGCCAGTTCAGACCGCAGCGCTGCTCCACCTGCGGAAAACCGGCTTCGCGGAAGAGCCAGCTCGGGCCAGGGTTACAGCCTCCGCAGAAGCCAGGTGGCAGGGCTCCCTCCTCTGGGGCAGTCCGTACCGGGCTGGGCAGGTCAGAGCCGCCCAGAAAGGGTCTGGAAAGGAAAGGATGATTTGCTTTCTTTCTTTTTTTTTTTTTTTTTTTTTTTTTTTTTTTAGCATCGATCTGGAGCCCATTTAAGCCGACATTCCTGATGAACGTGCTGGCCCGGAACCAGGCAAAACAGACTGAACTGAACGCCATTCTCGGGACGGACTCCGTCTGTCCTGCTGCACTTGGGGAAGGTGAGTCAGCGAGCTCCCGGCGCGGGCTGCGGCGGGGATCCCCCCTCCCCTCCCCGGGACCCGGTCCCTGGCTGGGGCTCGCGCTCTGCGACCCCAGAGGCAGGTGGAGCGCCCCGGGCAGCATCAAGGGGAAGGCGGAGGGGAGTTAACAAGCGTCCCTGGGGCGGCCAGGCGACGCTGTCCTGGAGGGTGAGCTGGGGTCTCAGGCTGGACTCCTCCTCTTCCACTCCTGCGCGCCCCTGCCCTTCCGGGATGCCAGCGGGAATCTGAGAGCCCTTGCGACCCGGGCAGGGACCATCCCAGGCGCAAGCTAGGCGGGTCCACAGCCTGTTGGGGCTGCGCGGGCATCGCCAGGCCCTGGCTTGCTCCAAGCGACTTGGAAAGAGATGCCACCAAATCTGACCCTGTTCCCCAACCTCCCCACCAGTCCCCTCCACGGGCTAGTGTGGGTTTCCTGGCTTCTGGAGGTCTGGCACAGAAAAGTGGAATAGAGAGGGGATGGGAAAGGGGCAGCCTTGAACAGGTGAGGCCAGCGTGGAGGACTCCTCCTGGAGGGTGGAAGGCCAGTGCCAGGGTGGGTTGGAGTCTGAGTTCCTGGGGTCTCAGGAGTCTGAGCCCCCACCCCCACCCCGCACCTTACTTCTCGTCTTCTTTTTCCCGTGTAGCCCACGATGGGGATGGCGTCCCTGCTGCTCTGTGGGGTGTCTTTTGCGCTTCCACTTTTTGTGACAGCAGGTGAGTCCTTGGGTCCCAGAGGCCTGTCTCCCCTTGGTAGGCATCCTTTGTCACTCCGCCCCAGTCACCTGACTCACCTTCACGGGCATCGCCTAAGCCCCAGCCTGGCCAGTCACTCTTTCCTCCGGATGATACTGTAGGCAGAGTCCAAAGAGTGGGGAAAGGGGAAAGGTTCATTCCCAAGTGCTCAGCCGCACCTGTCATCTTGGAACCCGGGACTAACCCAGGCGTTTTGAAGAAGTCCGAAAATACGCGAGCGGGCTCAATTCCCAAGCCTAATGGACGGACTACTTAGCCGTGTCTGCTTCATATAAAGGGTTATTTTATGGTCCAAAGCTGCCAGACACAGAACAAATTCCTAAGAACAGCTTGGTAGAGACGATTTTAAAGGAGGCTGTCTTAATCCACCATCCACGGTGGGATGAGGGGGCCTTCTATTCAAGATGACCAGCATGGATCTGTGCTGTGAGGCAGGCAGAAGAGCAAGGGCAAAGGGGACTGGAGCATTTGTGGAGGGGCCTGGGGAAGCCTGGTCCGTATGCACATTAAAAGACCTAAGCATTATCTTCTAAATGACCGGGCTACTTTAGGGAACTCCCACACTGAACAAACCCCTAAATAAAACGTCACATTGACCAGAGCAATATATGTCCTGAAGTGCACAATGATGCCAGTTTTCTGTCATCTATTTCTTGTGCCTTTCTTTACTTCCCTAGGTAAGTGTAAGGACACTGACATGGACCATGAGGTGAAGCCAGAGGGCCAGCCTTTCGCTTTCAACTGCACACTCGCTACAGTAACGGGTGAGGTGGTCAGCCTGAAATGGTACCGAACACCCAACAAAAGCCCAGTATCAGACAACAGACACCTCAGAATCCACCAGGACCAGTCCTGGATTTTGTTTCTTCCCTTGGCACAGGGGGACTCCGGCATTTACCAGTGTGTTATAAGGTAAGTCCTTCAATTAAGGTAGAACTGATGTGCAAGCTTCCCTCTCCATTTCTCTCTACCCTCTTAAGAACATGGGTATTGTTGCCTTTAGTTTTGAGACATGTTATGTACCCGAGACCAGTTTCCAACTTACACAGGCCCCAAAAGCACTGAAATGACAGATGTGAGCCGCCACAACTGTAGCCATGGCTGCCCCGAAACTCCCTCTGTGGACCAGGGTGGCCTTGAACGCACAGAGATCCACCTGCGCCTGCCTCTCGAGTGCTGGGATTAAAGGTGTGCACCACTGCACCGCAGCAAGACTGCTCTTAAAGACGAGCAAGGGAGCACAAATACATGGTGGCCTTAAGCTGGCAGAGGTGACTTCCAGCAAGCACATCGGAAGCAGAACAGATTTATAAATTATTGTGGAGCACAGGTTGCATATTTTTCACCGAAGTGAGGTTTCAGGCCAGCTTATAAAATGTGTTTATCCATACTATTGCCGATGTTTCCCGAGACTGTCCAAAGTGTTTTGACAACTGGCTGACCCAGGCCCAAACGGGCCTCATTCAGACACTTTGCATAAGGAATCTGCTTAGAGCAGACATTTAAAAGTTGGAAAACCTGGGAGCGTTGTAGAGCCTACATGAGCCTCTGTGCCAGAAGAAATGGTACTGAGTAGCAGTGGCCCACTGAGCTGCTTCCCTGAAAGACAATTGTCCTTGGAGGTACCATAGTCAGGTGGAAAGCACAAGCCCCAGCAGAAATGCCTTCTTGTATTCTCTTCCTCCTTCCCTCCCTCCTTTTCCCTTTCTCTCTTCCTCCCTCCTTCCGTCCCTTTCCTCCCTCCCTCCCTTTCCCTGTCTCTCTTCCTCCCCCTTTCCTCCCTTTCTCCCTCCCATCCTCTCTCCCTCTCTCCTTCCTTTCCTCCCTCCCTTCCCCCTTCGCAGTTTGCAAAGCTTTTTCAAGACTTCAGTAAAGCCCACCTGTAAACCACCTTTGGCCGGAAAGCTGTAATTCTGTGGCTTTCCACTCAGTCCTGACTGACAACACACGGCGTTTTCTCTCTAAATTTCCCACCTGTAGATTGGGTGTTTCCCACCCAGCTTTAAGGCTGCTAACCTGGAGCAGCTTGTGGTCTTTGATTTTCATGCCTTCAGTGTTGTTAAGAAGCACAGGCAGTCACTGTGAATTTCAGCAGCGTGTTGGTTTATCAGGTGTTTCTTCCTGAACAAGTGTCAGTGACATCAGTGACTGGTTTGTGGGCTGCTTCTTACTTTACACAGGAGGCAGAGGGTTTATACCACATCTAGAAAGTGGTTAGAAGAGAGAAAACCTGCTGGTTTGTTTGTTTGTTTGTTTGTTTTACAGGGATGCCCACAACTGTTACCGAATAGCTGTAAACCTGACCGTTTTTAGAAAACACTGGTGTGATCCTTCCACGGAGAGTCCCATAAACTCGCCAGATGTGTACCGACAGACATTACCCATAGGAAATTCTGGCAGTCTGAACTGTCACCTGTACTTCCCAGACAGTTGTGTGCTGGACTCGGTGAAGTGGTATAAGGTAAAAACAACAAGACAGAACAGGTGAAACGCCGCCGTCACCCTGGTGACACTGTCTTCTCCTCTTATGCAACACCCACCTTTTAAAGGGTAAACTGGACCTTTCGGGGCAGATTTGCCGTATTTTTTGGTGTGCCTCAGACAACAAGCAATCCTGGTAATTGCATTTAATGGAATATCGTTGCACCTTCTTCCTACCCCTGTTATCCGTTTTCCAGCTCTGGCTGCTACCAGCTTCACTCACAGTGGTTTGTTAGAACGGCGCTGACGTCTGGTTGCTTTGAAAATCACTAATTGCTCATCTTCATGCCTAAGCTTGCTTCTGCCGGCCCTGTCCCCTGCTGCTCACCGCACGTGGCCCCAGCAGGTGATCGCCGCTATCAGTTTTCCTTTCACAGCCTCATGCGGTACCACATGTGGAAATTAACATGCATGTTCATGCTTCGCTGTGAAATGTGAACAGGGTTCTCCTGGCTCACCTTTCTCCATCCTGCTTTCCCTTTAACTTGGCTGTGTCTCAACAGACAAGGCACAGCTTGGCCCTGGAGCTCGCCCCCTCTGCAGGCTCCTTTGTCCTCAGTCCAGCCACTTGGGCAATGAATCTCCTTTGTGAAGGTTCCTCATGCTGTGGCGACCCCCAGCTGTACAATTATTTTCATTTCTACTTCATAACTCTGTGTTTGCTCCTGAGACAAATTGTAACGTAAATATCTGATGCACAGAATGTCAGATGTGAGACTGATCGGGTCATGGCTCACAGGTTGAGGACCAGTGTTTTATTTATTTATTTATTTTTTTAACCTGTTGGCCCCTCCCCCCACTTATTCTGTGGTGACAAAATTATGGAAATGTCTTATGTTTTCCTTTGCTGAATTTTAGTAGGATTTTGTTTCCTAGGAAACGATGCATTTCATTGAAAGTTTTATCTATTCTGGCAAATTATCATCTCTTCTCTTTCCATGTCCTTCAGCCGTGGAGATCCAGCTTAGACCTTGTTACAGGACACAGACCCACTCTCACGCTCCCTTTCCCTAAGCTGGCCTAACCACCGTCACAGCAACAGTTTGTCCTTCAGAGTAAAGCCTCCTGTCTTCTGCGAAGGCCAGCTCGGCCCTTGGTGATCTTCTCTACCAGCTTCATGTTTGCTTAGGCCCTCGGCCTCCTCTTGTGGAAACGAGTGTCCTTCCACCTGCCTTCTGTGTCTCTGACAGTGTGAGGTTTTCAGGGGTGCTAGGTGATAAAGGTGCAGATAAATAATTCATTCTGTTTCACTAATGTCACAAGTTGCTTCAAAATTTTATATCAGTTTGACTCAGTAGGACTATCAGTGATTTCTGTCAAGCTTAGGATATCTTTGCAAGTAAATTTCAGTTTTCAAAAATCAATTTGACTCAGGAAGTAGAAGCAAGCAGATCTTTGTGAATGCAAGACCAGTCGACATAGAGAGTTCCAGAACAAACAGGGCTACGTAGAAAGACCCTGTCTCAAAACAAGCAAGCAAGCAAACAAACCCCCCAAAACAAATCAATTTGGTGAGCATGAATTGCTGCCCTATTGTTTCCCTTTAATTAATGGGACTGAACATTGTTCGGTTTATTGTCCATTTCTGAATCTTCTTCAGATCTATCTATGTCTTTGGCTTTTAATTTTTCTCCCTGCTTTATTGCTAACATAGATTTTACACATTTCTTTGCCCTGGGACATGCCTTAAAATATTTTCATTAAAGCTTAAAATATGTACCTAGAAGCTGGGTGCAGTTTCACACACCTGTAGTCCCAGCACTCTGGGAGGCAGAGGCAGGTGGATCTCTGAGTTCGAGGCCAGCCTGGTCCACAGAGTGAGTCCGGGACAGCCAGGGCTACACAGAGAAACCCTGACTCAAACTCTCTCTCTGAAATGTCCACAGAAAATAGATGAGTGGCACACAGACAGACAAGGATGGTCAGAAAGTGAACGCATTTTCAGTTGCACTTAGCACCAGCATCAAAGTTAACTGTTACCAATAGCTTCAAACACTGCCCCTGTTACTGTCAAATAAACAAACCGAAACCCTGTGCCTTCCTCGTTCCCAACTTGGACTCTCTCACGTTGGTTCTGCTTGTTTCTGCAGGTCACGCTTGAATCATGTGCACACAGAATTTTGTGTTTAGCCTCTTGGACAATAGGAAAGCTGTGAGAACCGTCGGCTGCGGTCTGTGCTTCCAAGCCACCGTCCATTTTAATTGTTGTTTAGCGCTTCATCGTTAGGGTCAGACTGTTGTTTCCAGTTAGAGGTAAAGCTCGTGTGACCCTCCGTGTGCACACCACTGGGCTCGCATATGCTTGTGGTTTTGCAGAGTGTTCTGCAGAGAAGTGGAGCAGTGGGGTGACAGAGGATCTGACCGCCGTTGGCATTCTAGCGCTTCTGGATCTGACAGCAAAGGGAGTAATGGGCCTGCTCTCCCTCCTCTCCTTTCAGTTCTGGGGAGGGAACCCAGGCAGGGGCTTTGCTCCTGAGCCCCTGCGGCCCTGCTTTTTACAGTCTCCGCTTTCAGACTCAGACCAGCTATTCTGTCTTTACTTTTCCTGATAAGTGATAGTGTTGAGTGTGCTTGTTGGTGATTGCATATGAGCGTGTGTGTGTGTGTGTGTGTGTGTGTGTGTGTGTGTGTGCTTCTCCCTGCCATGGCATGCATGTGCAAGTCAGGACAAATTGTAGGGGTCAGTTTTCTCCCCCTACCAGGTGGGTCTAAGCCTGTGTCCTCAGACTAAGGTGCAAGCATCTTTACTGATGGGCCATGTCATCAGGCCTTCATGGTGTGTGTGTGTGTGTGCTTTCTTTTCCCCACCCCTTTTAACTGTGTAGTGTTAGTTGGGGCCACAGTTAATTTAATTTTTCTCTGTGTGCATTCATAACTCATCAGGGTTTTCTTCCCTGCTTTGCAGAGCAGTTCCGACTTCCGTCAGGCTGATATGTGTGTGTGGCGCCGGTTCTGAGCACTTTCTTGTGTGCTTTGTTCTGTTCGATTTCTTACTATTGTGAAAGCCCTCTACACACTCTCTCTCCTTTACGCTCTCCTGTGCTGGGCAGCCATCGTTCCTCCGTACTCCCAGTCTCCTAATGCCCTGTTCATCTTTACAGCAAGCTTTCTGAAATTTAGCTGTGCCTTTGTTGGTAATATGGCAAGATTCCTTTTCATGGTATCCTCTAAGCTTCTCCTGTATACGCAGAATGTACATATATGTATATACACACACACACACATTCATCTATATATCCTGTTCAGAAAGTATAATATTTTACATCTCAATTAAATGGTGGCATTTATAATCTTATCAAAGGTTGATAGCTTTGACAATTTTGAGTCTTTTTAGTTGTGAACATGCCATTCTCCCCTTTGACACTATTTCTGTGTAGATCCGTTGCTAATGCTAACTGATTCCTGGGGAACTGATGTTTACTGGCACCACTGCCATGCTGCGGTTGTGGCTTCCTATTCTGTGGTTTGCTGTTATAGGGAAACACAGCTTCCTTTCTTCCGTTGGCCTGGTGTCTAGCAACCTTGGTGACTTCATTTGCTTAACCCAGTGTATATGTTGGTTATTGTGCTTTGGCACATACACAGTCAGGTTTCCAGACTGACAACAGCTTTACTTCATCTCTTTTTGTATCTGTTCCTCTTGTCTTCCCTCCCCTCATTCTATAGGTAGAACAGCTCAGGAGTTCTACCCTCCAGTGAGACCATGGTGCTCCAGCTGATACCCTAGAAGTGATAACAACGAGCTTCTGTGTCTTTATACTGAAGGAAAAGCTTCCAACCTTCCCCTGTTACCCGGGATAGTTAGGATTTTCACAAATGCCCTTTATCAGACTAAGGAATTTTCCAGAGTTGGCTTTGATTTTTTTTTTTTTTATGAATCCATGTTAAATTTTACAAAAATACTATTTTGACTGTTCATGTGATTTTTCTTTTACTCTTTAAATGTAGTGAATAATGCCTTGGTTGCTTTTCTATTGCTGTGAAGAGACACCGTGACCAAGACAACTTATAAAATACAGTTCCAGAGGGTGAGGTCATCATGGCGGGAAGCATGGAGGCAGGCAGGCAGGCAGGCAGGCATGCTGCTGACAGCTCACATCTGATCACAAGCGTGAGACAGAAAGAGAGAGAAGTAGAGAGAGAGAGAGACACAGACACAGACACACACACACACACACACACACACACACACACACACACACACAGTAACTGAGAAGGTATAGGCTCTTGAAACCAAGCCCACCCACAGCAACACACCTTTTAATAAACGTCCTTTATCAGAGTAGGGAATTTTCCAGAGTTGGCTTTGATTTTTTTGTTATGAACCCATGTTAAATTTTGCAAAAATACCAAGAAGGTGTTTACAAAGCACCAAGAAGGCCACACTTCCTAATCCTTCCCAAATAATTCCACCCACAGGAGACCATGTGCTCAAGCATATGAGCTTATAGGGGCCATTCTCATTTAAATAAACAAATAGCGACTCTCTTGGGATCTTACGGTGTCATTCCCTTCCTGGACTCCATCAGCGTGGTGTGTAAGCACCATCACATTTCACTATCTACAATTTTTTTTTCTGGAGTTTTATTTTTGCGTCATGAATGATGCTGTTCTGAGTTTTTGTTCCCATGTTACATCTGTGTCAGATTTTCATACACAGGCAGTCTGTCTTGGTACAGTAAGCAGAATGGAATGTCAGTTTTCTTTATTCTAGGAATGTTTAGGGTTTTTAGAAGAAACTAGAAAGTAATAAACGCATTAGCTCTTTGGTTCCACATATACGGAGTTTAGCAGTGACATCACTCAGGGCTTGGACTTTCTCTGGGGACAAGTTTTCAGTGACATGTCCAGTGTCTTTAACAGCTGAAGAGCTGTGTGTGATTCTACCCAGTTCTGTGTGTGACAGAGCCAACATGCTGTGCTCACTTAGAATGTCTTATTTTGGTACATCAATATTATTAAAATATACTTTAATTTCTTTTTAATAATGTCCATAGGATTTTAATTTCCAGTGTCTTGCAGCTCTACTTTCTCTCGTGTTCCTTACTCATTACTCTCTCTGGGAGTTTGTCAAGTTTTGTCATTGTTGCCAGAGTATTAGCTGCAGACCGCATAAATCCTCTTTTATTAGTTTATTTGTTTGCATCATCATCAGTTTCTGTTCTTGTCTAGTTCTCCCCACCCCTGTATTTGATTTTTGGTTTAATTTGCTATTATTTTATGAACATTGTGGGACAGACTCTTCTATCATTAAACCCAAGTTTCTAATGTATAGATTTAAGGTTGTGGCTTCCTTCTAAACTGCGTCTTGGTCGACCTCTGCCGGTTTTGACCTCTCATTCTCTAAGCAACATGCTTAGATCGATCCGATTTTCCTGGTGATTTCTTCCCTGGGCTCTAGATGTGTTTGAAGAGCAGCGTAATTTGCAAATGTAGCAGTGTTTGGGTGTTTTCAAGAGAAAACTTTCTGTTTGTGACAGAGAGCACAGTCTGTTATCTCAGAACTTTGGAATTTGAGGCTGACTCTTGACCAGCACATGTTCAGCTTCCACAAACACTTCCTGTGTGCGGAAGGGAATGGAAACACTGAGATTTGGGCTTGTGGCCTGTGCTATGGAAGTCAGTGTGCTTACTACTTCGCCACACTCTCTTAGTTAGACTTAGAAGTGTTAGCATAGCTTAGTGTGGTTGTTGACTTTGCAAAATCATGTCTGCATTATGTTTTGGTAGTGGTATTTGGGCCTTTAGCATCTCCAAGCTGGGATTTTTTACTCCTCTTATTTTCAGGGGTTACAGGTGTGTTACCTTTGAACTTTTTTGCTGTTGGTTTTCATTTACTGTTCTGGTTGTAAACTTTTCCCCTATCTTATCCTTATTATTATTATTTTTTGAATCAAACATTTGTTATTAATTTTTATTTTTATGAATTTCACAGTGACGTCTTCAACAATTATTGACCTGTTTCTTCATCCACAACCAGCCTTCAATTATTTCAGCTCAATATGAAATAGTATCTTATCATCTTCTGAAAAAAAAATGGAGTTTTAAGCATTAAAGACATTCTCTGAGGCACCAAAATGAGTTGGTGTCACATAAAGGAAAAAAAAAAATCATGTTACTCCTGTGTGCTATTCCTAGTACTTATGGCAGATGAGTGTTGTATGCGGTTTCTCTGCACCGACTTGACGTTCCAAGCTTACCACCACCACACTCACACCCGCACCCACTGCTCCCTGGGCTCAGGGAGTGGAAGAGTACGCAGTTTAAAACTACAACTATGTGTTAGCTTCTGTTTCGAAAGCTGACACACGGGAAATCCAAGGAAGGCTGGCTGTCACACTGTTCTCTTCAGTGTAGGTTAGGCACATAGGCTGAGCACACAGCAGGACACAGGCTACGTCTTCAGAGATCTGAAGGTGTGTGGGTAACTTGGTTACATGGTCCAACGGAAGTCCCACTCTCTTACCGTGTCAGATACCATGTTTGCATCCGCAATGCCTCTCCATAACAGTCAGGCTGGGAAACAGCAGAATGGCCGCGATTGCTATTATTTATATTTTAAATCTTGACAATGAGATATTCTGCCAAAATTAAAAGAAATCAAAGCAGTAGAAAGTTTGTATCTTCCAGTAGATTGGAAAGTAGGTACTGCCAGTCACGGTAAAGGGGCCGGATGACCGTTATGGAGCAAGGGTAAGTGTTAGTGTGATTGGTGATTGGATGTAAGGAAGAAGGAACGAGTCAGGACAGGGTGCTCAGCGTGCAGCAGGCTGTGCCAGGGACTCTCTCGCTGAGCACTCTCCAGGACAGAGTTTGTTGAAGTTCAGGCTTTCTGACTCTGCAGAGGTAGAGCAGGACTTTAGCAGCAAACTGAAGACAAACCCCAAACCACAGACTACAGACAGAGGGAAGACGTGGGGAGGGAAGAGGAGAGTTCAAACTTGAGTTTGCGCTCGGTCAGTGTTGATTTTTTCGTTGATGCAGCAGTGACACCTTTCAGTACCGCTGAGATCAGCTTCGATGTGTCGGCAGATGCAGACTGTAAATATCCTAAGCTCTAGGGAACCGTGGAAATGGCTTCTTGTCCCCTGTATTTTATAGGATATTGATAACTATGAAAATAACTAACTTTCCCAGCACTCGTCTGAATGCCTTTTGTATTCAAGGCTCTGGTTTTCATATGAGGGGCAATGACTTCATCCATCCAATCCCTAATAGCAGGTCCCATCTTGGTGAGCCACTGTCCAATGATAATTTGAGTTTCCTTGTAGAGTATCTGCCGGAGCAATGTAGAAATCTAGGAAGACAAGTTTTACATTGTAAATGAGCATTCTGACATTATTTATTGACTTTCCCATGCTACGTAGATTTGTTCTCCTCTTTTTGGGGTAGAGAATAAGGATGGATTTACCTGCAGCTTGCCAAGTGAGAAAGTGTAATGGATTATTGGTTACGTTTTCATTAAATTAGGATTTTCTGTTTTATCTACTAGTTGTGAGCTTCCTGAGGACAGCAAATATATCTAACTCCCCCTGGCTGATGCCTCTCACAGTGCTGTGAAAGAGAGGAGCTCAAATATTTAAATTTACAAAATGGACTCAGCTAGCCAAGCAGCCTCTCTGTAGAATGGGGCTTCTCAAAGGAAGAGGAGCAGGTCTGAGCAGGAGTCTGGAAGTGGGTGCGTGAGGAGTTGCTTAGCTTGACGAAGTGAGCTTTTGGAGCATGGATGGTGGCTCACTTGCAAGATGTTTGTCTTGAAAACATGAGGACCTTGTTTGATGCTCATCAGCACATGTGGAAAAGCTGGGTGTGGTGGTGCCCAGGAGACTGCCACACCCCTGGGGCTTGTTGGCCAGCAGCCCAGCCACGTCACTGCTGCCTCAAAATACAAAGCTGTACATTCATACGTACACATACACACACAAACACATACATACACACACAGACACACAGTCACACACAGATACACAGACACACACACAGACACACATGCACAGATATACACACAGACTCAGTCACACACACAGATACACACACACAAATACACAGACACAGATACACAGACACACACACAGAGACACACAGACACACACACAGATACACAGACACGCACAGATACACAGACACACACACACAGAGACACACACATAGACACACACACAGATATACAGACATACACACAGATACACACACACACACACCTGCTAAGTGGTAAGTGTCTACCTCCTTTTTCTCTCTATGTTGATTGCCAGCTTGATTTGATTGAGAAATGCTAAAGAATTTTAAGAACACCTCTGGGTGTGTCTGTCAGGGCGATTCCAGTGAAGATTAGTAAGAGGGAAGTACCTGCCCTGGATGTGGGTGGTGCTGTCCCATGTTCCCCACGAGACAGGAAGAAGAGAAAGCCTGTTCCTGCAGGCATGGCCTCCTTCCTGGCCTCCATTCTATGCTCTCAGTACTCCATCACACGCTTCCAAATGACGGAAGAAAAGTTCTGAAGCCCCCAAGTACATTAAATCTTCTCTTTTTAAAGTTGTTTATACCAAGTGCTTTTGTCAAAGTGACAAAAAGTGACTGGCACAATAGCCTCAATCTGTCCGTTTTATTATCTGTCTGTCATCAGTCTGTCATCTATCATCTATCTATCTATTATCTATCAATCAATCAATCTATCTATCTATCATCTATCTACCTATCTATCTATCTATTATCTATCATCTATCTATCTATCTATCATCTATCTGTCTATCTATAATCTATCATCTATCTATCATCTATCTATCTATCTATCTATCTATCTATCTATCTATCTATCTATCTATCTATCTTTCTGTCTATCTATCATCTGTCTGTCTGTCATCTATCTAATCATCTATCTATTTTATTATCTGTCTGTCATCTATCTATCATCTATCTATCTGTCTGCCTGTCTGTCTGTCTGTCTATCTACCTATCTATCATGCATTGTCTTCTGGTTACACTGTTCCTGTCTAAGGTTCAGGTTGCAGGTGACCATGTTGATACTGAGCAGTGGTTCTCAGTGTTCCTAATGCTATGGCCCTTTAGTGCAGTTCCTCATGTTGTGGTGACCCCAATCATAAACGTGTTTTGTCGCTACTTCATAACTCTGATTTTCTGCTGTTGCAAACTGCATGTAATGTAAACACCTGCTATGCGACCACAAAGGGGCTGTGGCCACAGGTTGAGAGCCACGGTAGTTCACAGGGCCGAGGTAACCGACCAAGTGACCGGAGTTCTCGGTACTCATTCAGTTCTTGCATGTGTGCCTTTAGGGCTGTGAAGAGATTAAAGCGGGCAAGCGGCACGTCCCTTCAGGAACAAGGCTTTTCGTGAACAACGTTACTGCAGAGGACGGCGGGAGCTATGCATGCTCAGCCAGACTGACACACTTGGGGAGACAGTTCACGGTCAGGAATGACATCGCCGTGCAAGGTGGTAGGTTTTCTCAGGTACTGCTGCCCGGCTCTCAGCCTTGGGGAGCTGGCTGGCTGCAGGCTTCCGGTTTTGGAGATTGGCTCTTGATTTTGCTGCAGGGGGAAGATCCCCACACACGCTGTGTCAGAGCAGAGGGCTAGAGAGTGGGACAAAGGGGCACTCACAGCGTAGTTTTTCCTACTTTAAAAACAAAATATTCCAAGCTCTTAGCTGGGGAGGGTTGAAAGCCATCATGTAAGAGGGGACTGTCCTGGGTGCCCAGCACAGTGTAATCATCCAGCACAGGGTAGAACGGCAGACAGTGTTAAAAATACCCTCATTTCCTGTCCTCCCCACGGCTGTGAGCATCGTGCTGGCCTTCCCAGGCTTGGCTCCCCTAGCCTCAGCTTCTGCAGAGGTCAGGGTCTCCGGGGAGGCTTCTCAGAAAGCCTACTGTTTGCATCGGGCCAGTCCCCCCAAGAGCAGCCGAGTCACTGGCGTTCCGTGAACGCATGATAATCTGCAGACCGTGGCAAGGCAGCGATTAGATGAGGCCAAAGAGCCTAGAGGTTCAGCTCAAGCATATTCGTGCAGAGTCCGGAAGGGAGCAACTCACTGGGCTGATTAAATACAGAGCCAGTGCCAGAACGGCAGCCTTCGGTGCCCAGGCAAGCACTGCTTCTTCTGTCCTCCACAGTGAGTGAGAAGTCCTGTCTCCTTGGCTCCTTCTTCCTCTTGGGCCTTCGTGTCTGTTGCTGCGCCTAAGAAAATACAGCTTTCTCGTTCTTTCGAATTTATTTTTATTTTATATGGATGGGCATTTGCTTTCATATGTGTCTGCGCGTCTTTTGCATACCTTGCGCCCAAGGGGCCTTGTGACCAAGAGGGGGTCAGGTCCCCTGGATCTGGAGTTACAGGTGGTTGTGAGCCAGCATATGGGTGCTGGGCTCTGTCCGTAAGGGGCTTAACTTTTTCAGTGGAGTTTTACCCTGGGGCTGTTTGCTCCCATGGTGGCCTCCTGCTCCCCTGCAGCTGCCCCAGGGCGATTCAGTGTGGACTCTTTATTGCAGAGACTCCGCCATTCTCCCACCTCAGCCTGTTCTTCCTTCACAGTTCTTCCTGGCTTGTCTTGCGCTGCTCTTAGCGGAAACCATGAAATTTAAATATTCTGGAAGTGCTTCGATTTTAAATTTCCACCTCTTCATCAAGAAAACCAATTGCAGCTGGTTTTGGGATTGTCCTGCTCTTGGTTTTCCTGCTGGCCGTGTCTTCTGGAGGCAGCCCCTCATCGTGTCTGTATTTGGAGCCCCACCCTCTCCCAGGCACAGATCCCGTCACTGACTAGATAACGGACTGTGCAATGCCTTTAGTCTTACACAAGCAGCTGAGGACATTTCCTAACAGGCTGAATTTCTAAGAAGTTGCTGAACCTACGAGTCCTCGTGCCACGTTGGTAGAATCAACATTTTCATACAGTTATGAATCATGAGGCTGCTTTGGGAGAAGGCAGGGCCCCGTGCTAGGCAGAGAGAAAACAATGATGGGGAAATGGCTGAGAATGCCAGGATGAAGCTTGGACTGAGAGCCAGGGGAGTCAGAGACAGATGCTAATCCACTGTGGGATGTGTCGCTGCAGTGGGGGTTATTCCGTGCTGACAGTCAGGAAACGGCTCATAGATTGGTAGAATGGCCAGCGTGTTTCCGGACAGAAAACAAGAAGCTTCAGAGGCCTCAGAACAAGATGCTGTATCTGAGAGAAGGAAAACCAGCAAGTTGGGCTGGGCTGATGAGGTCATGGCAAGCAATGAGGGTAGAGAACCAGTCAGGAGTGAGGCCTGAGAGGAGTCCAACCGGGCTGTGTGGATCTTACTCTCAGAACGAGGGTGTGCAGCCGTTGGGGTTGGCGACGTGAGAATGGCCTGCTGTGCTCGTGTGCTTTTTATTTCTGAAGCAGCTGCCTGGCCACCACTGTTGCTCCCTCTGGGAACAGGGCAGTGGTGAGGGCCAGGTGCAGACGCACGGGTGAAGCATCACGCAGGCAGAGGCACCGTTGTGACATGGGTGATGAGGAGAAGCCGACACTGTCAGAGCATCTCCAGAGGGGAAGCATCCGCCTCTCAGAGTCAATTAAGTCAAAGGGAAGAAGGGGGCATATGTTCTAGGCCTTCGGGTGTGTGCTCTGGGTGGAAGGTGTCACTAGTCGATGAAACAAGGCAGCTCAAGGGGAAAAGAGCTGTAGGAGAGGTTTGGTCTGTAGCAAGTTGAGCATGAGCATGCAAGCAGAGAAATGGTGTGAGCCGTTCCCTCTGCAGGCCTGGAGCTCAGAGGGAGTTCTGGAGTTCAGACTGTCTTTAGGAGGTAATTCAAGATGTGTGTGGGCAAGATGGTCTGGAAGGAGTGGAGAATAAAAAATATGTGGCTCAGAAGTGAAGACAGAGGATCAGCGTGTGAGAGCTTAGAAGGTAAAATGTGTTAGGCTGCGCGGTGAGGAACAGTCAAGGGTGGTGAGGAAGCTGCTGACTACAATGGCCTCCCGAGTTGACATGTGTGTGACCCAGCAGTGGTGCTGATTTCTGCTCACGAGTAATGAAGTGCAAAGCTGTACAGAAAGCAGCAGTATTCTGCTCATCCTGAACGTCATACCCTTGCATTTTGGCTTTTCTTGACTAATGTTTATGAAGGCCTTCTCTTGCTGAACTTTGCTCTATTACATTTGGTTTCTGGGGAGTGCTTTCTTTTCGTGGTTCTGATGCAAGTTCTTGTTGGTGTGATTTCTTGTCAGAGGAAGTTGTATCTGGAAGAAGGATTCCTAATATCACATATCCAAAAAACAACTCCATTGAAGTTCAGCCTGGTAAGCAGAGCTGTTGGAGCCGCTGCACACACTTGTGTCAATGGCTGCCTTAAATGTCCGTGGTGGACACAACCTCTCTACATGTCTAATTTCCAACTCTGGGTGTGCTGGAGCTCACTAGGAGGCGTATCGAAGTGAACCTGTGCTTGGGAAACTATGGTGGTACATCCTGGCGCTGAGCGCTGTAAGTCTCACTGACTTCTGTGAATTTGTTTGTACAAAGGCAATGAAAACAGACACAGTTACTAAAATGCAAAACTACAGCTACTAAGTAATCCGGATCAGGAATTCTGGATTATCTCATATTGGAAAGTACATTCAAGGAGTGGCAAATGGCTACATTATATCCTCCATTTACACAGTAAAAGACCAATATATATATATATATATATATATATATATATATATATATATATATATATATCAGTGCTTCAGAATAGGGGCTCACATGTTTTATTTAAATATAGAGATAGCATCAATAAAATAAACATAGTAGGTAAGCCAAGGCTTCATTAAAAGGAAACTCCTCAGATTCACTCAATACCATAATTCAGTTAGGATTTTATTGGTCCAAAAGCATGCTTTTTCAAAAAAGACACGTAAGTAGTGCATGATCCAAAAGATTAAAAATAACTGCACTAGCAAGGTATGACTTACAAAAAATTATGAAAATCATTTGGTGTTTCAATCTAACAATAATCTTTCAAAACTCCAAATGGTAAAAAAAAAAAAAAAAAACAAATTGAGTCATTTTATTGTAATTAAAACTGCAATGCCTTTCAAAATACTTTTGCTGATACTGGTGATTGAATCTAGGACCTCACACACACTAGACAAGCATCTACCACTGGCTTTTATTCCCAAATCTTTCACGTCTTATTTTGAGACAGAGTCTCACTAAATTTAACTCTATTCTAGGGAGGCCTCGAATTTTTAGTGTTCCTGAATCAGCTTTCCCAGTTAGTGCTCTGCCACTAACTGGTCTAGAGAAAAAACACTTTATGTCACCATGTATCAAATACATAAGGCTGAAAGTCTTAGAAATACAAGAATAATGCAACTGGATTATACAACAAGGCAGAACAACTGTTTCCATGTAATGGGCCTGCACGTGGGACTCACACACATGCACACCCATCGCCCTGCACATTGAACTTATGGGAACATAGACCTATACCCAAACATACACACACACACAGAAACACACATGAGAGAGGCAGGGAAATTGGAGTTAAGAATGAGGGTAAACGAAATTATGTCGAAGGATCGTTCATCTACCTAGCTTTTCTAAGAAAATTATCTTAAATGCCACAATAACTAGCATTTTTTAAAAAAAGACATTATACTACAATAAAACCCTTCAAAGCCAGTTTTACATGTCTGAATTACTGGCATAGTATCTTGATGGTAATATGTTTTGCTCAAGAGTCTCCCAGGCTGTTTCCTTCCGGACATAGGTACTATAGAAAAGTACATGTTGGCAAATATTTGCCCTGTTGAGTGCTCCCTTCCATTGCCCATCTCTCAGACACCAAGAACACTTTCCCAAGAATATTGGTATAATGAGGTTGATATCAAAATAGATGTTACGGCAATAGCTTTATTACAGGCCAGTAGAGACGTAATGATGAAGTTTCAATTTTGAATATGTGGATAATAATATAACATGGCTTTAAACGCTTGTCCGTACGGAGGAACAGTGTCCAGTAGTCAATACTGACCTTTTATAGGTATCACAATGCATTTTAAAAATCAGATTACTGTAACCTCTTCCATAGCTTTCTAACAGTTTCTTGGCTTTATAAAGACTCAATGAATTTGAGGAAGAGCTAGATTGGAAGACTAATAGTTTCAGGATGTATTAGGAGGCTAACAAATTTACACTGTAGTTAGCATAAAAAATAATAATGGAAGAGAAAGATCAGAAATAGACTCTACAGAAAAGTAGATAAATTATAATCTTTTCAAAGAGTTCCATGTAGTTGGCTTTGAACTCCCCATCTCCTTCCCCCCATCTCCCTGAGTGCTGGGGTTTTAGGTGTATGCTACCTTATGACCATTCTGGGCTGGGAAATTAAAATCGTTTAAATAAATAGTACTTGCCTATTAGATATAATATAGAATACAGTAAAATCTGACCTCTCCCTCACATCATATAAAAGCAATTCTGGGTGGATTGTAGACATGAATATGGTATTCAAAACAATACATTTCTAGGAAAACAATGTCATGATTTTGAAGTAATAAATGACATTTTAAAATTGGCACATAAAAAAAAAAACCCGCAGTTGTAAAGGGAAAGTGTATAAGTAAGATGCTGTTAAAATAAATTTCTGTTCATTAAAAGACAATGCTAAATGTATATATATAAAAAAAACAACTTTGGAGCAGAAGAAAATGCTTATAAGAGCTCATCAAAACCTTTCCACGTTTATAAGGAAAACAGGACCTCACAGAAGAGGGAAAAAGAACCATGTTCAAGCAATAGCCTCCTCATGACCAATAAAATGCAAGGTGGTTGTTTGCTCATGTGCAGTGTGGAGAAATACAAATTACATTCAGAGTCTGGACATCTGCAATAAAGTGGTCTGAGCATTAGTACTAATATGTAGATAAAACAACAGGAAGCCGCCACAGCGCTTCTTTGAGTCAAGCGCACAGCTTGAGTCATCCCTCTAGCAAACGGTACATCACAATCTTGTGAACTGACCGTTGCATGTGGCCAACACCAATGCTGGAGAAGTTCTGTGTACCATTTGCATGCATGTGCACATATATACACGAAATGTGGTTCATGTGTGTCTCAGGAGACACACACAAGCGCATTCCCAGAAGGCCCACCAAACAAACATCCGAAGTACATACAGTACCAATGAGAAGGCAGTGATTTTAGAAAGAATACCTAGGCTGTAGCATGTTCCGCTACAAACACACGTTGCAGCAAGCATGAGCACAGAGGTGAATGTCCAGCAGCAGAAGCCAGAATCTGGGGGTGAGCGCGCATCGCTGCACCAGGAAGGAGGAAAGGGACGAGGGAAAGCCTTGCACTCTGAAGCTGCCTGTTTTCCTCGTTTGCCGTGTTACCAGCACTGGTGTTTAGCTGTGCCCCACGGTGCTGACCGAGGGCGTTACACGGCAGAGCGGGTTGTAGAATACCGCACAGAAAGAAAATTCCTCCTGAAAGCTGAAGTAGGCCTTACAGACTGAAAGGTGGGATGAAGCCAAGACAGAACTGCTAAACACGATTTGGGGGAGCGCGGATGTAGGATGAAGGAAAGAGGAGGATGGGCTCAGGGGCCATGTGCTAAGGAGGGGCTAGCCCTGGACCAGAGAGGAGGCAGCCTGAGCTCGCGACCTGTGAGGCCCTGGCTATGTGAACTTGACTTTTCGTGTGAGTGGGGGTGAGGTGGCGGCACACATGTCGGGGGTGGAGCAGCAAGGCACGTCTCTCGTGTGTGCGTGTGTGTGCGCGTGTGTGTGCGTGTGTGTGTGCGTGTGTGTGTGAGTGTGTGTGCCTGTGCGTGTGTGTGTGTGTGCGTGCGTGCGTGCGTGTGTGTGGGAGGGGTCTCTCTGCAGAGGTGACCCCTAGGGTGGCGTGTGGGTCTGCTGCGGACAGCGCCTTCAGTGGGTGTCCCACCCCTGGTGCTCCAGGCTCCTTGCTCATCGTGGACTGCAACGTAACCGACTCGAAGGGGAACACGAACCTGCGCTCCTGGAAAGTCAACGACACACTGGTGGACCACTACTACCGCCACTCCAGACGCATCCAGGAGGGAATCGAGTAAGTGCAGGCTTCCTCCACCTGCTCCAGCAGGGCAGCCCCACCCAACAGCCCCGCTGGACAGCCCCACCCGCCACCTCCTCGTTCTGCCCTGGTTTTGTCCTTTAGTGATCACTGTGTGCCTGTGCTGTGTGGCAGACACTGGCTCTGGCCAGTGCAGGATGCTTACATGTTCAGCTGAACCGGTTTCAGCAAGACGTGACCCGTGCCTTAAAGAACCGGCATCCACGCAAGCCATCTGCCGCTCACGTCCAGCGCCCCCCCCCCACGCTCATGTCGTGAGCTGCCTGCCTTTAGCGTGGAGTTCCAAAGCAGAGACCATCCAGGCTTCCTGGGGGGAGGGGGCGTGCAACCCGTGGTGTGCAAACACAGCCTAGTGTTAGGCTCTGAAGTGGGTGAAATCATGGTGAAGGTCCGTGGCCAGGCTCAGTGCGTGGACGCGTTGGGATATAATCTGGGGGGTGGAAGAGCCCGTCAGTGCTGCCCAGGGGCTGGGGTCAGCAGAGCCACTTTCTCGCGACTGTGCAGAAGAGACTTTACAGCTACGGGACCTCTATGGGTCCAGTCACTCCTGTGTTTGTAAAAGATTGACCCAGAGTTTTCTAGGGAGACAAACAAACGTAATATTTCCTGAAGATGCACCTTTCCTTATGCTGGGTGAGCCTGGCCCACGTGGTAACGGCTAGTTCTCTCCTCCCTAGAACCAACGTGTCTCTGAAGGATGACATTTTCTACACCGTGAACATAACATTCTTAGAAGTGAAAATGGAGGATTATGGCCGCCCTTTCACATGCCACGCTGGCATGTCCGCGGCCTACATCATGCTGAAACTCCCAGGTGACGCCCAGAGCGCCGAGAACGGTGGGCAGAGAAGGTTTACTAAAGATTTCTCATCTAGTTTCTCATGAGGTCATGCGCTCAGTAGGAGGCAGCAGGGGCTACTAAACAGAGAACTCAGGTGCACCATTTCATTAAAGATGGTGCCGTGTCTGACAGCTGGCTTGGGATAAAGCTGTGATTCTATCAAAGTACTTTTGGCAAAGCCCTCTTCATAGACATTGAGATTTTATGCACCAAAATTCCAGAAAATGGAGTTTTCCCTTTGTAACCAAATTGCTCAGTGTTTATAGTCATTTATTTGTGACTTTCAGCTTTATTTTATCATAAGCAAGTTGGTGTACAAATATAATGTTTACCTTTTTCTTTTTTACCCTGTAACTTTGTGACATTATCTATAATAAGGATGCATGAACAGGAGGCCTCCAGCTGCACAGAGCTGTTTTCTTTCTTGTTCATTTTCAAGGACTAAAGATTTCTTTCACATTTTTTCTTTTCCTTTCATCATCTTTACACACGAATCCCATGCACCACCATGACCCTCCTTCCCCTGTCTCCTGCTCCTGCTGATCCCTGATTCCCAGCTCCAGGCCCACCTCCTGCTTTCCTGTCATTAGGAAATGACATTTCCCTCCATTGGAGAGAGGCAGAGTCTTGAGAGTACTGTCAACTCAAAACCTGCCAAGGGGAATGTACAAGACACCTTGGGAAATGCCGTGTCTAGGCTCAGAGGGGCTTAACATTACCAATCAACACATCCACGCCTGTCAGTCCCGGGGAAGTAGGAGGGACTGTTGGCTCCCTTAGTTAAGAGCCTGCTTGGGAAACTCTTGGTAAATGTGTCTTGGTCTCCACATGCTCACTCCATACCCCACACAGCTGGTTTAGTCTTTGCCTTGAGTTCTTAGGAACCTCACCCACTTAAATCTAAACTTCTTGGTTTATTTGTTGTCGGCTTCTTCATTTGACTTCCTTTTTTTTTTTTTTTTTTCCTGAAGACATTTCCAGACTTGATTCTTTCTTGTCACATCTGGAGCAGGATCGCTGGAAAGTTGTCTGGATGGGCTGTCTCTTTCTGTGAAAGTCTTTCTCCACACCCTCATTTACCATCAATTATCCTCCACTCCCATCTCATCTGAAGGCTACTGATGGCAGTTACATGAACTCAAATGACAGATTCCATTCTTTTAAAGAAGGTTTTATTTTGTTTTTATGTATGTTTTACTTGCATGTCCATACGTGCACCGTGTGAATGCCCAATGCCTATGGAAATCAGAAGAGGGCACCAGATCTTCTGGAACTAGAGTCACAGGGGTTGGGAATTGAACCCAGGTCCTTCGGAAGAGCAGCCAGTGCTCTTAACCACTGAGCTATCTCTCAAACCCAGACAAATCTCATGCTTAATAAGGCTATCTAGTATACCAGCAGGGAGCGGTACACTTATTTCTCCTTCCAAGCCTCTGCTCATTTGAGTTTCTTCGCTCACGGGACGATTCCAATGCCATCATCTTTGAGCGCATTAACAAGCCTGTTGCTGACTCTGCAGGGAATGGTCTGGCCACACTCTGGTTGCTGGGGCTCCAAGTACTGTGGGGCTAGCCATGGAATAATCATGTCACGGTTTATCATTCTACGGTCACCATCATAGACGTTGGCTCTCCCAGACTAGACCCTCCCAGAGGGGGTGATGGATTTGCTCACCCCACCATGATAAGAGCTGGCAAAGCAGAGGACAGGCAAAGGTTATAAAGAGTGCTGGGCTGGACTGGGAAGCAGCCTGCAGATCAGTGTCCACTGGCTGCACAGGGATGTAATGGTCTGATCTGTTCTGGTGTGTGTTTGGTACTGAGTGTTTCTGTCTCTGTGCTCCATTGTGCAGGAAGCCTTAGGCCTTGAGGTGTTTGCTATGTGAGTGGCCTGAGAAGGATCTGATAAGCTCCCTCACGAAGACTTTATAAACTGAAAATGCTTGTTCTGGGGGATCCAACCTCCTCCCCACACGTCTCCCCTGCCCTGCCAGACCCACCAACCCCTGTCCAGGGAGAGTGGACAGCCTCAGTGGGCTGGGGAAGGAAGTGGCTGGTGGGGTGGGTTCCCTTTTTCTCTTCCCTCATTCCTAGGCACCCCTCCTCTGGAAGCACCCGTTGGGTTGTGGCAAGGTAGGGCCACATGCTCATGCTTCCTCTTCTTGATATTCAGAACCTTTCTGGAAGCCACCAGGACTTTCCTCCCAGGGTAACTAAGTTCTCCCCCGGATGTCTGCCCACGCGCACACACTCACACAGCAGAGCAGGTGATGAGGGCCGCGCCAGGAACTCTTAGACAGACACTGGTGCTGACTTCAGGAGCCCCAGGAAGGGCTGGATGCGGCTCGCCTCGTCACTGCTCCTGGGAAGGCTGCATAGCCTGTTTCTGAGCAGAAGGCCAACGCTCCTTTTTGGCATTTTCTACCAGGAGTCCCTCTGCTCTGAGGGTCTGGAGAAGCAGCATGCTGGGAGTTAATCCAGAATCTCCAGGGGAGCCCCAGGGGGACATTCCAGATATAGCCAGATTGTACCTCAGGAAGGCGCCTGGGCCCACGTGCTCTGAGACAGTCCCCATGCAACCAGAGCCCCGTTGGTCCTCTGTCCATACCTAGGGCTTCCCTGGCTTTCAAAGAGCCATTTGTTCCTAAATGTCATAGTCCAAATTAAATTATCCAACTCAGAAGGAAACGTGGGGGCTTGTTAAGCAGTGTCCTCCGGTCCCCACCTGGCTTTGACAACGACCAGCAAGTGCACAGTGTAACACTAACGTTCTACTCTGGGCCTTTCCCTGTCGTTTGTAGCTCCAGATTTCCGGGCTTACCTCATAGGAGGGCTGATGGCTTTTCTGCTTTTGGTGGTGTCTATTCTGTGCGTCTACAACAGTTTTAAGATTGACATCGTGCTGTGGTATAGAAGCACCTTCTCCGCTGCCCAGGCTCCGGATGGTAAGTGTGGGTGGTCTTTGGGGGAGCGGGGTCTCAAAATTGCCGTCCACTCACTGTCTAACGTCTTTAAATGGCTCTTCTCGTATTGTGTGGTAAGGGAGCTCCTTTTCTGCCTGGAAAATTGAGTGTGCAGTGTCTTTGTGAGCTTCAGGGGAATGGTTTGTCTGTGACTACCAGCCTCCTTTGCCAAACACGCTGGAGGGTGTGTGGTGCCCTGGAAGCAGCCACTAGGTGGCAGTGGGCTGCCCCGCTTCCTCCTGCACAGGTGTCTGCAGGGTAAGGCAGAATCAGGGGCGAAGCCTGCGGTCCTGGCGGCACTGCACCCTAAACCTCACCAGGTCTCAGGGTACCTGCTGTAAGGAGGCACTGTCCTCTCCCTAAACCCGTACTCGCTGCAGGAGTCACTTGCATCTCTAACTTTCAGGAGACTTGCTTGAACCTAATGTGAGTTCTCCACGGTGGCTGGCGAGATTAGAAGATTTTCTTCCTTCCTCCAGCTGCAGAAGGAGGGTCCTAGAGAGGGAGGGAGGGAGAGAGGGAGGGAGGGAGAGAGGGAGGCAGGGAGGGAGGGAGGCGGACGAGGGGAATAAAGGGAAGGGAAGCACCTGTCTCTAACTGAGGGAGTCTCCAGGTTCAAGACCTCACTCGGCAGGAGGCCCAGGCCCCCCGTCGCTCCCCTGAAGGCCCTCCTTGCTCCCCTGAAGGTCAGTGCCGGCTCCCCACACTCTGCTCCGTGCCTTGCCTAGCGCAGTCTCTATCCTGCCACCATATTTTGACACAGAAATGTTTCTGTGTATTCCAGAGTTGGCATTCTTTTCCCCCATTCAGGTTGTAACACAATGTTCACAAAAACATTTTGGTCTCAGAATGATCTAGTAAGGCCCTGAAGGGAAAAAAAAGTGTTCCCTGTGCCTTGATGTCCTTTATTTGCCTATAAAATTAATAAAAAGACAAATGAAATCTATACAACTGATGTGCATGGAGATGAGCAAATGCACACTTTTTTTTTTTTTAAAGCAGGATTCCTCTGCCTCTGCCTCCCTCTCCTCGAGTGCTGGGATTACAGGCATGTGCCACTGTGCCTGGCTAAAAATCCAAACACTCCTGTAGCAAACCCACCAATAAACCCCATCCATTCTAAGCAGCTGTTTGTGCGTAAAAGCACAACACAAATTATCATCTGCTCGTTTGATAAAACACAGATGATGCAGCTCAAACTGTATCTAACTAAATGTCAGAACTCAAAATCAGTAACGCAGAGGCTTGGGTGTAGCCAGTGATGAGTATGGAAAGAACAACAACTAAAGAAATGAAAAGGAAAGGGCAAGATTCTCCTAGGCATGGTGGGAGAGGGTTTATTGCAAATAAAAGGGGAGCAGGGATCTCTGAGAGTACAGAGTAGAAATGCCTCTGAGTCAGGTGAGGACAGGGGACAGGGGAAGGGAGAGCAACTGCTGACCAAGAGGGACAGCCTGGGCCAAGAGACTGGCCGAGAGGAAAGGACCAGGATGGGTGGATTATACGGGGAAGAGCAGCTGATGGAAGGGCAGTCCAGCTTCTTGGGTTGGAGAGTTTAGGGTTGGAGGCAAGGCTAGGAAGTCACAGGTAGGGACTGAGGGATGCAGGGAGAACCTGGGAACCAGCATCCACTTTGATATGTTAATAGGCATCTCAGCCATTTGTCCTGCTTTTGAGCTGTAGCCATGGCCATCGCCTGGCCAGCCCAGTGCAGCCTGAGGTGCTTGCCTGTCCCTCTGGCTGCCTCTGTGTGGAGGGAGGGCTCAGCACCACACCACTCACTTCTTCTGACCTAGATGGAGTGGGTTGATTCAGAGAGCCTGAAATTATTTTACGTGGTGTTTCTGGAAGCTCCGGCCCGCCCGGCCCCTTGGTGTTTCTGCCTCTGACTCACTGTAACTCCCAGGAGTGTGACTACAGCCTTGACTTAGTTATGGTGTGAGCACAGCACGGTAAAGCTGCCTGGTAAAGAGCTCGAGCTGGCAGCAAGGGACAGAAGGAAGAATGACTCAGCCACAGCAGAACAGGGGAACCCAGCAGATGACACACGGAGACCTCACCCTCCCAGAGATCAGCACAGTCCAGTACTCTGCACAGCTGGGGGAAGGGGGTGGCTGCTTTGGAGACGAGCCAACAGGCAAGAGGCAGGGGCGAGGGGCTCGCGGTTTCCTTTGTTGTTGTTTTTAATTCTGGAGATCGTGTTCGTCAATTTCCCCACGTCTCTATCTCCTCAAACTGCCCTGTGTCAGAGCTTTCAATAATGGCTCTAAAATGGGCTCCTGATGAGCCGGGGTTAATCCTGAGGCCTGCTGTCAGTTTGGATTCTCTTGAGGGAATTTTCAGGAGCATATACTGTATAGTGAACACGGATGTAGAAGAGAGAGAAATGATGTCCTTCTTGGCAAAGTTTACTCTGCTCTGGTCACTCAAGCTTTGCCATACACAGAAAAAGCAAATGACCTGAGTTACAGTGCTCCAGAACTTCCTGACGTCTGTGCTCCTGTGCTGTCCCAGTGCTCTCAGAGCTGTTCGGTGAGCCAGTATCTGCAGGACTGGAATGGCGAGTCGGTGACAGGCTGGTTGAGATGGCCTTTATGCCATCCAGACGGAAGGGCAGTGTGCATGTGGGACAGAATGGTGAGACCTGAGCCAGCCGCAGCTCTCCCCACAAGTGCTTCTGTGGGTCATGAAATGACATCTGTCCTGGGCGGTTCACGGGGCTTGCCTTCCAATGCTTCCTTTGCGTGCCAGGCGTAGACATGCCAGTCACCAGGCGACTCGCAGAGGACCTTACGTAAAGAATCTTTGAAAATTCAAGTGTCATCTATCAACCGTTTTGGCAACTGCTCTGAAATGTCACATGAGATGTGTGTGTATGCACGCACACGAGAAAGAGAGAGAGCTGAAGAGACATCAGTCAAATTTTTGCAAATATCAGTCTATAAAAATGATCTTGTTTGGGCTTCACAAACAGCAGCAGAGCTGTGTACAGATAGATGTTTTAATGGAAGGAATGGTTAATCAGCCTCAGAGAACAGAGGAGCTTGGCAAGGACAGAAATACATCACCACCTCTGCTTGTGAGAGAGGTGGAGAAGGGGAGCACCGACCAGCACAGCTTACGCTCCTCAGAACAGCCACTGGGAAATCCAGAGATTCTGGGAGGCAGCCAGCTCCCAACCTGCTGGCCTCGGCAGCTGTTTCCTCTGCAGCTGTTCCGGTGATTATGGTTGGGAAGCAGTCGCCTCAGAACTTCACAGCAGCCACCATACCTGTGTGTTTGTGGGCAGGCTGTCTGAGGCCTCGGCTGGATGACTGGCAGTCACCGTTGGCTGTTTTCCTCAGTGCCTCTCCACAAAGGCCTCTCCTGTCAGGGTCCCTGGGTGGTGGAGGTGGGCTTCCTCAAGTCTGATGTTGGCTCTCCAGAGACAGCCTTGTTTTCCTGTGTTTCCGAGATCTGAGATTTTTGGGGTCAGTTCCATCACACATAACTTTAGGAAACTACCCAGTTCTGTAGGAGTGGACTCACACATCATCTCCTTGTGGGGATATGGCATATTTCTGAAGAAACATGATCAACCAGAGGCATTACTCTCGCCTGTTCAGGTCTGTGCACGGAGAAATCTGCTCTGGGTTTTCTGATTCAGAATCATGTTTGGCCACAGCAGGGGAAGTGGGCGGCCTGGGTTCAGAGACTCTGCACTTTTAAGAGACCAGGCACTGCCCTGATCTCCTCTTCCTTCTCAGAACCTTAGGCTTCAAGCGCGTGCCTCACAGTTATTGGGGAGCAGCTGGTGCTACTGTCTGATCCTGTCCTTCAAACATCAGCTGACTTGGGGCCAGAGAGATGGCCACTGAGTGACAGCAGTGGCTGCTCTCCCAGAGGACGCTGCTCTGATTCCCAGAACCCACACTGCAGGGGCAGCTGTCTGTAATTTAGGGTTCTGGGTCTGATGACCTCTTTTGACCTCCTCGGGCACTGAATGCACATGGTACACAATCACGGCAAAACACCCACACATAGGAAATAAAATAATGGAGATTAAAAAAATTGGAGGGCTATACCCCAAAACCTAAAATGTACATTACAAACAGGCCTTTGAGAGTGGGGAAAGCAGTGCACAAGGAGATCAAGTCCCTGAAGCATACCTTTGCTCCAGACCGTAGCCCGAGGGCTGGTGGCTGGGCTTGCTCAGTGGCCAAGCACACTCAGCAGCCTGGGGTGGGCCTCCAGAGCAGAAAGAGAACAAGCTGAGGAAAGAAGGCAGAAAGCCTGGGGCTTGTCTTGGATTGAGTTTTCAGAACACACGAGTCTTTGCACTCTCAGCTCCCTGTCCATCTGTTCTGAGCCCAGCGAGTTGCACACCAGGAGAAATTATGTCCTCAGATGCCTTGTTTTGAAAGAGAACTGGGATTCTGTCAACAAAGAAAACATCTGGCAAATGTACATCCTTTTGTTTTCCATTTAAGCAAAGCCAGCTGGAGGAGAATAAGAAGCCATGAGAGGAGAGATGGCAGGGCTGTGCCAGGGGCTGGGGAGTGATAACATTGGCTGCCAACCCGGAACTACATTTTCCAAGGGGCATGCTCCCCACTGGGAGTGCAGCACCAGGCGGCCAGCGCTTCCCGAGGGATGCCAGTCCAAACAAATCCTTACACAGAAGGCTCAATAAGACATAAGAACTTCTGAGATCTCCATTTATATCTCTTTATTTTTTCTTTCACTCTCAGAAAAAAAAATCTTGAACTTTGGAAAAATATCTTTGAATTTTGAAACTCTGGAAACATTACATTTTATACAGAAAAAGTTACCTATTTCCTGAAGTCACGGTCTGGAGACCTTGAAGACAAGGCAGGGGCTTTAGCTGTGCTAGGTTTGGCTGTCTCTAAACACAAGTCAGTCCCTTCTTAGCACCATGACCCCAAAGCTGAATCTGCCAGTGACTGAGACCCTCCTTGTCCTCTACCTCAGGTCTCCTGGTCAGTAAGATGGGGGTCTCCCCTGCACAAGGAAAGATGCCAGTATTAGCTCTACACCAGCTTCCCCCAGTGGCAGTGGGCAGGGAGGCAGAAACACCTGTGCTGGCTTCGCCCTCACACCTGACTTTATTGTAGTTACATTATTTATTTACTGTGGGGGCACATGCATGGAGCATAATTTGAAGGAGTCATTTCTTCCCTTCTTACTTTTTAAAAAAGATTTATTTATTTTGTATACAGTATTCTGCCTGAACACCAGAAGAGGGCACCAGATCTCACTATAGATGGTTGTGAGCCACCGTGTGGGTGCTGGGACTTGAACTCTGGAAAAGCAGCCAGTGCTTAAGAGCCATCTCTCCAGCCTCCTCTCACCCACACCTGCACTAACCTTCTACTCTTACATCGTTGTTTTCCTTCCTAATCTCTCCCCACTGTTTCACACGAGGGAGCTGTTACATACCCTCCATGAGTATTGTTGAACTCCAGACAATGAGAAATTTTTCTTTTTTTCTCTTCGGTTAGCTGTTGTCAGCCTAAGTGTCACATACCATTTCATTCTGTGTGTGCGAGTGGTGCGCCCGGTGAGATGCAGAGTCTTGTTCATCTTTGCCGTGTGAACACAGCAATGGCTCTCGTGATTGCCCAGGAAACAATTGCACATGGCACACGCGTAGAACACATGTGCTATAGTACTGGATTTCTCAGTGACACAGGACAGATTAGGCTTTCAATAGGGCTTGTTCTATCAAAGTGATGAATTTTCTGTGTTTGTTAGGAGGGACTCAACACATTTTCCTGGGCACAGTTAGCACAGGTCTTCATGAACCGCATCTACAATTGCTTAGTCTTGGGTTTCAAAGTCTCAGTTTCAGCCCCATCACAGGTACACCCGGGTGGTCCAGGTTTATTCCCCTGTAGTGAGGCTGCGACAGGTCTCTCCCAGGTCAGCAGCAAGAATGCAGGATGGCAGTGTAGAACGCCAAGCCAGCCAGGGGGGCAACGGAGGTCACTGGACCTGGGCTGCAGTGCCTCAGGCCAGTGACCCGGGGTTCGCTTTGCTCATTAGAGTCACCTTGTGAGCTTATCTCCTTTTCTTTCCAGACGAGAAGCTGTATGATGCCTATGTCTTATACCCCAAGTGCCCAAGAGAAAGCCAGCGCCATGATGTGGACACGCTGGTGTTGAAAATCCTGCCTGAGGTGCTGGAGAATCAGTGTGGATATAAATTGTTTATATTTGGCAGGGATGAATTCCCTGGACAAGGTATGTTTTAACTGAGACGTTAGATGACAAATGAAAAACCAGGAGCTCCAGGCCTGTAGTCCTGCCACTGGGGCTGCTGAACCAGGACCAGTGGGGATACAGGGACAGTTGGGGCTGTGTGTAGAGGCCCTATCTCAAACAGACGCAAACAAAGAAGGAAATGAGTCCCTCCCTTCCTTTCCCTTCCCCTTCCCTCCCCTTCAGGGAATAAGCAGCAGTCTTGGCCCAAACTGAGAAAAATCAAGTGGTTATTCACCTTACCATCAGTGAAAATAAGTGTATTGTTTCTCATTAGTTTGAATATGCAAATACCATCATATTTACAGCTGCTTTTATAAAGCACAGTCTATACCAGCTCCTCCTCTGGATAAGGCACCTTTCTGCTGCTGTGAGAACATACACTGCCCACAGCAAAAGGGTAAAGGGGCTTACAGTCCATCACAGTGAGGCCGGCATGGTGGCAGGAGCAGGAAGCAGTCAGGATGCCTACAGATCACATTTCATGCCTGCAGAGGAAGGAGAGAGAGAGAGAGAGAGAGAGAGAGAGAGGTGTGGCCGGGGACTCTGAGGCTATAAAACCTCAGAGGCCCCCAATGACTTTCTTCCTGTATTAACTGACCTCATCCTAAAGTTTCCATTATCCCAAACAGTGCTACCAGCTGGGGACCAGTGTTCATACAAAAGAGGCCATGGGAGACATTTCCTATTCAAACTATGGCATCTTCTGCCTAAATAACACACTCACATATGTTGCATCTATATGAGTACATATACCCATATATATCCAAATAGATGAAATGTACATGAAACTTCTCTTTACTAGGCGTGTGGTTTAGGGCAGTTCATGAACACCAGTGCCTGCCTGGATGAAGCAGGGATGAATGACTCTGAGAGACCCGGCCTGGAAAACACCATCCCACAAAGCCTCCGTCCTTGTCCTCTTTGCTCTCTGTTTTGGAAAACCACACCACAAAGTAGCTGAGTACTAAAATAAGCACCCCTTCCTTCTCAGCAGGAAAAATTATTTTTAAAATCATTTAAGGAATCTGTGTTGGCTCTCTGTAGATACTGGGCAGTTTATGCAATAGAAATAAAAACAAGCAAATGGAAAAGCACCTTCTTTGGAGAGAGCAGCCTCGTCTTTCCCCTCACAGGAGGCCAGCGCGTACCAGACGGAACGTGTGTCATTAACACTCTCCTTCCCCTTCCCGAGAAGCCATCATGATGTGCTCTTTGGCTTTAACCCTGGTCATGATCACTGAGTTAACTACAAAGAGCGTGAAGCATAGTTCCCTGCCCTTTAAAGACAGATTAAAAATGTGTGTATCAGATAGCATCCAGGGGACTGCCTGCTCCTCCAGGAACACAGCACGATGGATGAGATAGTCTTAGGAAAAGGGCCATAACAGCAGGGAACAGAACATGATGTAAATGAGCAAACGGGAGGGAGTGATGAGTACCGAGTGCCAGAGCACCAACCCTGCACAGGACACGGGGTGACGGGGGTTCAGCCATCTTCCACTGGTCCTGTCTACTTGAGAATCCCTTTCCCTGGTGACCGTTTATCCATTTCTCTGGTAGCATTTCTGCTTCCATGCCGGGCCTCCCGTGTCTTTCTTTTTAATTCCAGCTGTGGCCAATGTCGTTGACGAAAACGTCAGCCTGTGCAGGAGGCTGATGGTCCTCGTGGCGCCCGGCGACGGCTTTCTGAAGACCATGTCCGAAGAGCAAATCGCGGTCTACAATGCCCTCATCCAGGACGGCATGAAGGTGATTCTGATCGAGCTGGAGAAAATTCGGGACTACAGCACCATGCCCGAGTCCATTCAGTATGTGCGGCAGAGGCACGGGGCCGTCCAGTGGGACGGGGACTGCAGCGAGCGCTCGCAGTGCGCCAGCACCAAGTTCTGGAAGAGCGTGAGGTACCGCATGCCACCCAGGAGGTACCCGCCGCCGCCTTCCTCGGTCGAGCTGCTGAGGCACACGCCCTGCGACTGCACGGCAGGCAGATGGGACTCTGCCAGTGTCCGCACCGCTCGCTGACAGGGTGGCTAGTGTGTGAGGGGGCAGCTCACTCCTGCCCCCTCCTGACGTCTGCCCTCCGGACTGCTCTGTGTGCTGGTGAGCGCCTTGTTCTCGCCCTTGCCATGGATTGTTGTTGGTTTTGGTTTTGGATGCTCTTCAGCCTAGCTCATGCTTTATATCCCCTGTTTGCTTCATGGCACCTGAGTACCCAAACACTCTCCTGAGCGCCGGGCGGCTGAGATCTGGCCCTCTGTGTCAGCGGGGTACAGAAGAAGGTCAGCATGACAGAGCTGGTGGCCAGGATTCTTGCTGCACGTCTGAGACGGGAATTCTGGGGATGCCATGTGGGCAGCCTCGGGGAGGCCAGCAAGGACAGTAGCACACTGCCTGGGCCTGTCCACTGTCCAGGCTCTGGGCCTCAGGCAGTGTAGACTGCGTTTGAATCTCCTTCATGCTCCTGCAGCAGATAGAGAACTAACCATGGTACTAGTGTGATGCCCCTGGAAGCCATTTAGATGCCAGCCGGACTCCAAGTTTTAAAGGATAATCTGTCAAAACAAACTAAGAAAGAAATTGTCTACTTTTCAAAGATGCTTTGTCACCCAGAATGCTGAGAAATCTCTGAGAGATATGAATTACAGCACTGGTGCAGTGCGCTCCTAACCCCAGCACGTCTGTGTGAGCTTTTGGTTCGAGAGAGTGCCCTTTATCACAGGGTAATTCACGACTGCAGAGTTCCTCCAGTGCCCTAATGCTAAATAGCTCTGGCCACCTCCGTTACCATTTCCCACGGTCCAGACTGGGAAAGAATCGGCTCCAATCCAAACCTGTCAAGTTGTGGCTAACGCATGTGTGATTGCTTGGGGGAAGTGTGAACAAATGCCCACTTACCCGACAGGTCACTGGGCACAGAGCATGGAAACCATTCCGTCTAAGTCTAGATTAATGAACCAGTGGGTTTGTCAGAGTTGCCTGCAGGAGTGTCTTGAGAGGTTAATTTCAAGAGCCCTGGTGACTACCTCAGGGAGAAGCCCACCCCTCGTGGTGACAGTTAAGACAGCTGACTCCTAGAGCACTGTGCTGCCGCCAGGACCTCTCCCAGCGGCTGCTTCTGCTTCTACAGCCATGGCTCACACAGCAGCGACGCTTAAAAAATGAGCCTACTGAAGGAGGTGAGGAGGGGCTGCTCGGCCACAGGCAGGACGGGAGGGGCTGGCAGGAGAGGGGGTAGGAGGGAGAGCTGGGAGGGGGCAGGCCTCAGGCGGAGTCCATCTCCCTGTTGTGGGAATCCAGCAAGGCAGCCTGGCATCATGGCACTCACGTGTGAACAGCTCATTCGCCACTACTCACCATCACCATTCGCCACTACTCGTTATTAAGTGGACAAGTCAAGGTCTTTAAATTCTGTTCTCAGTGAATGGTGACTCCCACTCTCCTCCTTCCCAGCCCCTGGACACCACCATTCCACTCCCCATCCCCGATGAGTGTGACTACTCTAAGAGCTTCGAATAAGAGACACCACGCGCTATTTCTCACTTTATGACTGGCTCCCTTCATGAGCCGCGCGGCGTCCTAAAGGTTCATCAGTGAGATCCGGTTTTTGTTTTATCGTTATCACCGGCCTGCCCTGCTCTTCTTTTAGACATTTTCCCACCTCAAAAGTGCAGCGACAATGCAGGCTCTCCTGATGAGATCTGATAGACTAAGATCAGAAGGAAGGAGAGGAGGACCTCCCTATCAGTGGACTTGAGGAGGGGCATGCGTGAAGAAGGGGGAGGGAGGGTGGTATGGGAGGGGAGGAGGGAGGGGTTTATGGGGGATACAAAGTGAATAAAGTGTAATTAATAAAAATTTAAAAAATTACATAAAAAGTGCAGCGAGAGGAGCATGGATGCTTCCGGATGCCTGGGTGTGGTGGTGAGCTCACTGTGGTCTTTCCAATCACAAGCTTATAAACCTCACCTTTCAGTTTCTCTTTTCAGCATGGAATTGTAACTCCTCACAGAGGATTTGCTTCTTCAGGGCATTTACTGCTTCCAAGCGATGTCACCCACTGCTTCTTCCTTCTGTGCCCCTCACCCTCCACGGGTTTCTGTTCCTGGCTGACTCCTGGAAATCGCCACCAATGCTGGAGAACCCTAGTGGTGGGTGCTAACTGATGGAAGCCAGCCATTCTTGTCTGGAGCCCAGGGCACAGCACCTGCCTACTGGGTCCTGGACATCCCGGGTGGTCCCAGTCTGCACAGGTGGAAACACGTTTTCCTGTAGGGCTTTCAGGTGGCACAATCTTGACATTTGTAGGTGTGTTAGCATCAACAACTGGTTCTTTGCTGAGGACTTGGGCATCTCTCCCAATTTGGTTTTGGACTTTTTTTTTTTTTTTTTATCATCTTGAAGTCCAGCTTTATTGAGAGAGTCACATCAGCTAGTACTAATTGGGGATTGTTCTTGCTTGCCAACCTCAAAAGTCCCTGGTTTTACTATTTTTTTTTTTTTTTTTTAGAAATTGTAATATTTATTTTTTTAATGTTACATAAGCTTTATTTTTTTATTTTTTATCAGTTACATTTTATTAATTCTGTATCCCAGCCGTGCCCCGAACCCTCGTTCCCTCCCAGTCCCTCCCTCCCTCATCACTACTGTGCCCCTTTCCTGAAACTGACATTCAACCAAGGACCATGTATGGATATAACCTAGAACCTCTGCTCAGATGTAGCCTGTGGTAGCTCAGTAACCAATTGGTTTCCCAAAGTGAGGGGAACAAGGACTATTTCTAACAGGAACTCAATGAAGATACCTGATAAAACAGGATCAGATGAATGGGGGGAGGTCCCCCCCTATCAGTGGACTTTTTTTAAAATATGTATATATATAGGGTTTCTCTGTGTAGCCTTGGCTGTCCTGGACTTGCTTTCTAGACCAGGCTGGCCTCAAACTCACAGAGCTTCGCCTGCTTCTGCCTCCCAGGCGTGTGCCAGCATACCGGGCTTAGATTTGGACTCTTACTTCCTTGGTCATTTCCCTCTGAAAGACTGAGGGAGGCGGTGGCTGAGGCGGGGTCAGCAGCAGGGAGCTGGTCCCCTGTGTCTTCTCTAGGAGGCTCCCTGACACACCTGCCCACAAATTCTAGGAGACGTGTTTTCCAGAGGCTGTTTGTGTATTCCACTTCCGGCTATACTTAGGGGACAGTAAGTATAGGCTTGAGGCTGTCAGCAGGAAGTAAAGGCAAATCAACCGAGGAGAATATTTTCTGAAAATCCCTGGATTTTCTAACCTGAATTTCCTTTTCGGTCAGAAAGCTTTCATTTCACCAACGTGCCTTAACTTTCCTTTTGCTTAAAGTTTTCGGAGATGTATTCTGAAAGGTAAAACACGAACGTGTTACATCGCACACTGACGTTTTTAATACAGTATATTTTAATAAGTCACAGAAGCTCCTTTGCCAAGAGGACTTGCCACCTCAGATGTCTGAACACGTGTTGAACAGGGCATGTGTTCTGGAGTTGAATGCATTCTTGTTCGTAGGCGATTGCTCTGATGTGGGATTTGGGGAAACACAGGCCTGCATTTTAAAGATGGACAAGATTCTATAGAGGCCCGCTCTCACTGACAGTATCTCTGCTTCCATGGTTTGACCTGGGAACCACCTCCTCGTGCCGACCATCTTGACTGTTCTGCCAGGGGGGTGGAGCGTCTTTTACAGTGAGGTTTATGCCAGGCCCATAGGATCTGCACCCCAGATCGTCTTTCAGTTTTGTGCCCACAAAACATGTAGGGGTGCAGTTTTCACAGGAATATGAGTGGCAGGCCGGGGATCCGGAAGTGAGTCATTCGGGTTCTTAGAATTGATTGGAAAAAAATCAGCCCTGGCTTTTAGTCATCAAACATCAGAGATCCCCAAGTGGTGTGTCATAAGTGAGCTTTAGGTCTACTGGGGTGCAGCATTCCTGCTGTTGGCAGGGGAGTTGGTCTAAGACCCCCCCACGGGTGCCCCAAACTGCACAGCACTAAACTCGGTAAGTGACACATTGTGCTAAATGTGTCTATCTAATGCCTACTTTAGACACAGATCAACAGCAGTGAGAACAAAAGCAAACATTTGCTGTGGTGTGTACTGTCATACAATGTGTGTGATTCTGACTGTCTCTCTTCCCATCAAAACACGTCGTCATCTGGTAAGCGCCCCTTGCCGATGTGAGATGGAGCAGTGTCTTGGCTGACCTCGAGGAGCTGATACCTCAGACAGACAGGAGTGCTGTGGTGGTGCCCTCGTGTGTTCATACTCACAATCTCAGAAGGTGGGCCACAGCCCTCAGGCCGCAACATCAGTGACACCAGCTGCTGGCTGGGATTATGCAGACCTTTGAGAGTGACGGGCCTCCCTTGACCTCTGGACTTGACCCAGGGATTCAAGTGCTGGAAAAAGCAATGGTCACCTGAGACAGTGACTCCCAAGTTGGCTACTTTAGGTAGATGAGAAACAAGGACACTGAAAATGGGGCAGTGGGCAAGCAGACAGCCATGAAGGAAGGAGAGACTGAAGCTTCCGGGGCGGGAGGGGCTTGTCTGAGAGCTTCTTCTAGGACTCATGCCAGAAACTGGACAAAGACTGAAGAGCTGTCCATCAAGATTGGTTAAGTCTCCACTTATACCAGCAGAGCCAGTGGCATCTACAGACTCTCTGCATGGCCTCTGGGGCCAACCAGGGGCACTGCTCGCCCAAACGGGCTAATCCTGTGCCAGGCTCACCCTTACTCCTTCCTTCTTGACTGTGGTGGGTGTGGGAGCCCTTGACCTTGCCAGGGCCTGCCAGCACTGAACCTTGGCTAGGTGTTAGTTAAACCACGCTGTCTGTGTTCTCACAATTACCCAACCAGCCAGTGGTTTGCCAGGGACCACTGCCTTTTCTGGACATGGAGAGCTAGCAACTCACTCCTGAAAGTATGATGTGCAGCGGATATGATATGAAAGAGGTTTATTGGATGGAGATGAAGAGAGATTGAGAAGGAGCGAGCAGGAGAGAGCAAGATGTGATAGGGAGAGGGGATGGGGCCACCCTGGCAGAGAAAGGGGAGAGGGTAGGAGAGAGGAAGAGAGGGCAAGAGCAAGAAGGCAAGAGAGACATGGCAGGCCGGTCCTTTTATGGAGCAACTGAACCACGCCTGCCAGGTGCGACTACCTGGCAGGCGACACATGATGACATCATGTGTGCCTAAATGCTAACACCTTCATCACAGATACCCATGTATCTGCAACTTTCCTTGACTACCTCGTATTCAGGAGGGGTCTCCTCCCTGCCCCAGAGGGAGGATTCAGGACGTTTGGGTCTGTTGCGGCTGTGAAAAAATGCTGCCGCATGGGGGCTTTGGAGGGTCAGCCAGAGCCTGCCGACACTGGCTGTTGTCTCGCCCACAGCCTGTTCTCTCTCTTACCTGGCCAGTGCTACCTCCTGGCCAGCTGCGAGGCCCGCTGTTGGCCCTCCTCAGAGCCCTGCCCTCGCCGGCCAGCACTCCTCTTACCTTCACTGTTGCTTTCATCGCTGCAGACCTGCCTGGCTAAGACTGTAGAAGCCCGGGCGGGAACGGAGTTCCGGAAGCACACAGCTGTGGCATCTGGTTTCTCCTCACGCACTCTCAGCTCTGGGAGTGTGTAGAGTTTTGTTTTGTGCTGTCTTGCCCAGTGGTGAGCAAAGTTGTAGTTAGGATCAAGGATGTCCTGAACGCATCTCATGTTTCATAAAGGCGTGCTTCCAAAGCGGTGAGGATTTCTAAGATGAACAGGGTCAGTGAGAGTGGGTATCAATTCCCTCTTGGCACACGTTCCTAGGATAGTATCCGAGACAAAGCTGTAGCATGGAGCGTGGTGCCAATTGAAGTTCACTAGTGCTTAGGGCCTTGCTTCCTCCTGGGGGTCTTCAGGGTCTGTGTGCCCTGGCATGAAGAGCCAGGGCCTCCAGGGTCAACCCCGCCATCTTCACTTACATGGGATGGGGCCGGAGGGCTGCCAGGTGCTGGCTGGCCTCCCTACTTCCTCCTCCTGGCTGCCCTGAAGCAATAGAAATGACTTGTGAAAGATGCCATGGGTGTGAAAAAAAGTGTCACTTAGAGCCAGATCAGATGTGCCTGAGAGGACTTTGATGGTTGGGGGGGGGCAGGAATTCACCCGGGGGGGGGGGGGGGGACTCAGCCGCTCAGCCCAAGGTGAGTGTTCTGCTGGGGACAGCTGGTGGCTTCAGGAAATCCTAAACCTTCTGCTAGGTTCTCAAAGTCACATGCATGCACACACCACACAGACACACACATATACACACACCACACACCACACAGACACACACACACACACACACACCACACAGACACACACATATACACACACCACAGACATACACATACACACACACACACACACCACACACACCACAGACACACACATATACACACACTACACACCACACAGACACACACACACCACAGACATACACATACACACACACACACACACCACATACACACACACACACACACACACACACCACAGACATACACACACACACCACACACACATATGTGGTGGCGGCATGTCTCTGGAGACAATGAAATTCAAACTGGAGCCTATGGAATATGTGTCTCCTCCCTTATGAGACAGGTATATAATGAATAAATTGTGAAAAAAATAAAAATTAAAATAAAAAAAATACATAGGAAGAACAGGAGCTGGTGGCCTGTGGGAGGGTTTCGACTGGGAAGCGGGATTCCCAGCCCTCATCCCAGCTTCTCTGCCTCCAGGCAGCCCAGGAAATGGACAGGGACACCCGTCCTCCAGCTCCGACCTTAGCTGTGTGCAGAGCAGCTGTGCAGAGGCGGCAGAACACAGTCTCACTGTCTCTGCTTTCTCCTCTGTGCACTTTCCTGCCACCGGGTGAGGCTGGGTTGGAGTGTGCGGGCACACTGCTCCCTGCCTTTGTCCCCATGGCTCACAGCCTGTGGCCGGGCAGGGAGGCGGGGCCAGGACACGGGGGCTGTGGCCTCAGAGTCTGCTGGGCACGTGGGACTGGCGTGTCTGCTTTTCCCTATCTTCCCTCAACGGAAAATTAAACCGTAATTGTGAGAAATGACAGATGTTCCCGAAATAAGGTTCTATCCTCACACTTGGAAACAAAAATTAAGGCAATATTTGCTTGGCACGCATGTGAAAAACCTCGACTTTTGGTCAGCGAGGCAAGCGAGAACCGATTTCTATTTCAAGCAAATATCCGGTTTGGGGACATTCAGATCCTTTCCTCCTGGACTTCCCTATCCTGGCAGTGATGTCAACTCTGGACAAGTGACGGACAAGACTCAAAGGTCACCGTGTGGAGGTGCGGAGGCCAGACTCAATGTCTGAGCCAACACACTGGCACCGACCGCCCATGAGGACCATGGACAACAGTTTTTACATTGTGACGAAAAGCATGGGGAAGCACACACTTAATTTTGAACCCAGTTTATCTGTGCAAACACAGGACAGAAGAAAATACAGCCTGCATGCTCCTGTTCTGGTTTGTTTTAGTAACTTTGTTTTAATGAACAACTCTTGCTTTGACCGTGTTAATTGTAACCTTGAGTTATCTGGCTGCGACCAGTCAGCTTTGTCTCCAGTGAGCATAGTTTCCTGCCGATGTTGAGGTGTGTGTGTGTGTGGGGAGGGGCAGTCCATGGCGAAGAGCCCTGAGAAAGAGAAAAGCCAAGAGGCCAGGGTGAGAATCACACCTTAATTTGCCGAAGTGGAAGCTCCCCACGGTGCCGGGGCGCCCTCTCATGGCGATTATGGAAATGCACGTGCTCCCCGGGAGACAGAACCCCAGGACAGGCTGTGTGGGTCGGTGGACAGTTCTCAGCTTCAGGCTCAGAAGGTCTTTCTTCCCCATAGTCTGTGGAGAAGATGGAGGTGGCGCCGCTGTGCGTTGGACCACTGTTCCTAAGCTAAACTCACTTCTCCTCAGGCAAGCCTTGCTGCGTGTTAGGGCACGCCGCCCTGGACTCCTCCTGGACACCTCCTAAGATGTGCTAGTGACGCCGCACTGAATGCAAGAACGTTGCCAACACGGCAACGTGCAAGAGGCTTGGGCCGGTACCTATTCAGCCTTCTGCCCTCCAGGGTGAGCCTTGAGGTACTTAGATATTTAAATGTGCATAAGGGGAGACGGGGCGGGGACCAAGCCTGACAATGAATTCTGTTTATGGTTGATCTATGCCTCGTGCACACAGATGCCAGGTAATGTAGTGTGTCAGTTCCGTTCATTTGGATTTCATATCGCATGAGGGCAGGCGGGCTTCTCTGCCACAGGGATGTGTCTGTGAAAAAACGCTGCGGATCTGAGAGCATTTCAGAGCGTTTTCAGGCTTCAGCATTTCAGGCTTCCGAGGCTAATATCCTTTTGATCGCTGTGTGACATTGACAGTGATGGTGCCTGATACTCCCGGGGCAGGGACCCTTCATGATCTACCAGTGCTAACACTCTATCAGGGCTCTGAGGCGGGAGCTCCAAAGACTCTGCCTGCAGACAAAGAGGAGGAGTAAGGAAAGACTACCAGAGACAAGTATTTTGGCTCAAGGTCGCAGGCCTTGTGAAGGTCACAGACCTCATGAAGGTTGCAGGCCTTGAGGACCTCAGCATTTTATCTTTGCTGCCTTGGGAGAGTGAGCAGGAGGAGCCAAGGAAGGAGTGGAGCACCCAGAGCTGATGTGTCCGGCCTTTGGTGACTGTGACATGATGTCATCTGCAGAGTTCATGCTGGACAGGCAGCCAGGTTACAATGACTGAGCACCCCAAACCCCGTAACATTCCAGGTGAATTGATGGTTGTGTGTTGGGTGAATTCACAGGTGTCACGGCCACACAGACGGTGACTGGTTATTGTCATTGACCCTGTGTGAACTAGGGAAGTCCTGGGCTACCTGACCTAACTGAGTTAACGAGGGAGTAGTCCCACCTTAAGAAAAAAACAGAGCGAGACCTCAGGTTCAACACACACACACACACACACACACACACACACACACACACACACACAGACACACACACGGAACACATCAGTTGTGCAAATGCCCACAGAGCTTCTCCCATCCCCTCGAATGATGCAGATGCTCTTCCTGTCCAACTCTGGCTAAATAAAGGGTCCACATCTTGCTGCTCTTACAATGGCCAGCGCACACCCCCAGAAAGTACAACCACAGGCTTCTCTGGAGTGTGAGACGCCGGCAGGAGCTGGGCAGTGACTGAAGAAGCAGCAGATGATGGGAGCACGGCTGGAAGAGCAAAGGAGAGGTCAGTGCCACCCCCTTCCGACAGCTATCCAGCTGCAAACCTTGACTTCCCAGTAGGTAACACCCAGGCCTGAGGGGACGACAGTGCTCACATTAAATCTAGACTTGAACAGACCCCCAGGTACACTGGACAAGTCCGAGCCCACCACTCAGTTCCCATCCTTGGCAATGCAGAGCTCAGCCTGGGTGGTCCACCAGCAGCCGGTCACCAGAGGACCAGGAACCCCCAGACACTCTCCTGGAGCGCACTCCACACCCACTCCACCAGCTGACATTTTCCAGCACGGAGGCGGAAATCACTCTAAATGGCTGACTCGGCATCCTAGGAGATGGCCGCTTGGCGGGAGTTAGTGCTGGGTGTCGCTGAAGCCAGCAGCTTGCCAGAAAACACTGTGGCCCCTGGCTGCAGACCTTTCCCCTGCTCATGCTTCGTGGGTTGGGAGGGCAAACCACTGCTGGGCCCCTCCACCCACACCCCAGAGGTGCTGCTGGCCCTGACAGAGGGAGGCCGTGCCGAGTCAGCCACGTCTGTGACTGCTGCTGTGTTTTAAAAGATGAGGGGCAGAGACATGGTCACCTCTGGCCCTCTCTCTCCCTCCCCCTCTCTCTTTCACTCCTTCTTCCTCTCTTCCTCTCTCCATCCATTCATCCACCCCCTCCCTCCCTTCCTCCCTCCCTCCCTCTGTCCATTCATCCACCTTCAGCTCAAACTGCAGCGTTTTATGCACAATCAACGCTTCTGCTCCTGCAGAGCACAGCGGCCTAAGCACAGGAGCACGGCTCGGCTCTGGGAAGCATCCTTGCCACATGCCTTCTGCTCCCGCTCTCAAGGCTGTGGCTTGAGAGGGAGACTCCAAATGGTGCCTTCTGCTTTTGTTCCCAGAAAGTCTGTCTGTGCAGAGGGACGTCTGCAGATTGTGGAAGTCAAACCCTCCAGCTCCTCCTTCCAAGTGGAACATGAGCTGTAGACGGTTTCTTCAGCTGTCTCTACCCTGACCACGTTAGGGCTGAGGAAAATAACTGGCCCTGAGTATGCAGGTTCATAGGACAGTTACACAAATGAAGCAGTTACTGCTAATTAATCATAAAGAGAGGTTTATTTTATTTTAGTTTTTCTTCACAATTCATTCATTATCGACCCTGATTGAAGCCCCTCCCCATCCTCCCCCCTTTCAAACCACACAAGGCATCTCTCCCAACAGCTGCAAAGAACAGGTGGAACACTTTTATTTCCTTTCTGAGAAAAAAAAGTGTGAAAATCACTTTTTCTTGTAAAGTGGTAATAAAACACACACACACCATCATAGGTCACAGTTGTGAATTCAGCTACTCTCTAGAAGACATGAAACTGTAGATGCTGGTCCTCAGCTCTTCAGCTTCTCCACCCTGGTCTCTCTTACACACACACACACACACACACACACACACACACACACCGCCAGCAGCTGGGACTCCGAGTCCTCACAAAACCCTGGCGAGGTCCACGCACCTGGGATATCTCTTTTTTTCTGCACTATCAGGGCTGGTTTTCCTTTCGCTTGTTTGAACGTTTGGTCCACGTCTGGGTCAGTGTGAACTCCTCCTCCTCCGCCCTAATAAAGATCATTTCTGAAGAGATACAGTCGAGAAGGGGAACAGATAGGTGTGCAGAGAGCTCCGTCCTCGCCTCACAGAATGGACAGTGTGCTCCGCTCTGTTGCTCTGTTGCTCTTGTGAAGTGGTTTGTGGGGTCAGGGGAGAGTTTCCGGCGCTAACCCCCAGACTCACTGAAAAGTGCAGACAAGCACAGGCTGGTTGTCACCTACACGCCTGGTTGTCTTTTCCTCCATCGTGTGGAGACACTCCTGTTTGCACTCTTCCATCTGTCACCATCTCTAATCCTTACACTGCATTACTTGCTCCTGATACTGTTTGCACAGATCGGCCTGGAGAACTTCAGGCAGCACCTGACACAGCGGTGGGGCCAGCGTCAGGCAGAGGCTCAGGCACACTCGACCATTCCATGTCCGAGGTTCTGTGTCCCCAGTAGCTGTGGGGGTGACAGGTGACGTGTGATGGTGGCAATGGTGGTGAGCCGCAGCCCTGAGACTGGGAACCGTGCATTTGTGGATGTCATCAACCTGACCTGTGACCTGAGTCATATTTGAACAATTTATTCACTTACAGTTTTCCTGAGCCAGGATTTGGTCGTGTTGCTCGGATGGGCCTCAGGTTCGGCGTCCTCGGAAGTCCTAGGTCCTGAAGGTAAAGAAGTTCACCACCAAACCCTCACCCTTGTCATTTCTTTCAAAAATGTTTATTTTCATTTTGTATGTAGCAGCGCTTACCTGTGTGAGCGCATGTGCCTCACACGCACTTGGGGCCAGCAGAAGCCGGGAGGAGACTATGGTTCCCCGGAGCCGGAGCCACAGGAACCACCCTGTGGGCACGGGGAACCAAACTTGGGTCCTCTGCCGGAGCAGCAAGTGTTCTTAGCTGCCGAGCCATCTCCCAGCCTCCCGGACATTTTCACTGATGCTTACTTTTCTGTATCTGCACACGTACCTCCGGATCCCACCAATCGTGGCTAGAAGTGTTCCTGGGAAACGTGTTTGCACTCAGACCTTGTCCCTCCCCATCACCGGGAGCTCTGCTCATGGAGTGTGACGGCCTCCCTCCGTGAGCACCTGGAGATGAAGTCAAGTGTTGGGGAGCCTGTGCAGAGGTGACAGGCACATAGCATGTTATTTTGCGGAAGCCCAGGTTGGGTGGAGTTTGGTGCCCGCCGGGAATCCCGGAACCGATCTCTCGGCGTGGAGGACTAATCTAATGTGTCAAATACTAGTTAGGATGGCGTCGGCCCCAAATCACACAAATACATGGAGAAGATTGAGAACCAGGAATTGTCTACCCAGTGTGTGCAATTACACCCCACACACTATGTCCTGGCTAAACTAGGAGTTGCCATAGAAAAACACCCCAGGGCATGGGAACGCAGGAAAAAGGCTTCCGGTGTGTTCCAGGAAAAAGTACAAAATAAAGTAAGTATCCGGGGGGTAAAACTTGTCCCCGTGAGCTCACAGCTGTGGGGTTGTGCAGCAACGTGCCGGCAGTGTAGCCCTGTTGGCAGGTGAGAGCACACGGTGCCTTTCCCTGACCTGCTCATCTGACTTTTCAGTGGCTGCTGTGCGACCCTGATTTGACATCTGTTTAGAAATCACCCTGCGCTCCAGCTCCTCCAGACCCGCCTTCAGCCTGAGTGGAATGCAGACTCAACAAACACAGTGGCCACTGAAGCCCGGCAGAGCCGGGCAGGTCAGAATGTTTTGTGGCTGCTGAAAGTAGATTAATTTGCAGCTGGGATAGGTTTCTGAGAAAATGGTTAAGTGATCTGCACTGTCCTCAGTCCTTAAACTTTCCGGCGAGTCCTTCATTTTCTATACTCTGGGTGACAGAATGTGGCCACAGATCTGTGCTCTGCAGCTCTGAGCTCAGACAGACAAACAGACCCCAGTGGGCTGCACAAGGCATCCCCCCTCAGGTCCCCAAGGCAAATGGTGGAAACAGCCACAGATGTGAGGTTCAGGCCCAACCGACAGCATGCAACACACACTCATTTTAAGTGTCGGGCTCTGGGGACGTCCAGGACTGGGCGTGCCTCAGTGGTGGGGCACACATTTAATATACTTAGACCCTGCTCCAGTCCCCGGCACCACGAGAATAAGCACGGGGAAATATTCAAAGCAAGAGCCCCAGCAGCAGGCCCTAGGGAACAGGTGAGAACAGAGATCTCCTTAGGCAGGGCTGGAAGAAACACCTTCTCCAGGCCGTTGATGCACGGGGCAGACTGTGGAAACATAAATCAAGTTTGAGTGATAACGGGACCAGTGTGCGTAGGGGGAAATTTGGAGAACCGGCACCTACTCTGTCTTTGGTGGAACAGGGAAAAGTGCTTTTTCCTCTGGCCAAACTCGCACTTCGCCTGGGAACAGTGTGGACTGTGAGTGGAGGACGGGTTGAGTATGAATTTCTCCGTATGCAACCTGGAGAGCCAAAGTCACCAAGAAGGGGAACGCCTTCCCACACCAAGCCACTTGGTGCACAGCCAAGCACTTAGAGCAAGGAGCAGTGGATCCGGGCGTTTGTCTGGGGGCTGTGTGAGCCGCTGGTTTGGGGGAAGGACAGCTCACTGACCTCTTTGAATGAGGGTCATTAGGGTGTTGTGACAGTCCTGCTGAGAGGGTGTCAAATGAGATGAAGAAGGCCTGGTCCAGGTGGCACTGCAACTTTAAGGAATTTGCCAGAGGAGTGAGAACAAACAAACAAACAAGCAACAAACACGGAAGGCTCCCACTTACAGGGGACCAAGGAGGAAGGCCCAGAGAGTGATCAGGGTGGTGAGAAGGGAGCCAAACAGGCGCAGGGGAGGGTGATGGAAACAAGAGTGAGTGCGGCGTCAGGAGGAAGCGCCACGGCGGGTACACGCCAGCAGGACAGGACGCTCTGTTAGCTCGTCCTGCTCTCTTCAGCGGCTCTTTCAGGTCCTCCACACAGGACTGGACCTCAGGATCCAGTGCACAGCTGTTCGGCGAAGGCCGGTGTTTAATTCCTAGGCCAAAAGCGGAGGAAGGAGGAGGAGGTCAAGCTGTCACAGGATAGGTAAGCGCAGGTGTTATCGATGGCAGGGAGCTCACTGGCACTAATTCTTCTTGGTGACCGCACAGGGAAGCAGAGAGGCTCTGACACTCCCTAGTCAGGTCAGGCTGCGCCGGGGCCAAGAGTGGTCAAGGCAGTCGCACAAGTGCAGCAGCTAAGTGTGAAAAAGGCACACCTCTCAGTGAGGAGGAGCAAAGAGGAGCACGGGGAATGCCAGGCTCAGAGGGATCATGGGCAGGAGATAGCCCATCAGTGGCTGTGAAACATCCACTGCCTCCCTCCGGGACCGGCCTCCCTCAGAGGCTGTCGCTCCTGCTTCTTGGCTCTTCTTGCTGGTAAGACTTTCCCCTTTTAGTGTTTGTTCACTTTTAATTTCTATACTGTAACTTCCTGTCTATTTTCCTTAGCCTTGTTGCTCCTCCCTCCCCATGCCTCTGTTTCTCTTCTGGTCTCTGAAGCATGGCGACCTCCATCCTGCCCAGGGACATCTGTCCTGGGGACCCGTGGCTCACTGACACACACAGTCCGTGTTCTTCCGAGCTCAGCACACACATTTCCCAGTAAGGGGCATTCCACCCCTCGCCCCAGTTTGCTGGATGTGGCTGTATGCTTCCAAGATCCCTTCTGGGGTGTGATTTAGCTAGTGAGGTTCCTCCAAGCAGCCGTAGGAACCCCCCATTTCCTGTCTGTGTGAGTAAGGGAGGTGCCCCTCTCTCTCCCTAGACCCACAAGTCCACCTTCCAACCCTGTCTAACTCTCTGAACTCCCCTCAAAGCCACCCAATTTCCTGCTCACCCCAGAGGCACAATTTTTCTACCCGTGCTTCCAGTAAGCAAAAGCTGTACATCAGCATGGCAATGGCCAGAGGTGGTGGCAAGTATGGAGGTCACAGTCACTCCGCGTTTGCATTGCAGAAGCTTGCTTGCAGGCTTAAGGAGGTGTGCCTCCTAGGTGTGCAAGCTTGAGGAGGCTGGCGGCTTTCCTCCCAGGTGGGGACGTTCATGCCTCGTGCCCTCCCCTGCCCCGAGGCAGCAGGATGGAGAGAAATGGCTCACGATGACTGAGGAGCATTTTCTGTGGTGTCACTGCTTGGGAGGGTCCGGGTGGTGTGGGGACGGGAAGGAGTGGGACCACAGAAGCCAGGCTGGCAAAGGCTGCACTGCAAAGCTCTGCGAAGTCACCCACTGGCTGTCCGGAGGTCAGCTTTGAAAGCTGCATCCCTCCCTACACAGGCACGGGAACAAAACATGGAAGGCCTAAACACTGTCCTCTCTGCCACAACTAAGGCTTTGGAAGAGCCGGGAATCTGGCCCGATTTCTGCTGCCTGTGGGTGCAGACTGGGTGATTTACAGCACACATGTATTTGGTCATGCCGTGGAGCTGAGAGCTGACGGGGTTGACTTCTCCTGAGGCTTTTGGAAGCCAGGCTGTTTCCCACCCCTCGTCTTTGTGGGTGGCTGCCTTCTCCAAATCATTATGTGGCCTTCCTTTGTGTGTGCACCCCCCCCCCATCTCATTCGTTCACAAGGGGACCAGGGGTCCTGAACCTGGCCAGTGTGGGACACACTGCGTTTTTTTCACATACATATTCTTTCTAGAGAAGATTTTTTAAGTGTGTCTGTATGAGTTTATGCATGTTCCGTGTGTGTGTGTGTGTGTGTGTGTGTGTGTGTCTGTGTGTGTGTGCGCCCTTGGGCACCAGAAGAGGCCACTGGGCACCCTGAAGCTGGATTTGCAGCAGTTTTAAGTGCCACCTGGGTGCTGTGAACTGCACCTACTTCCTCTACAAGAGCATCCGGGGCTCTGAACCCCTGAGCCATGCCTCTAGACCCCTGTGTAAGACATTCTCAGGATTAATTTAATTTTCAAACTGGGCACCACAAGAGATTAATAGCAACCTGCCATAGATCATAGGTAACTCATCATCTACTTTTTTCCCCCTTTCCTCCTTTAACATTTTCGAATTTTCTCTTCAAAGAAGCTCTTTCCAGTTTCTCGTGGGTGTATGCAAATTGCCGGGGCCGCCGCCCTTGCTCTCTGGCATCGCTGGTAACACGGCGGTTATTTGACGTATTACCCCAAGTTCCTATATCCGTACCTGAGGCAGTCACACTAAAAAGCATGTCCTGGTCACAGGTTTGATGGTTTCACCCTGATCGTCCTGTCCCCATTTCGTTGGGCATGGGGCAGGATAGCATGGCAGGACTATGCCATCCCACCCACAGAGCGGCTCCCTTCAGGGCCCGGAAGTGAGGAGGAGTGATCGGGGCCATCTGTTTTTGGCTGAACCCTCTGCAGACACTTTCCACTTTGACCAGTTGTGTGTTTCTGCATTAACCGCTGCCCTGTTCAAAGAAATTCCCTGATGAGGTGTGAGAGCTGCAGTAACCCGTGGGCAGAGAGAAAGAGAAACTTAAAGGGTGATTTGATACTGTTTCCATTCGGCTAAGTACGGTCACATCTGGGACCTTATCCATTCAGCTACGTGACAGCCTGTTCACAGCTGGAACTATGTCCACTCGGCTAAGTGATGGTACACTGATGCCTGGGGCCTGGCACTTCCTGACCCTGAGTCTCAGTCAGTTTCATATACTTGCTATTTTAAACTTTTCTCCCACTTTCCTTACAACTAGTTTATACCGGTTTCACCCCAACCACCCCACAAACTCTGGTTTCCCAAATTTACCACAGTATCTGCGTCGATAAATTGAAAGGTTTAACTGAGGTCTATACCCCATTTGAATTGCTTGCACACCAGCTGTGCTCTGTCACCTTTTCTTGCTTGGTTTCTAGACTCTGAGCATTACTGCATTTCTTTCCATTTTAATGGCCTGTCTCTTTTCCACTGTTGTTTTCCCTCTGGAGCCCTGGAGCCATTTCTGTCACATTCCCTCATGCAATTTTATGGCTTAGAGAAGGAGTGTCCCTGTAACTCCTACATTCAGAGTTCCCAGCTTCTGCCCTGATCGTTGAGCCGGCACGAGCTTCTCAGTACATAAGATTTCAGGTCGTGCTCCTCAAATCCTAAAGGTTCCCACCTCAACAGAAACAAAACTTAATAACATTCTCAAGACCAGCGAGGGCCTCCCCACAGCACCCACCCAGTCTCGGATGCTGCTTCTCTGCTCTCCTTGTTCCAAGGTCTGAACAAGTCACCCACGTTCTGTGGAAACTCAGACAGTCACTGTAGGTTTCCCATCTGTGGATTCAAGCCACCACATGTTAAAATGCCCAGGGCAAGCAAGCCTCCATTCTCCAAGGACCCCTTTCTGCACCCTGAGTATCGCAGTGACTGGGATGCTGTGCTCTGCATTTGTCACTCATAGCTAAGCGCTTGGCCTCGTGGGTAGCCCAACAGGCTGGCTTATAGTCTTTGCTCCTGCTTATAGTCTTTTCTCCTTAGAGGCTTCCCTGGCTCCTTTATTTAAAACATGTCACCCATCCTCAGGTGCAACCTCTGCCCCCAACACACACACACACCCACACACCCACACACCCACACCCACACACACACACCCACCCCCCCCCACACCCCACACATGCACATGCCCTCCTAGTTCAAGAGAACTCTGCCTCGTACTGATTTTGAGACCAGGAGTATTTCTAGAGAAACATAATTTTAAAGTTGATTTTTTTTTCCAGTAGGCTTGTAGTTTCTAGAGCTCTAACTCACACCTAAAGCTTCTGTGGATTTCCCTGGCAATATGGAGACTGTCGGTAAACGATGGCGTGAGCTGTTCAAAGCTTTCACCCAATGGATGCATTCCCTACTCTATATAACAATTCATGAAAATTTCTAGAAAAATATGGAGTGTATTGCTCCTGGCTGGCTGCTCCTAGCATCTTTGCATGAAGGGACAAAGGACAAGAATGAACATAGAGACACAAACATACAGGAGCCCCCTAAAGTTTTCAAGTGCACCCCGAGACGACCTTTTCTCCTGCCAGCCTCTTATGTCTTTGGCTGACTTTACCTTGTAATTTAAGAGTCAGCGTCGGGACTGTCGGTAGTTGGTGTGAGGATGCTGACTGGGAGAGTAGGATCCTGTATCTTGGGATGAACATGTTTAGGAGCACGATGATGACAATGGTGTGATGATGATGACGGTATGATGACAATGATGATGGTGATGGTGATGATGGTGATGATAATGGTGACAATGATGATGATAAAATAGCAATAAAATTAGGATTAGAGGTGTGGGCCACTATACTCAAACATATCACTTGGTAGACAAAAGCAGGTGAATATTTGTAAGTTTAAGGCTGGTCTGATCCACATAGTAAGTTCCAGGCCAGCCAGAATGACATAGTGAGACCCTGTGTCAAGTCAGTCAGTCAACCAATCAATCAATCAGTCAATCAAATGATCTGTCTATCTATCTCAGGAAAATGGGGTTGAGAGTGAATTGGTCATTAAAACCTACTTTTACATTATGGGATGGTCCAGAAAATGTGCTCTTGCTCATCACTGGAAGAATCGGTTACAAGGGCAGCACAGCACACTTGTAGACCTCTTCTATTGCCTTTCTGTGAGCTCATTACTGAGGGCATCACAGCTGCTCAGACGGGTAACTTAACAGATGGGTCTAAGTGAAGTCCCAGTGACGGTGGGCAATGGGCAGCAGCTGGTCACCAAAGGAAGGCTGTGCTGGTTCATGTGTCACTTTGACACAAACAAGACACCGGTGGGAAGAGCCAGCCTTGGCTGAGGAATGCTCTCCATCATATTGGCCAATGGTCAAGTCTGTGGGAGCATTTTCTCTATTAATGATTGATGTGAGAGGCCCCGCCCACTATGGGCAGTACCACCCTGGGCAGGTGATTTTGGATATAAAAAAGCTGATTGAGCCATGAAGAGCAAGCCAGGAAGCACCATTCTTCCATGGCCTCTGCCTCAGTTTCTGCCTCCAGGCTTCAGCCCTGAGTTCTGGCCCTGGCTTCCCTCCATTGTTTCTCCTCCACGTTGGCCACTGTCTTCAGTCAGTGTTTTTGTCACAGCAACGGAAAGCACCTGCAGTCAAGGGAGACAGCAGAAGTCAAAGCACTGACCTTGAGGGTCTGTGTGGCTCATCAGTGCCGGCCCATAAAGCCAAGTGTTCCTGGAAGCGAAGCACAGAGGACTGAGTTTCTGCTTAGAAAGTCTCAGCAATGTGAAGCCACTGTAAACCACAGCAGCAGAGAACCACAACTCTTCTGCCGCTTCCAGCCTGAAACCAGTGTGTAGACAGCGCAGAGAAGGCTAAGAGCCCCGGAGGGACCCTGCTGTTCCACCTTACTGCTAATCTTTCACCCATGTGACCTGAAGGGCAGACAAGAGGGACACAAGGGACTGTAGGCCACTTAGAGGTACAGGAAATGGGGAAGAAATGAATAGGAGTGAGACAGTGACCTGTCAGTCTTAGTGTCTGACCACAACATTTTTACTTTTACCTCTGTTTAATGAGAGATAAGATTTTAAATTTTTCCTTTTCCCTTTTCTTCTATTTCTTTCTCCCTCCTTCCCTCTCCTTGTTTGTCTCTGTCTTTCCCCACATCTCTCTTCCTCTCCTCTTTCCACTCTCCTTCTCTCTGCCCCCTCTTTTCTCCTCCAGGATGTCCTGGATCCTGGAGTAGCTTCAGAGACCCCTCCTCTCTGTGCTTAGAGAAAGGAACAGGAGGGAAGTAAGAAGTTCGGAGACCTGGATACCTGCCTGGATTCTAAGGTAGTTTCTAAAAGTGTCTAGTTTCTTTTTATCCAAAATGCTTAGCACACTGAAGTATACTTCGCGCTTCTGTTTTCAGGTCTCTGCTTGTCATCAGTGTTAAAGCACATCAGCAGATGCTTGTTCTTATGTAATAGGAAATGTGGAAATCCCTTTCCATCCCTTCCGTTTCTAGAAAGACTCTTCCTACTCAGTAGAAATTTAAGGTGTGCTCAGGAAAAAGCCCGCACGCTTGTCTTTCATCCATATAAGTTCACAAGCTACTGTCAATCAATACAGTTCAAGTATTACCATTAACGTCTGCAACCAGCTTCCCTTGCTGAACATGAACTCAGGTTGGAAAAGGAAAAATGGCAGGAGTAGCTGCTCTCTGCTCTGGAGACAGGTCTGCGGACCTGTTGCTGGTGTGCTCGGGTAGGCTTGCCTGTCTGAAGGTGCTTTGTGCAAGAGAGAGGCCATTGTCTGCCAGGGTTGGTGTAAGCTGCAGCAGAGATGGCTCAGAATGACCTGGGCGTGCGGAGAGCCATGGGCGAAGCGAGCTCTCCTCCATGTGCGGCCCATCCCAGTGTGTGTACCTGCCCAGTCGGCACAGCGAGGTACTCTGAATAGGAAATATTCCTCGTGGGTCCGTGCATTTGAACATTTGGTTCGAGCTGCTGGTGCTGTTTGCAGAACAGAAAGTGTAGCTTTGAGAACATGTGGCCTCCCCTCCCCTGTCCTAGGACTGCTTACTCTCGAGGAGAGGTTGGACTGAGCTACAGTTTGAGTTGATCTGCACTAAATCTCCCCTCTGGACAGTTGCTCTTTGTGATGGTGTCGAGGTCCTGGGCCCTTGAGAGAGATGGTTACCTCTTGTCTCAAGGGAATTCTAACTCTGTGGAACAATGTTCTTGGGGTTGTAAGAGAGATTCGCAGTCCCTCTTCATATAGACCTTCACCAGCCGTGTGTGGACATCTGTGAAATGAGCACCTGCACTTCATAAATGATTTGGCTTCAGGCATTTTGTCATAGTAGCAAAAGGTAGAGAAAGAAAAATTGAAATCATCTCTGATGAACCATTTTCCTGTAACGCTAAAAGCAGGGGTTGATGTTGGTGGTACTTTTCTTTAACGACCAAACCTTTCACATGAGTTTCCTCACATACCAATGGTGAGCCCTGGGGAGGTTCTAGCACAGGCCCTCTGGCTGACTGGCTTGCTTGCTCCTGCGGACTGTGGCCTAGAGATGCATTTCCTGTTCCCATCTGCAAGAGACGCCCTTCTTGCAGGCTAACCCAGAGCTTGGTCAGAGAACTGAAAAGGGTGTGATAGAATTTACATAGCTGTGGGCAGCCTAAAGAATATTGGATCTTAAGAAAAAAAATGAGCTAAAAAATGCCTTGTTCCGCCTACATGAAACAGCTACCTTTGGGGCCGTAAAACAATGACAGAAACATCCATCTGGCCAGAGCTACCTGGCCCTTCACCCGGGGTGTCAGGACACTCAGCTCAGAGCGTCGCCAGCTTTTCAGGAAGACATTTCAGTCCCCAGAGGGCTTTCCTTCAGAAGTGACAGAATTTAGGTCATTGGTACAGGAGCTCAACATTTCAAAGCCCCTTTTCCGAGCAGCACTGCAAAAGCTGCCTGTCCTAAAAGGGGTCCTTATGAGCGTGTGCACAGTTATCTTACCAGAGTGTGCACAGTTATCTAACGGTCCACGGGAAGCACAGCTGACAGGACTCGCAGTCTGTGCTCCACCCAGCCAACAGCTTCCTGCTAAGGAATCTCTAGTTGTGCTTGGGTTTAATTTTTAAAAATTTTGCGCCGTACATTGTTGTCATGTCGTTTATTTTAAGAAAATGTTTGTAGTTTTGAAACATTCCACCTTCCTTGAGTTTTTGCTAAAATACATTCTCAAAGGCAATGCTCTCATCTCCGTGGCTCAGTGGGATGTTCTCCTTCACACTTGGTGATTTGTTTCTCCATCCCATGGGCTTTGAACATCTTCATCCGAGATTTTCTGAGCATGTTCAGGGCACGTGATCAACTCTGCAGTCTCTGAGACCACGAAGCCCTCTTGAGGAACACAGAAAGGTTCTCTTCTACCCCTTCGGCCCAAGGTCTCTGTAGCACTCCGGCACCCGCCGCGACCTTAAGCAGAGACTCCGCAGACGTGGACGCTGGATTCATGTCCGGTCAAGGAGAGAGCCCTTACCATTCTCGGCGCTGCAGTGTCTGCATGACAGCCATCTCACTGCTTCTCAAGAGTCTTCATTTCTCTCTCTCTCCACTGTCTGTTAGGTCTGATGAATCTTTCCCTATCTTGTATAAAAATAGACCTTCCCTTTTGACACACTTGACTCCTATAAAGCCTGTCTGTCCTTGGACAGCATATCCATAGGACACCCCCCCCCCACACACACACAGTGCTTAAAAAGAAAAGGGAAATTTGCCATGCTGGCTCTACCCAGTGACCACAGGGCCATCACCTGTTTTCCAAGGGGACCCACCATTTCCTTATCCGTAGTGTTTATGTGTGTGCATATTTGTGGGTTCGTGGGTATAAAGGTGGGTATGTGTATCACTATGTATGTGGAAGGCAGAGGATAGTCTGAGGGGTACTTCATTAGGGGGTGTCCATGTTTTTTAAGACAGGATTTCTCATTAGCCTGTAGCCAGTCAAGTACGTTAGGCTGCTGGTCAGGAGCCTGTAGCAACACTTCTGGAAATTTTTTTTTAAACACAGAAATATCATAAGAATGTTCTTCTGTTCTATTTTATTATTTACTGCTGTGGAATTCTTTCTTCATTGATTTATTTATTTAATCACTTTACAGCCTTGCTGCAGCCCCTCCCACCTCTTCCCCCAGTCTCTCGCTCACACGCTCCCCCCCACCCCCGTGGAGTGGGGATCCCGGGGTGTGGGGATGTGGGCTCCTTTGGACTGTCTGCAGCCACTGGCTATGATTTACCTCCTCCTCTAGCAGAGGCGTGTTTTTGCCAGCTGCAGATAGTGTGGCGTTTGGAATTCTGGGAACTTGTCAGAGGGCCAGGGCTCCCAGAGGTGGGAGGTGACAGGTCATCCGGGGGGGTGGGGTGGGGGTTGGGTTTGTCAGTAGCTGTGCTCAGAAAAGAAATGAAAAGTAAGAACTGAGATTCAAGCACCTCTCTCTCTCTGCCCCTCTGTTCTTCTTGCTCTCCTAGCTGGTGATAGGGGGCAAAGCTGGGGGGATAAAGGGTGGGAAAACGAGAATCCACAAAGCAACAGAGACCTGATATAGGAGCCCCAGGTCCCCAGGGCCGAAATTATGTCTTCGGGGGCGAACCCCTTTTTTTCTTTTTTCTTAATGTGGGTTCTAGGGACCCAGGCCATGCCCTCATACTGGAAACGCAAGCGCTCTACCAACCGAGCGTTGTCACCAGGCTTAGTTCTTGATTTTTAACTTTGCTTAACAAGCGTCATCCTTTCTTGGTCTCCAGGCAGGAAGCTAAGAAATGGTGAAAATCTTTTCTGGTATCTCATAGAGTTCTTGTTGAGGTTTTATTTTTTTCTTGTGTTTCTTTTGTTTGACCCCCAAGAGGTAGTTAACTTGTTCTGTGATAAGGTCATCAAAGTTTCTATCTGTTCCGAGATAAAAGAGCAACCGCCTCCTGGACGGAAGCCGCAGGTTGGGCTCCTGAAACCAATCTTTACCAGAAATTATGCAATTGGTGGTCTAGAAGAGCACAAGGCTCCAGGGCAGGACGGCTCCTCTCACTCAGCAGGACCTTGTGTGGGTACTGAACCCCAGATGCCTCCCCCAACAGGAAGCCCCCCTTTTCTGTCATGAAGAGGAACATAGGGGCGCCGGCTCCTGCCCCACCCACTGCCAAGGATGAAGCAGAAAGGCTGGTGCCCTTTGGCACTCATAACTACTCGCAGATAAGATACAGAATGAAGAGAAAAAACAGTGGGTTGCTGCCCCAAATCTCTCACGCTGGTGACCCTAGGCTTTGTACGGTGATCCCTGGTGGGGAGCAGGCTGCAGCATTTTCAGGGATCTGCAGGTCACACATCCTACCGATTTGGACATGTGTGGCCTCACAGAAATTTGAAAGGTGACACCTATGACCCGTGGATGCCCAGTGGTCCAAATACTCAAGGCATGCCTGCTCCATAGGTCTCTCCAATGTCCCTGTCATCACCCATCACAGTCTTTTGATTGGCAGAGTTTGTGCTCCACATGATAAAGAGAGGTTTTAAAAAGGTAAGATACAAGTTCGGATTTTTACCCAGAAAGTGGTAAATGCTGTCTTTCTCACCGTCTATAGAAAAGATGTCAGCCTAAAGTGAAGTTCAGGGGTAGATGGCAGAGTAAGGGCCAGCAACACTGCTGTCTCCACAAGAGATGTGGTCTTTCCTGAGGACTGTCGATCCGCGCTCCTTCCCTCGTGTTCACAAGCTTTCGGGAAGCGTGTGTCTGGAGTGCGTGGGCCCCTGGCTCTGGGAGCTCACAGCTTATCCCCTCTACTTACGGATTCCATATTTACAGGTGTGTGACTCGTGTTACAACTCTCTAAGGCTCTGCAGGGGCACACACAGAATGAGAAGCAATCTGAGTTGATTACCACACACATTCCCAGCTGAGGTCAGGGGTTTTTATTTTTAAATGTTCCAGTAGCATCAGGAGCTGTCTAGTGCTAGCAGCCTGTCCAGGGAGAGGATACGTAGTTTTGCTGGCTTCTGATTCAGTGCTGAGGAAGCAACAATACACATGAAATGTAAGCAAGTGTGTCTACTGACCACTTAGTGAACTCTGACCGGAGGGTCAGAGTTCGGCAGTCTGGCATGCCTTCTTAGTGTCGTGGTGTCTCATGCAGTCATGCTTGTATGTGACATAACTGTTGGGAGTAATGCCTCCAGAAGATCTTTTATTGTATAGGATTGTTTAGCTATTCTGTTTTTGTTTTTATGAAGTTGAGAATTTTTCTTTCAAGGTTTGTCTCCTGTGTCAATGAGTTCAAGGCTCTTCCCCACTTTTTCTTCAAATAGGTTTAGTGTGTCTGTTTTTATATTGAGGTCTTTTATTCACTTAGACTTTAGTTTTGTGCAGGGTGATGAATATGGATCTATTTGCATTTTTCTTCATTTAGACATCCAGTTAGACCAGCACCATTTATTGAAGATGCTGTCTTTTTTCCATTGTATAGTTTTGGCATCTTTGCCAAAAATCAGGTGTCCGTAGGTGTGTGGGTTTATTTCTGGATCTTCCATTCGATTCCAGTGATCCAGCAGCCTGTTTCTATGCCAGCACCATGCAGTTTTTATTACTGTTACTCCGTAGTACAGCTTGAGATCAGGGATGGAGATACCTACAGAATAATGGGAACAATTTTCTAAGTTTCCTAACTTGTTTGGAAATGAATGGGTTTAATGATGTGGCAATATTTGGGGCATTTGGGAAAAGCATAATGCACAAAACATGGGTTTGCATGAAATAACCTTAGCAGGGCTAGGGTGGACTGGCCTGGAAGTTCAAGGCTCAGCTGGCTGAGTTCACATGAAGCTCACAGAGGAGGCAACTTTGGCCTTCAATTCAAAGTAAGTTCACCAGCAATTTTACTTTCTCCTTCACATTTTAGTGATGGAATAAAACTTAAGCTGGGCTTCTGAGGGGAACAGGATGATATTACATTGCCATTGGGCTTGTAGCTCAGTTTCGTTTGGTTCATTTGTGGATTGTAATTGGGCATTTGGCTGAAGGTCTAAGTTGGATGTGGTCTAATGAGAACTAGCCTGATGCTGATGCTGATACCCAAAGTTGGCTTCAAAGTATAAGTTCACTGTGCAAAAAGAAACTTAAAAAATTTGGGGCCTAAAGTTTTTATAGGGAGATGAATATTTAATCATGTATGTGTCTGAATGTGCACACGCATATGCACGTGTGTGCGCGCGCGCACACACACACACACACACACACACACACACACACCCGGTAAAGCACTCGAGCAAACAGAAGAGGTATTGGTAGTTTTAATGATTGACAATTGGATCATGAGGATGTCTGGACCTCAGGCACTCCTTTAGAGAGCTCTTTGTAGCAGAAATAACTCTGAAAAGGAACACCAACATAACTACATAAAGAACAGAAAGTAATGTATAAGAGAGAAGGCAACATTAGCCATATTACCCTCTAATACACATTTAGAAAACTTGTTCTTCGTAGAGTTATCAAGACTGGCTTGGATGCCATGGCTCTTTCTCTGGGATTGAACCGTATAACCATTGATAATACAACTCTGCTACCAGGCAATGAACTTGACTTACTAGCTGGATTTCTAGGCATGTTTCCTAACCTGCAACAAATGGCACCGGCCAGTCATGGTGCTCTAAAGCCACGTTTGGAAGGAATCCCCGAAGCTTTCTAGGGCCTGCGCTGCACAGCATTGCCAAGTGGTCAGAACCAGCAGCAAGCTGGACTGTGGTAGCCACTCTTTGTTTTCTTTAGTCTTCCTCTTTCTATTTTAAGCAGCCTATCACAGGGCGGTACAGCACCACATAACGAGACGATTTTGAGAAGGTGCTCCGGAGGAGCCTGGTTTATGGCTCTTAGCATTGTCTGTTACACACGACATTGGATGGTAGGACCATAGAATGGTAGATTATGCAGGAGGCTTCCCTGTGTGGGCACAAAGGAAAGCAGGGCAGGGGTTCAGGATGCAGGGAGGTAACAGGAAGTAGAAAATGATCTCAGACGCTGAGCTACAGGGAACTGGAAATAGAGAACCATGCTAAATGTGTAGGAATGACTTAAGTTAGCAAGGCATGTGCTGGCTTGCTAGCTCCAGCAAGCAACTGTGCGTGTGATCTTTAAAACAGACAGAAATGGAAGCTTGGGAAGAGGAAGGAGCAGCTGGGATGAAGGAGGGAAACATCGACCAGAAAGGTGTGAAATCCCCAGGTAAGTGTGCTGGTGACTGTGTGTGAGCCTGTGCAGGCAGCGCTGGGCTGCAGAGTGGACACCGAGCTGACGCACAGGTGAGGTTTACTCACAGGTCAGTGGGAACAGAGGAAGGCAGGAGCTGAAATGACAGAAGTGGTGGGAAATATTTGGTTGCAGAGGCACAGAACGTATAAGGCAGCGTTCCAGGCTGCTGTGGAAGAAACAAGAAGACGGCAAACATATCGCTCACTGGATTTGGCCAAGCTGGGGCCACTGGTCATGGCGGGAGGAAAGCTTTGTGTGCATATACCTCCCCATGCTGGCTTTCTCCGTGTCTCATTTTGCATTATGCACTAGAGGAGCCATGCCATGATTCCTCACAGAGCCCCATCCCGGGACAGGACGGTGCCCTCCCTTCGACAGGCTACCCTGCGTCTCTGCGAGCACCCCCACTGCTCCCCTACCTCCTGCAGTCTGCACATCCTCTTCGCTCGCTTCCCCATGACTGAAGAAGCCGGGCCACATGTTATGCTCATTTTCTCTCTCTCGCTTTATGTTTTTTCTCCAACACTGTTTTGGACAAGAGCAACCTCCACACCGGCATCTATTATGCTGGTCCCTGAGGCCACCTGTTCAGAGGCCTACTAGAATCTTTTGCTCTGGTGTCTTAGACGCTTCAGTCTAACAGTTCCCAAGCCAAATCCAGATCAGCTTCCCCACCAGTTACAATGGGCGAATCACCCTCTTCTCCGTCCTCCAGCTCCACAGGCATGCCCACACTTTCTGCTGCTAAAGCTCAGGCGCCAGGCCTCCCAACCACACCTTTCCTCTGCCCCCAGCTTTATCAGGAAGTCCTGCTGATAAAGGTCCCCTGGTCCCCTCCCAACCTCTGCTACTGCCATCCCAGCTCGGGAGTGCCTCACCCATCATTGTCTCCATGGCAGCAACTGTATTATTGCCATAGCAATGATCTTATTATTTCAAACAATGCCCCCATGATCCTCGGTGCAGTCCCCACTGGGCGGTGAGGTCTGCAGCCCATTTCTCGTGAATCCCAGGTGCTGCCCAGCAACCGTGCTGGCCGAAGCACTTCTGAAGCGGCTCCACGTGCCCCGGGAGCGAGGTCACTAAAGGGAGGCAGGCTTGCTTCGATTGCTGGACTGCTGGTCTTGAGATTCATGACAACCCAGCTGTAGAGATTCAACAGGTGGACAACCCCCGTGGTGGTTCTAGCATTCCGGTTACCTTGGCCAAGGCCCAGAGAGAGCTCAAGACGGTGATTCCATCTGTCTGTTAAAGAATCAGCCATTCACTGCCCGCTTTGCTTCTTTTCTGCTAGAGCTCCTCACCGAATGCAGTGGTCCTAACTCATCCTCTTCCTCTTTCCGCATCCCAGCCTGGAATGCTCGTCCACAGCCCAAGAGTCAGCCCTCCAGCCCAACCCCCACGGTTACTCTAATCTTGTAAACTTGGGGGTAATTTGTTATGCAGCTGTAACTGACACGCAGAAAAATCTTGTTCATCTTTACATATTTTTAACCTGCTAGAGTAAGTGCTCAACGTAAAGCTGTGGAGTCCATCTCACTGCTCCGTTAAATACTTTTGGTCTTTTTGCAACAGGGCTTCTCTCTGTAGCCCTGGCTCTGTAGACCAGGCTGGCTTCGAACTCAGAGATCTGCCTGCCTCTCCCTTCCCCTCCCCTCCTCCTCGAGCACTGGGGTTAGAGTTGTGAACCAGCACAGCTGGGAGGATCAGAACTCTTGCTGTGACCCGAGGACCCTGCAGCGTCCCCTGGTCTTGAGGCACATGCGTCTGCTGAGTTCTCCTGACCCTCTGGCTTTCCTTCAGTGCCCTGAACTGGCTCTGCTCCTTTCTGCCACAGCGCTTCCTTCCTGTGCCCCACTGCTCACACCCCCTTGCTCACCATTCCTGACCATTCTGCAGCAGCTCTTCAAGAGCCTCAGGATTCCGCACAGAGGCCTGACCACAGGGCAAGTTTCTAGTTGTCTTTCTTCATGGTCCCCTGTGCGTTTTCAGCACTGTCACGCTTGCAGGAATTTTACACTTCTCTCTGAAGGAGTAGGAAGACACAGTGACTGTAATACAGCATTCACAGTGTTAACTGAGTGCCAGGATAGAAAATCAATTGAATTGGGAACCACGCATGCATTTTTACGAGTTGGCGGTTTGTGTTACTCAGTGTTCTGCTTCTGGGACAAATACCTGAGCAGTCATTTTCTAAGGAGGAAGTGCTGCTTAGTGCCCAAGGTTCTGATCTATAATTGCTTGGTGCTGTTGCTTTGGGCCTGTGGGGAGGGAGCACGGCGTGGAGGGGAGCAAGGTGTAGAGGGGAGCACAGTATGGTGAGGATCATGTTGGAGAAGTACACACCCAACTCCTGATGGCTGGGTGTTTTCTTGTGAGATAACCGATAGAAAGAGTATGTGTTACAGAGGGATGGATTAACCTGGCTCCATTAGATTAGGCTGAGCAGTCTACTGCTAGCTGGCTCTCTGGGGAGGTGAGGTGCATGGTAGCTTCCCAGCCTGCAAGGATGGAGTGCCGACCTGAGGCTGGAGAGGGAGAGGACTTCTGGAGAGACAATGGGCTTCCGTCTCCATTGGAAGAGTGAAGAAGCTGGGTTCCTGTGGCGGGACAGGATGGCGGCAGCAGTGGCAGTGGCAGCAGCAGGGTAGATGGACGAACAGTAAGGAGCAGAGTGGCTTTCTCTCAGGCCTCTGCACACCCACTGGCAGATGTTGTCCACTTGGGCGGCTCTTCACGCTTCAGTTCATTCTTCTGTAAATGCTGTTCCAGACACCAGGTCCAATCAAACTAACAACCAAAATCAGGCACTCCAGTTCTACCCCATGTCGGCTGGATACCCAAAAACATCTCCAAATGACAAAGACAGCGAGGTCGGAACCCTGTCTGATATGGTAAAGCCACACCCCCTGCCAAAACAATGCTCTGTTCTGCTCCCAGAGCAGATGGCAAGATCTTAGCACATTTATTTATTTATTGCAAGTGCATATGTGTGTGTCCAAGTGCATGCATGTACAGGAAGGACCCCGGGGAGGTCAGAGGTCACAGAAACCCAGAACTGCAGCCACAGACAGCATACAATCATCGTGTCGGTACTGAACACTGAACTTTGCCCTCTGCACGGACAGTGAGCACTCCTGACTGATGAGCCTCCCCTGCAGCCCAGAGGGCCCCAGGGAAAGCTTAGTCTTTCAGTACCCTGTAACAAATATGGTAATATAGATTCATAACAGTTAACTACTGATCCTCTGTCGAGTGATGTCACATTACATGACGAAGAAGTAGAGGAAAGAAAACACATCTGTTAATGATGTGTCTAAATGCACAAGCACAGCTAAATGGCAATTTCAGCCCTCCTTTCTGTAATGGGTCACGCAGCCTCAGCTGGGATTTATCACCGCCTTCCTCCATTACCTGGTCTGTCTTCCTTCCATCCTCAGCAAGCACCTCAGCAGGTTCTGTACATGGAATAGTGACCCCCACATTCCTTCCTGAGGGGTCTAGGCCATTTGTTATCTTGCCTGGATTGGGTTGTTGTAGTTTCCTATTGATGTTTACCACAGGGTATGGCAAAAATCCTGCAAAACCTGTTAAACTCCAGACAAACTCTTGTGGAGAAGCAGCCCAGTGTCCCTCTGGTAGCCTGGACCAGTCACTCCTGGGTCCTAGCTGGTTGACTCCGGGCATCAGGAGCAAGAAGTGGCCAGAGGAAGCCTGAAGTCTTCCCTTCCGGTTCCACGGAATCCTTTTGTAACCCGACTGAAGTTCCCCATTTGGAATAACAACATACAGGCAGCAAAGCACGTTCTGAGGAGGACAGATTGTAAACGTGTTCGTGGCTCACGATGGATGGCGACAGATTACGTCATTCTTTCCACCCCTGGCTGTGGGAGAAACTGTAGGGTGCTGATGCAGAAGAGACTCTTCCTTTTGGAGACTCTGCCCCAGGCCTCTAGGCTCTTTTCACTGGCCAGTGCTGTAACTGTGACATTCAAAGTCCATTTCGCCCCCTTTTAGGACAAGCTGCTCCGGGATGGAGGGAATGTAGTTAAGGCAGTGGGTGGGGTCTGTGGGCACAGGCCCGCGGTTGCACTTCTTTGTCTGTGAGACCAGTTCCTTTTTCAGGAGCAACGCTGTGTGGGGTAGGAAGACGGGAACGAGGCATCCTGTTAAGTCTGTGGGTGGTTGTTTTGGCTGAAGCGTTACACATGGGAGACACAAAGTCACACTAAGAGTAAGTGTGCCAGTGAAGACAAAATATTGCATTTCTTTGATGGAAGAGGGCCACGCTAGTTAACATGACACCAACCTGCTGGCTAGACCCCTCCGCACCTAGAGAAGAGAAAACGATATTAGATTAGACCGCTTTAGGCAGACAGTGGGCAGAAAGCATGGACATTCCACAGGGGGCAGGAAAAGTGGAACACGGCAGAGCATGCCACCTCAGTGCAGTCACGTCACAGAGCTCTCAGAGGACCAGGATGAGGGCACAGCTTTACTAGACTGAGATTCGATTTAGGAGTCACACTTTCCTGCCTCCGAGTGTCCAGTAATCAAATTGTGTGTTGGGTGTTTGGGATTGGAAGTTAGTGGATTTCTGAGTCAGTAGGGCGAGTGGTCAGCACCCACCTTCCTGCAGAGGTTCCAAGGGTCCACACTGACACAGGCACTACCCTAGCCCTAGCTCTGTGCACGGATAAGCTCTGGGGTGCCTGCTGGGACCCTAGCAAGACTTGGCCCACAGTCCCCTCTTGCTTGCTCAGATGGAATGCCTCCTGAGGTATAGGACATGCAGTCCCTCCTCTCACTGGCACTAGAAACAGAGACCTCTCGTGTGCACTGCTCCCCAGGTCCTGAACCCCATCTGTGCACCAGTCCAAGGGGGAAAGAGGGCCATGCCTCCCAGCGGGCTGAGGGCCTGGGGTTTGCCAAGAGAGAAGATGGTTCAGCTCCGTGTTTTCTTTAAAGTCTCTGTGGAGCTGGAAGTCTGAAGCCTCCCGTGGTTGTTTGCTTTTGCAGCCATGCACGAGGTCTTCCTTCTCCTGGAAACGATGGTCTGAGACAAGGCGGAGGCCGAGCTGTGGGATGTAGCGTTTTCAGGAACCATTTTCTTACAAATGGTGACAGATCTCAGCCTGGGGGTCCTCTGCTGAGAAACCCCGCTCGGAGAGCCCATTGCACCAGCTCCTCTCTCGTCTGTAAACCAATGTGCCAGGCAGGGCAAGCCACGCTAGAACATGAGTGTGAATGGATGCTGAGAACACAGCAGTGCCTCAGGGTCTCGGGATGGTGAGGTTCCCACTCGATGGCCTGACAGGCAAGCATGGCTCGGCTTGTGCTCATGCTCTGTGAGGGATAAAGAACTGTTAAGGCTTACCTACTGCACTCCTTTGTTAAAATTCCAATATTATTGACTTAGAAGATATTCTTGCCATTGAGGTAGTAGCTACACCTATGGCAACACAACTCCGATTTTATAACTCCATACAGGAGGTTACCACATCTTTCTTCAGAATCGTGTAAGTTCCTCTGCCGTATCTATATTGCAGATCCAGGTTTGGAAAAAGTAGTTTGCTCTGCTAAGTGGCTGAGCCAGGGACCCCTCACCACCCTCCTCCAAGGACCGTGTCTCTAACCCAGCAGGATCTCCTCCTCGGAGATCACAACCTCAAGTGCTCTCATGCACCCCGCAGATCTGTAGAATGTCTCTAAATCCAGGCCAAAAAAGGGGAGAGTGTGGCCGAGCCCAGCAGCTGCTTTGATTAACTTTGAGAAAATGAGACAGGGATGGAAGAAAGGGAGGCAAACCCCGCAGCTGGAGGGTGGGGAGTGAAGAGGGGTGTGAAGTCACGCAGGAGAGACAGGGTGCTCAGACTAGTCTCAGTTCCTTTGAGGGCTGCAGCATGGTTCAGCGGTTAGAGCACTGGGTGCTCTTCCAGAGGTCCTGGCTCCATGCCTGGGAGGCACACACTGGCTCACAGCTGTCTGTCCCTACAATCCCAAGGGGCCTCCAAGCATTTCTGCACACATGTGGTGCACATACACACTTGGGCACACACACACATAGATCAGCAAATTCATAAATACTCTGAGTTCCTTAGAGGACAGATCTAGAGGTAGAAAACATGGATTTGTCTTAGTTTCTGCTTGTTTTAGGAATTTTCAGACTTTGTTAAGAATCCTTTAGAATTCTACAGAATGTCTTGATTTTGAAAAACGCCAACTGCTGCATAAGGGTGCTGACTACGGTCTGAGAGGTAATCACAGGTCTCGTGACCACCACACGGCCTTAGGTCAAGATGCCAGCACACAGAACACGCAAAAAGAAGATGCAACGTGCCTTAGGGTGCAAGCAGCCAAAGAATCATGGCCTACGGTGTCACCCTGGGAGGGTTCCACAGAACCCCCAAGCTTGTGCTGGACCTGCCTGTAACCCCAGCTCTCAGGAAGTCAAGGAAGGTGGAGCTGGAGTTCAAGGCTGAAGCACAAGCAAAACCAACATCCAACAACACAGAGCAAGTCAGAGCAGAGCAGAGCAAAACAATATCAAAGCCTCAAACTAGTTGGGAAGGAAACTGAGATGCTTATAATGAATTATTTTCACCTCCGAAGTCTCAATCATTCCCTTTCCTCTTGCACACATAACTAGAAGGAAGAGTCTAGCCTTTCTCTGGGAAACTGTACTTCACACTGTCAGTCTTGGCCACTGTGTATACATGATGCCCTGTGCACTGGGCATAGTCCAAAGCCATTGGCTTATCTAACCTCAGCCTCACTCTCTCTTCTCTGGTACCAGTGCCCAGGGTGGGGAAGGGCTTGCCGCACAGTAGATGGGGCTGGACCCTGAGGCCACACAGGCTTCCAGGTCCTCGAGAGCTCACTGACTGTCACTCCTTTGCAGTGTAGCCTTGCTGCTGTGCTTGGAACTGTCTTGGCAAGGCCAGTGTGTCACAGTGTTCTGGAGGAGGATATATATATATTTAGCTCAAAGCTTGATTCATGGATAGTTCCATGGGTAGGACAAGGGGTTAGCTGAGTGAGAAATTACCCTGAGCCTGGACAGAGCTGCAAGCCATGTGCAGCTACTGCACTGGATACCAAGAAGGGCGCTTTTCCTTAGCACGGCCACAAGCATTTCTGCTATTACCACCGGTTCTTCAACTTCTGTGTCCTCACTCCTTCTGTGTCACCTTGAGCAAAAACTCATCTTGGCTCCCGGCTCTATGGGATCAGGCCATGGGTGTTTGGCCCGGTAGGCTTGGGCAGAAACTCCTGTAGACAAGAGGATGTGGCAGATGTCTAAGCTTCAGAAGCTTAGCGGACAGTTACCTGGGGCTCAGCTCTTGTTCAGGGATCTCGCATTGCCCGACATTGTGTTTGCCACGGTGTGATAGTATCAAGGCCACACACAAACTTCATGTGTCCTTCTGCAGATAAGCTACACAGGCATATCTAGAATCCATGTGATTTCCCCACAGACTGGGCAGAAGTCTTCTGGTGGAAAAGGTGGTTCTAGGAGGGACAAATTAACAACTTTATGGTGAGGCCTCTTCTCCTCTCTGGGTCACGTCTGAGTTTGTTGGGGTGAGCCGTGTGGCCTTGGATGCGCCTCTCCCGCTTTTTCAGGGATCGTGTCTGCTCTGGTTAAGAAGCTGGGGACCCCTCAGAACTCACCCTTCCCCTCCCTCAGCATTGACTTCTGCAAACTTCGCTTAACTGATGGCACCTCACCAGTTACCAGGAAGCTTATCTTATCTGGGGTCGCATCTGCCGACTCTCAAGAGCGCAACCTTGTCTCTTATGCACTTTGGCGTCACACAGCAAGAGGTGTGGGAAGAAGCTGGGACTCCAGCCGCTGGGCTGAGGAGGGCTGAGGCCCGGAAGGAGACTCAGAATTCCTCTCTGGCTTCACCTTCAGACCAAACAGAGGACCCTGAAAATGAATCCATTTGATCAGAAGGTGAACGCCAAGTCCTTCCGGTCTCTATGAGCTTAGCAGACACAAATGTGGCAAGCGTCCTGAAGGCACTTTTGCTGGGGAGCACAGAATATCCAGGATATTTGTGTGTTTTGGGCTGTTTGCGATTTTTATTTTGGATGTTCTGATTTTTGACAATATCTATTTTTATCAACTGATGAAAGTCTCAGTTTGTTGGGGACATCAAAGCTGAGTGAGCCAGAGTGTCTTCCCCAGATTTCATACATGCTTTAATCTGCGTAGGAATTTATTTAAGCCGTAAAGGGGAAGTCACACCTTTTCATGCAGGAGGGAGGTTTCTGCTCGTCAGATTTTATCCACATACAGAATTCAAGAAAATTATGTGGAAAGACCATACTTTCTCCAACTGTTTCTTGAATATTTTATCACAGTGTTTGCTCTAGGTGCCTGTTGCCTTGACGGCAGGAGTTGTAGAAGTAATAAATGCAGAGGAGTGAAGCTAAGGAGAAAACCCACCCACTATCTTACCCTTGTAGAGGGACATTGCCAAGAGTTTGCGAGTCTTGATTTTAGACATTTCCTACCATGTCTCTGTACGTGCATATGCACATAAACACATATTGCTGTACACATGCATGTGTTGACCCATGTATGTATTAAGATCTTAGCATAAACTACCTTTTAAAATATTCACAGAGTTTGCAGCTTTCTCGAGATACAAATGACGTGATGGCTTGCACATTGAGTTGTGCAATCTGGCGAGTTTTGACACAGGCATATATGCTTGTGACGCCATTGCCACAGTGAAGTAGCGATCATGCCTATCAAGGTGCCGTTTCCACACGCCTTTGGCAGTTCTTGGCTCTTGTCTCCCACGGAGAGCACCTCCATTTGTGGTTGTACGTCAGTGGGGAGTCCCTGTCCGTGGGGAGCCCCAGAGCTTTCTGCAGGAAGGGTGCTCTCTGCCTCCTCTGGCTCTTTCACTTCCCAGAGCCTCTGGAAATTCACCCATCTCATTGTGCATATCAGCATGTCGCTCTGCTCCCTTTACTGTTTGTGACAGTTGACATTTCTTTTGAACATTTGTACAAACTTAGTAGTGTCAAAGTTTCCCCTCTGACGTGGCTCATTTGTGTCATCTTCCTTTTTTTCTCTCCAGTCACCATGTCTAGAAGGAGGCTGATCAATTTTAGCGATCTCAACAAACCAGCTTTTGCCCTCATTGGTTTTTCTTCATTGTTTTTCAGTGTCCTGTCTCATTTTTTTTTTTCTATGCTGATGCTGTTTCCTTTCTTTGGACTTTTTGCAATTTCTTCATTTACATTTTTCTTAGTTTCTTAGGTGGCAGCCAGGACTCTTAGTTTGCATCTGTCACTCTCGTGTAGTCCAGGAAGTCAGTGCTGTGAGATTCCCTGTCATTGCATCTTGTCATTTTGATACAAGTATAGATTCCATTTCAATTTAATTCTAAATGTATCTTCATTTTCTTCCTGACGTCTCTGAGTTGTGTATTGGTAAATGGTCTATCACTTCGTTTCTGAATATTTCCATTTGTTAGACTAGATAGTGTCACAGTTGTTGAAGGAAGAATGTTAAAATGTCTGGCTATGATTCAAGATTAGCATATCTTCTCTTTAATTTTCAAGTTTTAGTTTTCTTCTGTTTCAAAGTTCTAAAATTAGGAACAAAATATCTATGTTTGTTATAGTCTTAGGTGGATCGACCCTTTATCATTACTCAGTGCTTCTCTTTATGATAAGAAATATATATATATATATATGTCTAATATACATCCTCAATTAATATACATAAAGTAAATATATTATATATTTGACTATATTATATTTCTTATAACAGTATATGAAAATGTATTATAGATTTACGTTTCGTTTTAATTAAATATGTAACAGTATGTATTTAGAAAATCTCCCTTGACAAAGATGAACACGGTGTCCAGGTGTGGGGGCTCAAGCTTGGATCCCAGCCCTGGGAAGGGAAGCAAAATAGAGCATTCCCTTCCTGCAGTCCATGAGTTTGTTTCTGTCAAATATCTAGATGCACACATGACGAGAGCATGCGTTAGCTCGTCAGACGGAGGCAGAAATGAGTTGAAGAGTGCTGGGACTATCTCTCAGCACAGAAGCTTTCTCTGATAATGGAAACCTCAGTGCTGTCAGCTTCCTGATGCTACAGACATCACGAGGCCCACTGGGCATGAGTTAGAGCTGAGCTTCTGACCTTGTTGTTGGAAAAATGGAAAAGAAAATGGAAGAAGGAAGAGGAATCGAGTCATTCCATCCTAGTAGGTCCCCTTGGTGTATCCTTAAAGATCCAGGAGAATCAGCTGTTGATTTACAGGGCTACATGGATTATTTGTCTATTGCAACTAAGCAAGCCGCCGTAGAACTTAGCAGCTCACAAAGGAAATGCTGATGACTTTCATGGTTCCCAAGGGTCAGGGATCAGAGGGAATGAGGTGATATGACTTAGGTGAGCCTGGAGAATTCACACTCGGTGACTGTGGTCAGGGACTATTGCTCCTGTCTCTCCAAGCACGCCATCTGCTTGGGATGGAGCTTCTCTGAGGGCGAGCCACTCCAGAGAGACGATGGTGTGTGGTCACAGCTGGATTAAGAGGCCAGGCATTTCGGCTTACACTGTCACACTGACCTGCCTGGGCAGGAAAAGTCACCTGGGACCCTCCTCAAAGCTCCTTTCGGGAGAGCTCCTGATTGGCTCCCAGTGCTCACCTCTGCTTAATCTAAGAACAGGCAGTGACAAGAATCTTGTTAGAATGTGGAAAGATCTTTGCAAGTTTCATAGAAACCACTACTTTTGGAGAGGTTTGTATGTTTTCCTCTCCCCTCTCCTCCCCTCTTCTTTCCTCTCTACCCTTTCCTCTCTCATCTTTCTCCCTTCCCGCTTCTCTCTCTCTGTCTCTGTCTCTGTCTCTCTCTGAGACAGAGACTGTAAAAACCAAGATTTTAGATCAAGATGATTTATTTTCTAAGTGAGCAGCTCCATTGAACGTGACTCGTATCCCTCAAATCCCGCACGAAGTACCTATGTGCACTCCCTGAACTTTGGAGTGGAGTAAGAGCACAGGGCTGAGCCCTAGAGCTCGGCCTGATTTAAATGTCGACTCTTTCAGGACAGGGAAGGAGTTACTGCCGTGTTCCCCTCTGCCGTGTTCCCCTCTGCTGGTCATGTTAGCAAACTGGACCTCACTAAAGGCAACCGTTTCCATCCAAAGCATGGAAGACCGAATCAGCTCCTGAACACAGAGATTTTCTCCATTGTGGAGTCTAGAGAGTTCCAAACGAGTTTACCACTCTGTGCCCAAAACCAAGCTGAGCGTGCTCAGAGACGTTGTCATTAATTGCTGATTTGTACAGATCTTACTCTGCTTTGCTTACTTATGCAGACATGCCTTAAATTTTTACCCCCTCCACATACACACACACAACCCCCAGCTAGCTTTGGCTTTAGGACATTTGGTCTTGAGACATTTTTTAAAATCTCTGCTGTTTTTGTGGGGGTTGTTTCTACGACTGTTTTTGTTGTTGTTGTTGTTGTTGTTCTGGTGTGTGTGTGTGTGTGTGTGTGTGTGTGTGTGTGTGTGTGTGAATACCTCGGGAGGCCAGAGACCAGCTTGCAGGGAGCCAGCTCTTTTCTTACATTGCCTTTATCTTGGGTAGGTAGGTAGCTCAGGCTGTCAGGCTTGGGGACAAGGCCTTCACACCCACGAGCCATCTGACCAGCTTCAGAAACCCCTTGTGAGGAGAGCTAGCTCTAAGAAGCACAGTTCTTTTTGCTGGATGGAAAATGAGGGTATATCAGGCTGGCGGGAGTGAATCCAAGACCTTCTGGTCTCTTTTTCCAGATAGCTGGACTGTGTTCTTCCTGTGAGATAGATGCGATGCAGCCATCTCTGAATGCACACTTCTCAAAGCCTCCACAAATAGACACACATACCAAAGCAATCCAGGGCTTCTGAGACCTCTCCTATGTTCCGTTCAACATGACCTGTTTATTGCTAGCCCTCTAAGACCTCAAGATTGGTCTCTCTAGGTTTTGTTGAAAACACCACTATTCATTTAGATAGTACCAAAGACGTAGGTGTGAGGGATTATAAACACTGTTCTAAAGATAAAAAGTTGTGGCAGAGACGGGCCAAGCTCTGAAACATTGTTATTATCATATTCATATGTCAGTAATGGTGATATAAATAATGATATCAAGAGATCTAGCGTTAGGGTAGAACCATAGGCCGGTGGCTTCCTCAGGAGGAAAGATCATCTTATCAGCTTTCTCTGGGTTGATGTGATAAACACAGTGGCAGAAAGAAACTTGGGGAAGGAAGGTTTATTTCTTTTTACACTTCCCTGTCAAGCCCACCACTGAGGGAGCTCGGCACAGGAACTCACTCAGGAACCCGGAGGCAAGAACTGAAACAGAGGCCATAAGGAACCTCTGCTTACTCGCTTGCTCTCCCCATCGCTCAGTCTGCTCTCTTAGACAATCCAGACCCCTGTGTATGGTGGCACGCTCACAGTGCCTGGCTAGTTCCACTTAATTATTAAATGAGGAGGTGCCCCAAAGCCTTGTACACAGGCCAATATGATGGAGGCGTTTCTCACTTGAAATTTCTTCTTCCCAGATGATTCCACACTCACTGTGTCAAATTGAAAAAATAAAAACTATCCAATGCAACTATAGTTTTACAGCAGCCCTTTTAACTTTTAAAAGGAGTTTGATTGTTATGAACGCCTTACTTTGAACCCCAAATTTTCAGACTCATGAAATGTTACATCCTCTCCCCGAGTTGTTCAGGGTTGCGTCCCGTGAGACCGAGGCTGTGTCTCACGCATGTGCTTCTGTTTCTGGGATAATGTTGGGTCTATCAGCCAGCATGTGCTTGATTGCGTGTGTGCTTTCTCCATTCTCTCGCAGTGGGGAAAGAGGGGCGGGGCTCCATAAACTCGCGCTCCACGTGGAGACTGTGGGAGGCGGCTGGGTTTGCTGCTGCCTTTTCAGCTCTTACTTGTGATGTCCATAACTGCAGAGTCGATTTGGCTGAAATACGGGGAGGGGAGTCACTGGCTTCATGACACAAGGAAAAAAGAAAAGGCGTGAGACCAGAACCCAGGCTCTGCCTCACACTTGCTACTCCCTTGACCAGATGTGACAGCGCCTGAATTTCTAAGAGCTCCGCCTGGTCAAAGTCCTAAAGGGGCTTCTGTTTTGTTTTGGTTTGGTTTTTTGTTGTTCGTTTCATTATTTTTTTTTTTTAAACGTTGTTGTGCCAAATGAAATGTGCAACTATGAGGCATAAAACCTTTAGTATTTGTTAGGATAGATTATCTTTACATAGGCTTTTTACTTAACAGCAACAATGCCCTTTGCATAAGAAATTATTCTGAGAGATCAAAAAAAATTGCCCCAAATTACACAATAAGTAAGAGATAAAACAAACAAACAAACAAACAAACAAACAAACAAACAGATATTACCTAAAGCTCACATTCTTTCTCCATATGAAGGGCTTTGGTTAATTACACATCCCCATGGTTCCAAAGCCACTAAGGTTCACAGAAAATAATTGTAGGGATAATGAAAGCCTGCCTACTTAGAATTTTAGAGTCCTTAAAGTGAACCCAGGAGATCTTTATTACAAGAGGCCATTTGGAAACAGGTGAAAAGAGCCCCATTGTGGGGGCCTTGGATTCTGCCTTGGCTTGTGCCAGCCAGTGGCATGGGTAAGAGAACCATCCTCCCAGAGTCCTGTCAGGCTGTGGAGATTGCAAGGGATAATGTGAGCTTAGTCAGTGCACAAAGAGCTGGCTGCACACACTTAAGTACTTGACATGTGCCAGCGTCTTCGGAACCTTGACGCAGAAGTGTCAGCAGTAAAGCTGGCTGCAGAAATGCGCACTGTCTCTCTTGGAGCACAGCTGCAGGGAACTCTGTTTCATCTACCTGCTCTCTGAGAACAGTGAGAGACCTGGCAGGAATCGGGCTGGTTTTCCTAGAGTCCCCGCCAAGGGCTGCAAAGCACACTGTAGATGCTCTGAGAAGGTCCACGGAGATAAGTCCAAATCTGGAAGTGCATTGTATCTCTAAGGGGAACGGGGGAAGCAGTGAAGATGGTGACAGCAATCTCTGAGTTAGGGCAGTCAGTTTCTATCTGTCAGTAACTGGGTTCCTGTATCTCAGCTGATAAGGAGACTGGGAGGTTTTACAGACAGGGTGGTGACCACATTTGCATAAAGCTATTAGAGAAGTTGCCTCTAAGAGCTGATAAGGTCTGGTGCTGGGAAGCTGAGGAGGATAGATGTCTAGGATCTCTGGCTGATGGTAAGTGCCTTCGAAGAGGTTTCTTTTCTTGTTGTTTTATCAAAACTAGGTTTATCTCAAAGGGAAAATCCTTTTCCAATACAAATTTAGGTTAAAGATAATAATTACTACAACCTTTGTTTGTGAGAAAAATAGCATTATTAATGGAAAAAAAAAAAGCAAGTTACTGAGTGATAAGGCTGAGATCTTGCATCTGGTGCATGAGTTGGGATTTTGGGCTCCAGTGTTGAGATGCGCTGGGATGAAGTTGTGAAAGGACATCAGAGCTTAGAACACACATCTAGAATGCGCATGGATTTGTGGATCATCCCTGGGCACCACATACACTAGAAATGACAGGATGACATGTTCCTGATTTAAAATGTTTAGTGAGAGGCTGTAGGTAGTGAGGAGGGATGTGAGGCGGACAGTGAGAAACGCTGAGGGAATGGGATGGTCAGGGCATCTCTGAGGAAACCCTTCCTAGTCCTGCTGCTTGCTTTATCATTCCATCTAACAGTCTTGTCTCTCTGAGGGTTTCCGGAAGAATGTAAGCAAACTATGTCAGAACTGGTCCTAAAACTCTCCCACTGAACATCTGTTTCTCATCGCTGGTTCTTTCAGGCAAATAGGAAGTGCAAGCCTGTATCTGCAAAGTCTCTAACCAGATCCTCAAGCCTATGGGCATAGCACTATCCTAGTCTCCTCACGAACATCTGGACCCCACCTCAGCCCTAGTCTCCTCACGAACATCTGGACCCCACCTCAGTCATTCTCCATAAAGAGAAGTTGAGATAGACAGTTCAGACGTGCCCATCTGCATTTAAGCCCTGTTCTTTTCCTTGTCTGCTATTGGGGTCGTTGAACCTAGCACCTCATGCATGCTGGCCAAGTGCTCTAGCACGGAGCCCCGCCCAGCCCCAAAGTTTAGATCCTGTTCCTGTGCTTATTTGCTGTAGAATTCTGGGAAGCTTGGCTGTCTTTGTCAATTCTTGAGTTCCTTCTCTGGAAAGCCAGCACCTTGGTTCTAAAACCAAGCTCAACAGGCAGTTTCTAAAGATGAGGTGTTGCGATAAGAGAAAACGTTTAGTGCCAGGAGTTCATCATTGTTGTTCTTCCTGTCCCTGCTCTAGGCGTGCTCATCTACTTGTCCAACTGTTTGGGTGCTGGAGCTGCTAGTTTGAAAGCTGTTGAGGGAAAGAGTTTGGTCCTAAGTTATTTTTCTACCTGGGTGCCTGTATATTTGTGGACCCATAGCTTAACTGAATCTACAGGAGGGGTGTGTCCCTGGTTTTAAGAGCCCTAATGATAAATATATATATATATATATATATATATATATATATATATATATATATATATTAACCACATACTATTACAAGCTACATAGATGAATTCTGGCCCTCATAAAATACCTTTTATATTGTTATTCATTCATTGGTTGGTTGGTTGGTTCATTTTTTAGTTCATTTCTTCTTTTGCTCCTTCCTTCTTTCCTCCCTCCCCTCTCCCCTGTCTCCTTCTTTCCCTCCTCCATTCTTCTTCTCTATATTTCCTTCCATCCATATCTCTCTGTATCCTTTCTTTGTCTTTGGAGACAGAGCCTTGCTATGTAGCCCAGGCTGGCCTCGAACAGGAGGGCTTCTTGACTCAGCCTGTCAAGTATAATACAACAATGTTGGCGCTTCTCTCATTATGAATGCATGTTAGAGGCAGAGGGAGGCAGGTCAGTGGCCAAGCACACGCTTAGCACAGCTGACGACCCACCCAACCACCAGCACACTAAAGAAAAACCAATCCAAATGAAAACGACGATCTTTGCTCTTCCTGTTTATCTTTTTTCTAACTAACTGTAAGAGGACAGGGTTTTAAAGCAAACCTACTTTCCTAAATGTCACTGATTGGGTATTACCCTGTAGTATTTTCTTTTGCTTCACGAAGCCTCCACACTTCCTTCCCTCCTTCATCTCAGTGCCCTTAAAAATAGTTTCATCATTCAGAACCTACATCAAAATACAGTGCTGCGCCTAAATCTGCTTTGCTTTTTACCCACGACACTGGCGTGAAAGTGCTCAGGGCTCAAGACGGTTGACCCTGATGACCCCCTGACTTGCTTTTATGTCTTCCCTACTCCTTCCTCACTCGGGCCGCAGGCCTTGGACTCTCAGATCTCATCATCCTTCTTCAGCAGGGCCCCAGCTGGCCTGGTCCTCCCTTCCGGGCTGTGCTTCTGCTGTTGCCTGAAAGCCACTCACCTAGGTAGCCTGCTCATGACATCTGTTGTAGCATCGCTCCTGGACCTGTCCCTTTATTTTCTCCTTAAATGTGCCATGATCTAATATTTCCTAAATACCTTTGACTTACTTAGGTTGTTTATTACCTCTGTCTTCTAGGGCACAAACTTTCCAGCAGCAGGTAGTGTTGTACCCCTCTGTTCTGTCTGGTGCACTCCGGTAGCTCCCGTGTCTAACCCCCACAGCAGCCTGACGGTAAATGTGTTATGGTTGAAAACCCATTTGAGGCAGAGTTGGCATGTTCCACTGTAAAAAAAAAAAGTCTAAAGCCTGGAAATACTTACCAACGTGTCACCAGCCCCGATTTCAGTTCCCGGTCCCCAGGTAAAGGTGGAAGAAGTAAACTGACTCCATAAAACATAGCCTTTGACTACGTCATGTGTGCTAGCACAGCATATCCAATCATCATCATCATGACACACTAAAAACATCAATCAAGAGAATTCCTTCGAGAACAACTGTTCTCGGAGTTTTTGTTAGGAGTCACTGGCTTCCAGGGACTGTGGCGAGGGTTTGTAAAATGCTACCTCAGTCACCAGGAGAGCTTTCTCCTGCCGTGACAGACCCCAGAAACGGCTGCAGTACTGGGACCTCCTGCCGCACAGGTCTCTAAACCAGCGATGGAGACATGCTCAGCTGGGTGAGACTGGGACCTCTGCTCACTGGGCCACGCCGAGCAAGGCAGCATTTCCTCTTTCCAGGAGACAGACCCTTGTCCCCTCCCTTCCCAGTGAAACAGTCTAGTTTCCATCCTGACAATCTGCAACCTTCACTGCTCAGCGTCACATAAAGAGAGGACCTGCTGTTAGGTGTTGGGTGATTTTGCTTGGGGTATTTGGGGAAGAGTTTGCTTTTTTAGGTTTGAACGACATGGCGTTTTTCGAACGTGCCGTCTTGGGGAGCCATCAACCCGCCATGTCCTTACAGCGGTCATTCCGGTGACTGTTCCCACTTTCACTCTAGCGGTCCGGCCGGCACACTTCCGAGCCATGTTCAGATTTGACATAATGGATGTGGTTTGTTGGCGGACTTTCTTTTAAAAGCTGTTTTATCTGGTTCCTCTTAGTCATGTACTGTGTAGCATGTAGACGCGTTATGCATGAGGCGGGATAAGTTGCCACAAACTTGTAGACGATGAGCCTCACCTCATTTAAGACGTCGCCCATGCCTTCTCATGTCCGCCTCTGCAGACAGTTACCCTCTCTCACCGTCCACACCACCCAACCCCTTGAGGCATATTTTCTTTCCCGTGTGACTTCTTTCATTCCTAACGTTTCTGGGATTAATCGATGTTGAACAAATCGGTGGTTGATTCCTTCGTTTTGCTCAGCACCGTTCTGCCAGCACAGACGGTTGTTCTTGGGCATACTGGTGGACACTGCAGAGTGTCCGGTGTGTGCTGCGTAAATCAAGCCACTGCGGACAGTCACAGAGCAGTCTTTTTGTATGCGCACATCTTTATTTCTCTCACGCTAACAGATAGGGGAATTCCTGGGTCCTACAGCAAATATTTATCCAGAAATGACTGAACTGTATTTCTGTTGCTTTACACGCTCATCAGCTGTATGCGCGCAATGTCTGAGGTCTGCAATTTCTTACCATCTTGCCAATACTTGGAATTGCCAGTCCTTTTTAAGAATTGGATAGAAACTAGTATTGTATAATGGTTTAATTATGTTAACACCTATAACAACTGATGATTCCGAATATTTTTTTCCATGAGTTTATTGTCAAATGATGAAGTTTTCCTTTTGTTAAATTTCACTCTAGATCTTTTTCTCATTTTTGAACTGGCTGATACATTTTCTTTATATTGGCTTAAAGGAGAATTTTGTGAATAACAGGTATACAAGTCATTCTTCAGATGTGTAGATTTTATTTATCAGAGACTCAGGGGTAATACATATAGATTTCAATGTCTTTTGAGGTGCAGACAATCTGACTCCGGCCAAGGCCACTCCACTCATTTTTCTTTGATGAGTAGTGAAGTCATTTGCATGCGTCTGGTTTAAATTCCTTTCTTGCACTAACTTATAGAGATTTTATGTTATAAAATATGATCTATTTTGATTTGTGTCTGAAAAGTTTTCCACCTAGCCGATTTTTCCATCATCACATGTTGGAAAAATTATCATTTTTCCATATACTTATCTGTATACTTTCACCAAATGCCAATTCCCTTTCTGATTGAGTCAGTGTTTAGGGGTTTCTTTCCAGTCTTTGGCTGCTGTGTGTAACTGTGCCAACACCACACTGTACAGTGAGTCTAGTTCTGTATGAAGTCTTACTATCAGGTTGTTACGGTCTCCAACCGTGTTCCTTTTCTTTGAAACAGTGTTTTGGATATTCTAAGTTCTTCAACTTTTCTTGCAAATCTTAGAATTCCCCAGAAAAGTGTACACACACACACACACACACACACACACACACCACACTGATGCTGGGAAAAAGCAAAGCCACAATCACCTGTACCCAAGGGAAGATGCACCTGCAGTCAATTGACGTATGACAAATCCGTGTCCCAGTGACAGAGGTCAGGGGCCTTCGAGGCTGCTCTGAGGCCTGAGTGGTTCTTACTTGTGTCTTAGTCACTGCACATGTGCAAACACTTAAGACTGTTGGCAGTTTGTCTCGTGAGGACTGCCACCCCTTCCTGGCTTCTTGCTGAGGAGATTTTCTCATGGATCATGCCTGTGTGACTCAGGCAGGCCTGACCTAACACAGGAGAGGAAAGAAAAGACAGAGCTCCAGGAGAGCTGCGGCCCCTGGGTCGGGGCACATCACTCTTGTTGTGCCCACACACCAAGGCTTGATGCTCAGACCCAAAGCTCTTCCTGCTCGGCTGACTTGGCTCATCCAACCAATATTTTTTTTTCTTTTTTCGTGGCAAGCCCGGTTTCACATGCAGATCACATAGTAATGTAAATGTCAAAATTAATTTGCTTCTAGATCTCATATTCCCGTGTGTGTGTGTGTGTGTGTGTGTGTGTTGGGGGGGGATCAGAAAATGAACAAACACTGCTCTTTAGTGGGATGTTAGAAAGTGGCAAATACGCCAGAGAAGTGTAAAGTGGGAAAGGAGATAGGTATGGAGACACTGCAGATTCTAGTTGATGGACCAGGAACTCACCAGAAGCGCTAGGGAGCAGAAGCAGCTCACATATAATAACTGCTGTACAGGTGATCAAAGCATGGTACATCCCCCCATTGAATGTAATTTCCCCATTGAAAGGAATGACTGCTGGCCCATGCTCATTGAGGAGGAACCTTGAAACATCTTGTTAAACAAAAGAAACTAGACACAAGAGGCTATATTGTATCACTCTGCTGATACTAAACATTCAGACAGGGCGAAATGTTCAGACACAGAAAGGGTTAGGCTGGGACGCCCAGGAGGGGTAACAGGGAGAGACGGCTACAGGTCTAGTATGGAGGCAAAGAAGAGAATTTGCAGTTGGTGTTGGCGATTGTTCAACGCTGTGAAAGGACTGTCAGGGAGTTGTACACTTTGAGGTGCTTCATTTCATCGTATGTGTGTCCACCTCAGAGTCCAGAGCAACAAGAGAAAAGAAAATTGAAGAGTTAAAAAATATTATCACTGGTGAGGTAGTAAAGGCGCTAGGTGCCGTGTCGGGCAACCTCACCTTGACTCCTAGCGTCCACGTGGTGGAGGAAGGGAAACGTCCGTGAGCTGTTCTGTGGCTGCCGTGTGTTCCGTGGCTGCTGTGTGTGTTCCGTGGCTGCCGTGTGTGTTTCACAGCATTCATGCTTCCCTGGCACATGTACGTACACACACACACACACACACACACACACACACGAATAACTAAATACATTTACAAGAAAGCTAGAAGCAAAATAAATAAACAAACAAAGGAAGGAAGGAAGGACAGGAGAGAGAGAAGTAAGAAAACGAGTCCTCAGGCATGCCGGCTGGTTTCATCCTCTTGATACAAACTAGAGTCAGCTGGGAAGAGCGAACTTCAGTGAGAAAACTGCCTCCATCAGACTGGCCCGTGGGCTATTTTAATTGCTATTTGATGCAAGAGGCCCCAACTTACCCGGGCCAGCGCTATCCCCGATCACGAGGGTCTGGGCTCTGTGAGAGGTAGCTGAGCAAGCTGGGAAAGAAAGGCAGTGAGCAGCGATCTCATTCCTCTCCGGTTAGCTTCCGGTCCTCCTCCTTCTGTGGCTTCCTTCAGTGATGGAGTGTGACCTGTGAGCCAAACAGGGCCTTCCCTACTCACAGGGCGATTCAGTGCCAAACAACAACAGAAGGCTTCCCAGGGCACCGAGCCCTGGAGAGAAACACTGTTAGACCTGGGGTAGAGGAGGAGAGTTAGTCCACGAGCAGCTGCGATGAGGTGGCAGGAGAACAGAACAACAGGCGCGGTGCAGTCTGCCTTGTCGCTTCAGCTAGTGGGAAGGACAGAAAGACGCAGGGCCGCAGAGTCGACCAGCAGCATCCTACCATGAGTACACTGCTCTAGGGCTTTCCTCTCGCTTAAGTAGATGCTTAGGGCTTCTCCGGGCTCAGAGCCTTCAGAAGACTGATGAGGCTCCAGAAAACTCCGCAGGTAGAAGGTGATGCTGTGAATGAGAAAGATGAGGGCGGAGGTGGGGGACACCGCAGGCAGAACAGGGTTCACAGGTCAGCCCACTCGCCCTCATGGGCAGACTCGGCCAGGTGTGGGTGGGCAGTGGAACAGGCCTGAGGACTTTCGCTCTGAGCTGATGCCCCACGCTCTCTCGATGGGTGCAGGAAAGGCTGTGGAGAAGCCAGCTCTCGAGATGGTGTGTGTGTGTGTGTGTGTGTGTGTGCAGGTGACAAGGCTAGAGGACCAGGGAGTAGGCTGTGCAGGTAGGAAGGCTTTAATCTTTCCGCTTGTTCTGGTTGCTGGAGCAGAAGGGACAGCAGAGAGCGACAGAGCTTGAGTGCCCTGGAGAAGGTGAATCAGGGATGCAGGAGAGAACGTGCCCATGAGGACAGGCTGTGTGAGACCTGTCGGTGAATGCTGCCGTCTCCACACACAATTTCATTAGGAAAAGAGAAAAAGAAATGTAAAGACAATAAAATGTTCCTTAATATCAGACAGACGTAATTAGTAGCCTGTCTTTGCCTCATACTTGCTATCTTAGTATATTTTTTTTTTCTGTGATGAAGAAGCTGAAATAAAAAAATCAAAGAGAAAAATCTTCTTTAACTATGGGAGGGCAGAGTAATTAATTCATTCATTGTTCTAAGATCTCCTTAGAAAGTTACTGAAAGTTACTGAACTGCTCATGTTTGTATGCTTTCAATGTGACAAAATAGTTCCTAACTCCCATGGTGGATTTGAGATGAGATCAGGGTACAGGTAGCCAGCTCAGGAGGATTCACAGCGTTTGCAGTTTACGCTTGGCCGCAGTGTTGGCCAAATCAAATGAATAAGCTTTGCATCACATCCTGTCACAAAACATGCCCGTGCCTTGCTCCGAGTGGGAGGGCCTGGCTGCTCTCCCGGTGGCGCCACAGGAATTTGTTTCAATTTCCTTCATCATAAAAATGTCAGGGAGCCAGACGATACGTAGACACCGGGTTCAAAACTGCAATCCCACATGAGGGCAATGAGGGCAAAATTGCCTTCTATTTGTATTAGGCCAATTTTGAAAGCAAGGTGGTTTGAAGCCATTATAAAAGAGCAGAAAAGCTGGCAGATGCTGGACGGAGTCTGATGGACCTGGCTACTGTACATCTCCTGTCTGGGTTATTGATTGAGGCCTTCCTTGTTTTCTTGTTTTTTAATTTTTTTATTAATTACACTTTATTCACTTTGTATTTCAGCTGTAGTCCCCTCCCTCAATCCCTCCCAATCTCACCCTCCCTTCCTCTTCTCTTCCCATGTCCCTCCCCCAGTCCACTGATAGGAAGGTCCTCCTCCCCTTCCCTCTGATCCTAGTCTATCAGGTCTCATCAGGAGTGTCGGCATATGTCTTTCCCTGTGGCCTGGTAAGGCTGCTTCCCCCTCAGGGGGAGATGATCAAAGATTCAGCCACTGAGTTCATGTCAGAGACAGTCCCTGTTCCCCTTACTAGGTAACCTACTTGGAGACTGAGCTGCCATGGGCTACGTCTGTGCAGGGGTTCTATGTTGTCTCCATGCATGGTCCTTGGTTGTAGTATCAGTCTCAGAAAAGACGCCTGTGCCCAGATATTTTGGTTCTGTTGCTCTCCTTGTGGAGGCCCTGTCTCCTGCAGGTCTTTCTATCCCCCCTTCTTTTCCAACATTCCCTGCTGTCTGCCTAGTTTGGCTGTGGGTCTCAGCCTCTGCTCTGATACCCTGAGGGGTGGAGTCTCTCAGAGGCCTCTGTGTGGGCTCCAGGCCTTCCTTGCTAGCGTGCACCTCACCTTGCTGTGTTCTGCGTATTCTCTAACAGCTGCACCCACATCTACAAATACAAACTGAGGCTAAATGGCTTATTGCTTCTTGAAGAACCTGGTTAAGGGAAACATTTTACTTTAATAACTCAGTCGTGGTGCGAAGAGAAAGATGTTGAGCATGACAATTGGTCTCTATTTTTTTAGTTGACCCAAGGAGAAACAAAGAACTCACCTTTTCTTGCTCCAACAACTTGGTTTTATCCCCTGCCACAACTGAGTGAGCTTGGTTAATTTATGTAAGCAGTCGGATGCTAATAATGATACCAAATAATGCAGTCCTGAGTTCTGCCCGGACTCCTGATGGGGTTCTGCCAATAAGAATCAAGAGTAGCAAGAAGCAGCTCAGGGTCAATCTCCCAGCCCACAAAAGGCTTGGTGTTTCTGCCTCACAGACTGTCACCACTGCCCACGAGCCAACAAAGCCTTGGACAGAGAAGGGAGGTTGGAGCAGTTCTAGAACACCTCTATAAGGTGCGATGGGGGACAGCTCACGCCGCGTTCTTAGCTAGCAGCACCTCCACGCGTGCTTTCTGCCCCTGGCAGAGTGTGATTTGGTAGCTAGTCTTTCCAGCCAGCCTGCTTGGGTTCTAATAGTCTTAGCGTCGTGTTGTGTGCACCCCTGTCTGGATGTCCGGGTCATCATTTGTGCAGCGATGGGGACACTGTGGCATTGGTCGACGCTGGGAATGAAAAGCAGATATGGGTGAGTTACCCACTGCTGCGTAAGGCAAAAGAGAGATTCTGTACAGAGATCCCAGTTCTTTTTCTACTGCTGCTGGTCTGGGGGTGGTCCTGCAATCCTTCCTTTGTGTGAAGGCGTCAAAGGATACCCCATGATAGCATCATGACAATGCTGTGCAGTAAAAACCAAACTCGACCATGAATATTTGCTTTATGTGAAGCCCCCAAGAGATGAAGGCTTCTTTGAAAAAGCTCGGTGATTTTCATCCCAGCTGAGAGTCATTAACTGAATCTGAGGTGCTGGACTCTGCTTCAGCCTGGGCAGTGTCTCCATTACAGGATGTTTCTAAGCACCCACCAAGCCTAAAGGCCTCCTGCAGGGCTCATTCTCCTCCCCCACCCTCCCACCATTGCGCTGTGTGAAACTCCCCACACTGCAAACACTGACCGTGCTCCCACTGGCCAGTGTCGGCCAGAGGTCATGTCAGGGGGTAGCTGAAGCCAGCCTGGTGTGTGTGTGTGTGTTTCCTTTGGAACTGGAAGTTATGACATTGAGGAGATAAACAGCATTGTTTGTCAGCAGGAACAGCCCTGCAAACACGGGGAGGGGGGGTTGTGATTTAATCAATTCTCCTGAAATTGATCATAAACGTTGTCCTTATGGTTAAATATTTATGTGGTAAGTTTAGGAATTCTTAGTAAGTGACACAGCAGCCTTTTGGAACAAGTCATGGATTTTGGCTAAAACTCAGTTTTCATGGTGGGTGGGGTCGGAGATTACAAGACGCTTGCCTATTTAAAATGAACTCGGGAGCATGTCCACATGCGTCGTCTACAGAAACGGGCAAAGGACCTTCAGGGGCAGGAAACAGTCTCACTGTCCTGTGCTTTTTCTCTCCAGCCCTTCACTTGGGGTAAGAATCAATAAGTACTTGAAGTCCATAGAAGAAAAAGTACCTGCAATTCAAAGAAATGTGCTAAGATTTTCATATTTATTTCCACCTATGGGATTTCTGTATCCCTCCCCTGAGGGTTGAAGGAAAAAGCTACAATAATTGATTCTTTTTTTTAAAGGGGGGTTATTTGCTGTTCTCAGACCTTGGCAAACTTCTTTGGCTCTGGGGAACAAGCCTCAGCAGCGACAGTTCTTTGAAAGTTGGCAGAGCAGTCTTGGGTGTCCTCTTGGCTGACGTTTCAGTTCAAAGTTTTCCTTCCTTAGTTCTACCGTGGTGGCGATCTGCCTGTGCCGGAGTGTGAAACAACAGATGTGTGTGTGTGCTGCCCTCGTCTGCTACATGGCTGTGGTTTTGCATGACACCGTGTTTTCCAGCATCTACACGATGTTATGGTTCTAATTTTTTCAAATGTGAAAACATTTTCTTTCCTCTTAATTTAGCTTCTTTGGAAAATTCTCAATCGACTGGTAAGATATAATTGTGAAAAAAACCTAGCCATTGTGAGGACTGCCGTGTGGGTCCAGGTCAGTGGGGATAAATGCGGCCCTGTATACCTGAAGCCCATTACCATGAAGATGTGAACTGAGCACAGACGTGTCGATTGCCCTTCATGGTCTTCAGTGAGTACAAACCTGGACAAGATGAGTATTTTACTTCTGGCTCTACGTGCTTTATTTTCCGATAGCTGCGTCGGCTTCTCCTCTGGACCTTCAGTCAGACAACACTCCTCAGCCCCCTAGTGCACACTTCATTCCCACCCCGTGTCACCGATCCGTCACGCAGACCTCAGCAATCCACTGATCAACGGAGAATGGGGCTCTGGGCTCTGGCAATCCTGACAGCTCCCATGTGTTTCATGGTAACAAAGGGCAGTAAGTATTGATTCTCAGAGCAGTGGTGTGTTTTTTTAACTTACGTAGTTCTGGGAATATTTTGTCCCATTTAAGCTGCTTGCTGCCAGTTGTTTGGGGCTGAATTGTTTGCTAGGAAGTTATTTCCTCTTCATTCATCTTTACGGTAAATTTCTCAGAAGGAATTCCCTAGAGTGAGCAGGCTGTGTCTTTTGAGTGATAGAAATCAAGCTGCAGCACTGTCCCTGCATGGGGGAGACGTTACAAGCATTATTGACTGACAATATGTTTGGGCAAATATAGATACTTTTCCCTAGAAGCGAAGGGAGACGTTAGCTCAAGTTGATTGTTTATTCAGTTACACCAGGCGGCACATTTAGTAAAGGCTTTAATTGTTGGCTTATTCTTTCTCAAACCATTACAGTGCATGACACGTTTAAAAAAATCGAGCCCTGAACAGCAACAGGAAGTTATGTAAAAGAACTGTGGTCTGCCCTCACAGTCAGCTCAGGATCATGCTCACACTTTTTATTTGCAGGCAAACTGTCCTGGGGCCTAGAAGATGAGGCTCTAATTGTGAGCTGCCCCCAGAGAAGAGGCTCCCCCGTGGAATGGTACTACTCAGATACAAACGAACGTATTCCTACTCAAAGAAGAAGTCGGATCTTTGTCTCAAAAGACCGTCTGAACTTTCTCCCAGCCAGAGTGGGCGACTCTGGGGTTTACTCTTGCATTATCAGAAGGTATGCTCAGGAAGCCATCACAAACCTGCTCCTCTTCCTATCTCTGTCTTCTCTGCTCTACCCTCAGCGGAATGGCTAAATTTATAAAGTGGTCTGAACAAGAAGGTGCAGCTGAGAAGACCAGCAGCCTGAGAGGTGATGGGCTATTGAATATAGAACTGGCAGACTGATTAGGGAAACACACAACCTTTCTGTTGACCCACAGAACAGTGAGGAACCGCTCGCTGCTGTCTGGGAGTAAGATCAAACTAGTATACCAAACGGAAGCCCGGACATTTAGCGTCACAAAGGTCTGTGTTGAAGGTGTAGATGTCAGACAAAGAGGAAGATGGCAGAGGCGTGGGGTCGGTGTCTGTAAATCTCTCGGTCTGAGCTGCAGTTGCCGTGGGCCCAGATTTCACACCCTCTCTGGTGCCCGCAGTGTCAGATAAGCCGGGGTACTCTTTGGTGCTAGGTTTGGTGACCACAGTTTCCAGCCCTTGCCCTTCTCCTAGTTAGGTATGTGGTGCCACCAAGCGACTTGTTTGTGTCTTGGTGCCTCCCCTGTAAAGTTCATGCAGTGGTATCATTACGATCCCAGAAACATCGCCGTGAGAGTAAATGTCGTAATCCATGAAGAGCTCTCGACCAACCCTAACGTACACTTGAGTTAGGGTCCCAACATTGCAGGAGCGGAGATGTGTGAGGCCATTTTTGGAGCTCTGCTTCATCTCAAGGGTGAAGAAGTCTTTAAATCTTGAGATGTTAATGATTATTTCACACTTAGAAAAGAACCATCATGCACCCTTTTTTGCAAAAGCAACATTGTGCGAGGGATAGAGTTGGATTAGGTGATCTCGTGGTCATAAGCATCTCTCCTCAAGGGCATGGCTTCTTTTAACAGTCCCAACGTGAATAAAACTGGATACGTGAATGTCACCATATATAAGCAGCCGCCAGGCTGCAGCCTTCCCGACTATATGATGTACTCGACAGTCCATGGGTCAGTAAAGAATTCCAAGATAACTTGTCCAACGACGGAGCTCTATAACCTGACAGCACCCGTGCAGTGGTTTAAGGTAAAGGGTTGAAATCTGGGGAGTGACGGGTGAAACGTGCAGGGCTGTAGCTGAAAGTGGGGGAAGTCAGGGGAAGAGAAATGGTGTCTTTGTTGCTGCTGCAGAACTGCAGAGCTCTCCGAGAGCCCAGGTTCAGGGCGCATCTGTCATACTTGTTCATCGACGACGTGAGGAGCGATGATGAAGGTGACTACACGTGCAAATTCACGCACACGGAGAACGGAATCAGCTACAATGTGTCCGCAACGAGGTCCTTCACAGTGGAAGGTTAGCTCGCATTTCCTCCCTCTACCCACGTCCTGTTCCCTTCTGCTTCCTCTTAATTTCCGCATACTCTACCACAGAAGGAAGCTGCTGAGGCAGCATAAGGTTTAAGAATTTCAGGGAGAAATATTGTGTTATTGAACTAAAGCCATCGCCATTCTTGGTTTCTTTGGGTTTTTTTTTTTTTTTTTTTTTTTTTTTTTTTTT
>REGO01000013.1:7280002-7299205 GCA_010120015.1 Rhombomys opimus
TGTGTGTATGAGCGTGTGTGAGTGTGTGTGTGTGTGTGTGTGTGTGAGAATGTGTGTATGAGTGTGTGTGAGAGAATGTGTGTATGAGTGTGTGTGTGTGTGTAGGAGACAATGTGGAATCGAGGGAGCAGTACTATCCCCGGCTTCGGGATTCACTTGGAGCTCTTCTGAAGCTGTGCTGTGTGGCTGACTGAGGAAGGCTGCGCGGGCAGCCTGTAACGGGCAGGAGGTGTGGAAGGCACCCCCAGATGACAAACACGAAGAGCTTGTAGACAAAGCTGAAGTGTTCAGACTCTGTCACTCAGGCCAAGAGGTGAACCAACCAACCAGCCAACCAACCAACCAACCAATCAACCAGCCAACCAACCAACCAACCAATCAACCAGCCAACCAACCTTCGGTTTCCTGGTCACATTTCATAGCTGTGGGCTGTCGGTATCTCTTGATTTTAGAGTGCGTGTGGGGGAGGGCTGAAGGATATTCACTAACAGCCATAAACCGTAAAAACTGTCTCTCAGCAGGCAGATGTGAGGGTTTGGGGCCCGGCAAGTGAAGTGGTACGACCTGATTTCTTCCAGACGGCAAGCTCTATGACGCCTACGTCATCTACCCACGGGTCTTCCGGGGCAGCGCAGCAGGGAGCAGCTCTGTGGACCGCTTTGTTCATCACACTCTGCCCGACGTTCTCGAGAAGAAATGCGGCTACAAGTTATGCATTTACGGGAGAGACGTGCTGCCCGGACAAGGTGAAGGAGCAGGGAGCGTCTCCAAGGAGACCAGAAGGGGTAGTGTCAGGGAATGCGGGCGATGGCGTGGAGGAAAGACCACACAGAGTGTGAAACCAGGAGAAGCCGGGGCGTGAGCACGGGGGCGGGGGGCATAGAAACACACTATGTTACAAAATGTCACTCAGAGGTCTAACACATGAGACATAGATTGAAATTTATTTAAAATGTAAAAGACGAAGTACAGGGACTGTGCAGTGAGAGTTATATGTCTGCATTAGTGTCGGCGTATTTGTTTAGTTATTTTAGTGAGTTCTTACAGCTATCACCCTTCCAACCTTTATTCCCTTCTAATTCCTTCCCACACCCCAACACCATGCAGACGAGAAAAAGGTTGGGGAGGGGCGGGGCCCAGATCTCTTTAGACTACTCCTGCTTATTAGGAGCTTTGGGTTCCTAGGGGCAGGTCCAAATTTTGTCATCAGAATATCCAGCAAACTAGCAAACCAGCAAACGCAACAGTAAGCAATAGCAGCAGGAGCAGTAGGAGGAGCAGCAGCAGCAGCAGCAGCAGGAGCAGCAGCAGGAGGGGAGCAGCAGCAGGAGCAGCAGGAGGGGAGCAGCAGGAGCAGCAGGAGCAGCAGCAGCAGCAGGAGGGGAGCAGCAGGAGCAGCAGGAGCAGCAGCAGCAGCAGGAGGGGAACAGCAGGAGCAGCAGCAACAGGAGCAGCAGGCGCAGTAGGAGGAGCAGCAGCAGCGGCAGCAGCGGCAGCAGCAGCAGCAGCAGCAGGAGCAGCAGGAGCAGTAGGAGGAGCAGCAGCAGGAGCAGCAGCAGCAGCAGGAGGGGAGCAGTAGCAGCAGTAGCAGCAGGAGCAGCAGCAGGAGGGGAGCAGCAGCAGGAGCAGAAGGAGCAGCAGGAGCAGCAGCAGGAGCAGAAGGAGCAGCAGGAGCAGCAGCAGGAGCAGAAGGAGCAGCAGGAGCAGCAGCAGGAGGGGAGCAGCAGCAGCAGCAGCAGGAGCAGCAGCAGGAGGGGAGCAGCAGCAGCAGGAGCAGCAGCAGCAGCTGCCTCAGGCCTTCTTGGGGCTCTCCCATTTACCCTAACCCAGAGCCCCAACTGTAAGCTATCTGCAGCTGGGAAAGGCCACGCCCCTCCTGGAGCAGGAGACATTCATAGTCAGCTGCTGTGGGTAAACTGAGGCAGCCCCATGTCTCACACCTGGGAGTAAAACAAAACCGTGTTTGCATAACAGAACTGGGTTTTTAAAAAATGCCAAATTCTCACTACACATTAGCATTCTAATTTATCAGGTGAACTATAAACACACATGTCCTATGCTGCATTTTTAATTTTAACACTGTTTTGGAGATCATAGTGATTTCATGGTAATGAGTTGTATGATTTTCATAACATGAGTTATAATAGGGATATTAGCTTAGAATATTTACTTTGTATCAAACATATATGCATTAACAAAAATAATTGAGTGTCATCTCAGACTCAAGACCAGAGATTTGCTACTGGTTGGTTGACTATTTTGAGACCGAGTCTTTCCTGGTCCCCTGTCTGGCCTGGAACGCACCAGGTGGTGCAGGCTGGCTTTAACACACGGTGAAATGACAGCCGGCACCAGCATGCTTGACAGAGACATTCCTAACTTACACCTATTTTGTGTGTGCTATACATGCGTCTGACAGCCAGAGTTCTCTTTTTCTATCACGTGGCTCTTGGGGATGCAGTCCAGGCCCCCAGGCCTGGTGGCAGCAGCTTCGCCTTGCTGGCCATGGCCAGCTTTCAGACCATTCCTCGAGAGCTGCTCATCACGTACTTGTGCTTCTCAGCCCCCGGTTGTCCTAACAACAGTGTGACAGAACACGGCAGTGCCGGTCAGGGGCTTCGCCTGTGGCTAGCTGCCATCACCTCAACTTTCTTTCCTTTGCACTGTTCCAGAACAACTCTGAAACGTTAAAACATTAAACATTACCTAATTTCCCACGTTTCCTCCCTCCTTCCAGCTCCTCCCCCTTGCTACTTAAATCGTATCTTCCCCCTTTTTTATTATTGTGCATGCACACACAGACACACACACCACAACATAGTACTCCAGCCTGCTCATCCCATTTAGTGTTCTTTGTATGTATATGGTTTGGGGGTTGACTGGTGCTGTGTGACCAGTTAGACAGCTCACCCCAAGCCACCCTTCTCCTTATGTTCCTCAGTTGCCTGCAGGTGAGGGTCCGCCTTCCGCAGTAGCCTATCTAGTTGGCCTTGCTTCTGTTCAGCCTTTTTAGGTAGCCGAATTGCTAAGGCCTCATGGGGGAAGCTTGCCTGTGGTTTCTTAGAGACAGGCGCTCCCAGCAGCCGAGCTGGTCCTCTGGCTCTACAGTCTCTCCACCCTCTCTTCCCAGGTGTCCCCGAGCCTCAGGTGGAGGAGTTGGGCGAGTAGATTACCGGCTGTGGCTTGCCACCCACACTTGCTTGCTCTCTGTGTTCTGACCAGTTGTGGTTTTCTGTAACCGTCTCCACCCGTGTTTCTGCCCTCCGTGGGTTCACTAGAGTTGGCCGAGGGAGGGGGAGGGAAGGGTTGAAGTCTTGAGAGCTGGGAAGTGGGGAGAAGGTCATGATCCTTTGCAGTTGGGCAGGGCCATCCCTGAAAAATCTTAATCTCTCCAGGAGACCTAACAGAAAACAAAACAAAACAAAACAACAACAACAACAACAAAAGATTTTGATTCTGATATCCAGAGAGCCTACAGCAAAGGTATTTAAAATACCTGAGGAAAGTCCTACTGATTTACCTACTGATGAAACAGTTTGCAAATGTGTATTCTCAGGGGAGTGGAACAGCGGCTTCTGTTTCTTAGTATTCTCAGTTCATCTTGTACTTTTGACAGTTTTATCACAACTTCAGCCATGTCAGCACTTTTTTTTTCTGCCCTCCATACATTTAGGACAACAGTTTTTATTTCACTTTCCCTGTCAACTCTCCCCCTCTCTCTCTCTCTTTTGATTCCTCAGAAGTCAGCAAGGGTTTAGGATGAGAATGGGGACAGAATATACTCAGATTTGCTTTAACATTTTTTTTAAAGATTTATTTATTTTGTTTTACATGGGCGTGCTCTATTTGCATGTGTACCTGTATGACAGAAGAGGGCATCAGATCCCAGTGTAGATGGTTGTGAGCCAGGGTGTGGGTGCTGGGAATTGAACTCAGGACCTCTGGAAGAGCAGACAGTGCTCTTAACCTCTGAGCCATCTCTCCAGCTCAGATTTGCTTTAACTTTTTAACTTGGCATTTCTACCTGACGAGAGGGATTTACGTACCAGGCGACAGGCATGGGTAGGGGGCAATCTGGTTCTTCTCAAATCTCTGCCCAGTGCTGACACTGTCGTAAAAGGCCTGAAGACGCACACTAGAGAGGTACACTCTTAATCTTTCTGGGCCCCTTCCTGTTTCCGCAGCTCTCCCACTGACTGCTGCAGGGGTCACAAGTGTCTTTCTGTGTCTCAAATCTGTTCAAGGGTCTGTAGGATCTCCGTTTGTCTGTGGGGATGTTCCTAGCTGCCAGACCTCCATCTCTCCTTCCCCCTTCATCCAGCTCATGTCTACTAACATTTGCATATCAGCCACACTCATTTGCTTGGATGCTGTCCGGGAATCGGGCTTGAATCCTCTCTGTCAGGTGGTGGTGCTCCCTTCAGGATGGTTCCCGCCTTCCCTCCCTCAATGCACGAACTCTGAACTCTGGTCTTCCTCCACCCGGTAACATCAAAGCTGCCAACAGAATGGCTCTAGCCTTAGGGAAGCTTGGTCTCTGGCCCGTGCACTGTGCTTGTGCTCTGGCTGGCTGACCTCACCCTCCCCCGAAGCCCCTCTGCACCCCCTTCCACCCAGGAAGGAAGGCCTCAGGGAACACGCGGCTCTGCCTGACCCCGCTTCTCATGGCTTTCTCATTCCGGCTGATCAGAATCTTCCACTGCTCTCTTGGGAGAGCTTGAGTTGCCCGTGGCTTCTTATCTTTCATGTGCTTTTACCCTCCGCAGTGAGCGCTGGGGGGACATAGATTTTTTTTTTTTTTTTTTTCTGAGTCCACTCAGAGCTAACTGTATCATCTTGGCCTGGGCAAAGGCACAAAGGCCGACTTGGAACGGAGATCTGACTTTTCTCAGGATCTTCTTTTAAAGCATGGGTCAAATCGGCCCTCCAAACAGAGATCACTGTGGGTGTGTGAAGTGGCCCGGGACCTCTCCAGTAACACGCGTCAGTTGAGAGGATCAAGGCTGTGCACGCTTCGGTGTATGAGTTAAAATGTTAACCCTTTAAACATGCCGGTGGCCAGATTGCAGCAATAAGAGGCTTTTATTTTAATGTCCGGAACAGCCAGGATTCCAACACTGAACTCTCGCCCACAGACGCAGCCACGGCCGTGGAAAGCAGCGTCCGGAAGAGCAGGCGGCACGTGTTCGTCCTGGCGCCTCTCATGACGCACAGCAAGGAGTTTGCCTACGAGCAGGAGGTTGCGCTGCACAGTGCCCTTATCCAGAGCGAGTCCAAGGCCATCCTGATTGAGATGGAGCCTCCGGGCGAGGCGAGCCGCCTGCAGGTGGAGGGCCTCCAGAGTTCTCTCCAGCACCTTGTGAAGACGCAGGGCACCATCAAGTGGAGGGAGGACCACGTGGCCGACAAGCAGTCTCTGAGCTCCAAATTCTGGAAGCACGTGAGGTACCAAATGCCAGTGCCGAGCAGGCCCCCCAAGATGGCAGCTGTTGGGGCGCCTTTGGCTGGCAAGGCGTTGGACCTGAGACGCTTCTGAGTCTCAGACCCGGCTGGCCGGAACCGGGTGTGTCCCAGCGGCAGGCGTGGAAGGGTGGAAGGGTGAAGGCTTGAGACGTTAAGCTCCCGGCTAACAAGGCGCCCTGTTCTGTCCTCCAGAGGCCAAACACCAGTGCAAAGCACGTTCCCAGCGTGCCAGATTCCCTTTCTTCTTTTCATCGGGACTTTTTGCAGTTCTGCCATGTCAATATTGCCAAGTTCGTTAGAATAAGTTATAGAAATTGCCATTACAATCAAGCTTTCTTCGGTTCTAAATGTCTTTATATTTTTTTATTCTCCTTAGAAATATCTTCTCACTATAAAAGTAATAAAGGTATATTAGAAAACATGAAGTATAAAATAAAATACAATAAAATATACAAATAATAAAAATGAAAGAAAATATAATAAAAACCACAACTCTGTCATCCTAAGGTTAATTTTGGTAAGTTATAATTACAACTTATACATGTAATTTGTATAGCTGAGCCTGTACTGTATGGACTTTTCCCGCCGTGGAAATCTGCAGCCTGTCACAGATTCACCCTTTACAGATGTTCAGAATGTCCCACCTCAGCGTGTGCTGCCGACTCCAGCTGAAGCAAGTCTGCCACGCCATGCCAGCCCATCTACCTACGGCGGAACTGTGTCTGTCGCTGTGGGACAACTTACTTTTTGTGATACTTCTGTGAAATGTCTGGGGAGTGTGGACAGAACATACCTAATCTGTAGCCAAAGGCCCCCTAAACAGCCATCTTCGGGAGAGCACACAAACTTTGGGGTCACAGGTACCCAGGGAATGGGTCCAGAGCTGCGGCAAGTGTCTTCCTGGTGCCTCGAACTTTGAGTTTTGCTGACAGACATGAGTCCAGCCTTAGTTGACAGGATGCCACACTGCAATGACAATGAAAGCAGAGACTCTAGAAAGGGGAGCAATCTTGAACTCACGGTCAACATACACTTCAGAGCTCTGGCTGCAGAGGGCTCCTATCTAGATGCACGTGAAAAGGGCCTAGAGTAGCCCACCCTTCAAGGGACTGGGTGCTCTATCTGTAAGTCAGATGGCCAGGTGAACGTTTGCTGAAGTCCAGTTTAAAGGCTGAGGTTTGGCTGAAGATGATTTGGAATTGAAATTTGCCTGCGTATCTATGCTGTACTGGATGGTTTGTTAATCCACCTGGCCCTCTGAAGATTGCTCTAACATCATCTGCTTTTACTGCATTGCTGAAAGCATGCTGTGTATATAACTGTCTGCATCCCAGGACGTGGAGTTGGGAAGCAATGCTTGCTTCGGGCAGCTAGCCCTGGGACTGTCAGTTTCCCAATGTCCTCAAACAGTAGTTCCTCTTAGGTCGCATGAAACATAATGCCATGCTGGATTCTTTTGCTAACAGAAAATGGAAGTACTTGGATTTCAGAAAGAATTCAATAAATACTAATATTTGTGATATGAAAGTCATTGTGAGCCATGTGAATCTGTTCATTCATTCTGTGATTCATCTTAATGAAGACCGCTAAAAATAAAATTCTCTCCTGTTTCATCCCTGGGGATAGATGCTTCAGTATTCCTGTTGCTCCACCTACCTAAAATTACCTAAGAAAATTACTATCTGTTTCATTTCAGGATTATTCTGGCAATTCTAAACTTTTTGCATTTTCATATATATTTTGTTTCATCCTGTTATACTTGGCTTCCTTATCAGATTTCCTACCTCAGTTCTAGCACTAATGCAGAAATCTATAATTGAGCTGGGTGGTGGTCAGTGGCATGAGCCTTTGATTCCAGCACTGGGGAGACAGACGCAGGTGGATCTCTGTGAGTTCAAGGCCAGCCTGGTCTACAAAGTGAGTTTCAGGACAGCCAGACCTACACAGAGGAACCCTGTTTTGAAAAACAAAGAAACAAAACAACAAAAAGAAGGAAAGAAGGAAAGAAAGAAAAAAGGAAAGAAAAAGAAAAGAAAAAAAATGATTTTTCTGTGGTGAACTATTTTTGCTAAATTCAGGGTAGTAATTTTAAGTATTTATTTTTATTTTATTGGTTTGAAAGATTCAAAGGGTGATTCACCTAACAATGTCTTTGGTGGACTTTCTCCTTATGCTGCCTTATGGCTTTTGTTTTGTTTGTTTTACATTTTCACTTCTTCAAGGCGCTTGTTCAGGCGAGAGCTGACATAATCTGGCCACAGGAAAACAGGCGTGTCTCCGTGCTGCGTGTAGACATCCTCATTATTGGGAAGGGAATGAGCCTGTCTGCTGTCCAGTTTGTGTGCTGTCGTGGAGTGAGTGCTGACGGCTATTAAACCCTGTTTCCCATCTGTGCCGGAAATATGATGTTTTTCCTGTTTGTTATTATATGGCGAATTATTCTTGACTGGGCAAAAGGAACTGTGTCATCGACTCCATGAGCGTTCTCTTCACGTGTGCTTGGAAAGAGTTCTAGCTCATTACCACAATCTAGAAGTCCTGTTTGGCTTCCCTTTCTTTTGAACAATTTAAAATCTCACCATTACTTCCCGGTTGTGACCGTCCACCTGTCCAGGTGCTGAGCCTCCTGCTCTGTTGGCTCTGGGGGGCTGGCCGTCTTAAGGCCATCCTTCCCCTCTTCTCTGCAGCCCTCGCCCTCCCCTGGGGCAGGAGCCCCGAGCTGGCAGCGCCCTCTGCCTGAAGGGTGCCGGGTGCTGCGCCCGCAGGCTGCTGTTCACCCGTGCCGGGCTGGTAGGCAGTCCTCCGGGGAGGCGGAGGTCTGGAGCAGCGCGGAGGGAGGGGAGCAACTCGGGCTTTCCCAGGGCTGCGGCAGGGGAGCTGAGCTGGGGCGAGCTGAGAAACCAGCAGGAGCTCAGGGCATCCCACACCCCAAACCCTGCGCGCTCCTGGGCGGGGCAGTCCACTTTTGAGAGAGCCTGGCTGCGGGCCTCTGCCCGGGGGCGTGCTCACCTGCAGCCCACGTTTCCTTTCTTCATACTTTCTGCTCTTCCTCTCCCCACCCTGCCGCCCCCGCATCCTTGGCTTTTTTTTTTCCTTAGCCCTCCTCGTTGCCTGGTCTCTCTAGTCACCTTCCTGGGCCTGCCCCACTGTACCTTCCTTTCCTTTCTGGTTTCACAGCTGTGAGCAGGGTGGAGCCACTCACCTGCGGTGTGAATTCTGCCTCACAGATGTAAGGGAAGGAGAAACCACTGCTGCTCGGCCCTGGGGACCTTTCTAAAGGTAAGGGCAGGCTCTGCCACCCTCTCTCCACTGTGTGCTGCTGCCTGGAGCGGGAGGAAGGGGCTGGCCACTCACTCCCAGGGGCCAAGGACCCTGAGGACAAGGCCAGGGATGGGGTGTGTGTGCGTGTGTGTGCGTGTGCATAAGTGGTGAGACTACAGATTTCTCTGTTCTCTGTACAGAGGTGTGAACAGCTGAAATGCAGCCACAGTCGCTGTATTCATTGCTCACCTCTGCTCACAGTGTGCAAAGGCTTCCTTTTGCTGTGTTCCGGTTGCTTAATCGCAGCAGGAACCAAATGAAATAGGCAATATCACCGGGCTCAATGGGGGAAGGGGGGAGGGAGCGAAAATTTCAGGACTTTATCAAGAACATCCATCTGGTGATACATTGGAGATTCACGATGCAGTTTCCTGATTCCAAAAATCCTGTGTTCAATCAAGGGGCTTCCAGAAGCGAGAAGCCCTAGCAGGTGGAATCAGTTATCACAGCAGTTAATGACGTGTGTGTGTGTGTGTGTGTGTGTGTGTGTGTTTGTGTGTGTGTATGTGTGTGTGTGTGTGTGTGTGTGTGTGTGTGTGTTGGATTTACCCATGCTTTGGGGATAGTGTGGTCACCTCCCAGGGAGCCTTCTCCCAGGGACCTCGCCGAGGCTGGTCCAGGAGGGTGGAAGTGCCGTGAGGTGGGGTTGGCTTAGATTGACAAGCATCCGGGGGAAGCCAAAGATGGAGTCACATTGCAGGGACCATGGCGCCCTGGAGGAGAGGAGGGTAGGGAACGCGTGTGTTCACACTTTTGCAGGCACACTTGGGGAAAGCGTGGAGATAATAACAGCAGATATTTCTATGACAAGCCTTTCGAGGCCGCAGTGGTCTTTTTGGCCTTGAAGATGGAAAATCAGATTTTCACACCTTTGTCTTAGCAGAAGCTCATGGTTGCGTTCAAGGCCACTTTTGCCATTCACCCCTGGCTGTTTCACCTCTTTGAAGGTGAAATAAAACGCTTCTCGTTAGAGAGATAAAGGACTGTGTGTTTTTAAAAAATAAAAATCACGGCTAGCCCGGCTCAGTGTTGGGTGCCTGCCTTCAGTTCTCGGCACAGGAGGAACCTCGTGTGTTAGCTCCCCTCAGGGCGGGCTGTTAGGGACAGCTCGGCTGTGCGCTGCTGATGAGTGGCTGACCGTGACGTGGTAACTGTGAGCCAGGGAAACTCCTGCCCCGGCGCGGCTGCTTCCCGGGCTTCTGGCCCCTGGTTCCCTGGGAAGCTGGGAGGGGCTTGCCCTTGGATGAACTGTTTTTGCTAGAACATGCTCAGTTTCCTCGTGGGGAGGACCAGAAAGGGTCAGAGTCAGGCACTCAGGACATGGCGACGTTGACATGCTGAAAGGGCACTGTGGAAGTGCACCCTGGTCTTGGGGGACAAGATACGGGTTACCTTGCCTCTACCCTTCACCCTCTGCCGCCCGCCCGGTCACATAACTTTATGGAAGAGCACTTCAATCTAGAGAAACTTTGGGATCACTGGGTAATTAGGCTGGTAACCATTCTCTGTTTCATGGGCACACAGATACATGCTTGAACATGGATTAATTTCATACTTAATACGTTAACCTTGAGGTGAATATATCTAATAGGAAATTTATTTTTCTGAGTACACAGGCAAGTCCTGTAGGCTGGTGGCATTCCTTCTGTGTGCACGCTGCAGTCAGTGGAGGGTTTGGACGAGCCGCTGACGGCTGTGTGGAGCCCAGCCTTCCTTATCTTTTTAAAGGCCCCGTGTTGGATTTACTGGGCATCACAATTGTCAGAACAAACGTCTGAAGACGCCAGGCTTGAAACAGCAGAAGACGGTTTAGGTGTGCGAAGAGTCGGGTGATCACTCGGGACTCCCGTCTGTGTGTAGTCTGTGGATGTGTTTCGTTACCACTTCAGCGAATAAATCAATGAGCAGACAAAAGTGGCCCGTGCCCATCAGTAGCAAGTGCTACAGATAGATGAGCAAAGTGAGAACAGAGGGGAGGTGGGTGTGTTTGTGCCCGCACACAGTTGCCCTGGTGCTAGATTCTCCGCAGATGCTTAGGAGAGCCTGTGCATTGCAAGTGGCCAGCAACAAACTTCAAAGGAAAGGCGGGGCTGTTTGACCAGACAGAGAAGTAGTTCATCCTTATTTTAGAAGTGGAACTTTAATTAGGTCCTATTTTCATGGCAACCAAAAGCAAATGCTTTTCTTGGTTTAAAACCAAGAAGTAAGTTCAAAAACAAGTCAAATGTAAAATAATAAAAAAAAAGAAGTCTCACTTTTATGAGGAAAATATGAGCCACTTCTCAGAAAAGTGAGGAAAAAAACAAACAAACAAAAAACAAAAACCCAACAACAAAAGCAAAAACAAACAGGAAACAAACAAACAAACAAAAAATGGAAACACACACAAAAGAGTATTGGCTTGAGTGCACCAACAAAAAACATTTCTATGTGTTAATACTCCAGAAGAAAAATTAAAAGTAACCCTAACAAACTGGATAAAATTCTGGACATTGTAGAACTAGGAAAGAATCACTCACTATTTAAAGAGTTGTAATCATGAAATGAAAACAGCTTGTTTTCTGGGACTATTTGCCTCATTTATAATAGAAAGAAAGTTCTGCTTCAAATAAAGAAGAGGCCCTGCTCCAGTCAGGTGGCCTGGTTAGATCTGAGGTGGGGCGTGCTGTCCTGGGGGTGGCGGGAAGTGTCGGGCACTCTTGAGGGAGGTTGAAACTGCTGTTTTGGAATGTGGTCCAGCTGCATGCATTCCTTACTCCCTTGGATCCTTCACTGACCCACCTTATCACAACACTGATACGATGATAAGAAATGAAAACGATGGCAATGGCCAACACTTAGGTGATGCTTGCTGTTCTCTAGATGTGTTGGTAGGAACATGTCCAGCTTCCCTCTCAGCTCAGGGAGGGGTAACTGTCCTTCCCTGCTATTTATGAAGGAAGGGAGCACAGCCAAGCAAGGTGACTGCTCTGCTTGTTAAGCTGGAAAAGGAAAGAAGGAAGATGCAGCCAGCCTGGTGCCTGGGCTTGTGCTCTGTAAAACTGAGACGTGCTGTCTTGTGAATGAAGACAATCTTGTGTTTTGCATAACATAAGTCATCTTGTAAGACAGTAATGCCCATGAAGGAATCCGAGGCAGTAATTAAAATAGCAAGAACAAAGAAAAGTGTAAGGTAGGAAAACCTTCAGGGAAACACAAGATAGGAAACTAATTAGACATCATTTCATTATTGAAATTGTATACAAAAAGTACAAAAAGAATAGGAAAATATTGTGCACGTTAAGAATATTTTCTTCTTTTCTTTGTTTTCAAAATATTCTACACTAGGCAAACATTACTTTAAAAATTAAAAATATATAAAAGGAAGTCACTTCAAGATTACAGATAGGCAAAGCAAAACAAAATAAAACAAAAACTCAACAGTAACAAAACACTAGCAATTCTTAAAATTCCTGCCCGTGGAAAATGCAATGCCGCTGTCCTAGCTGGCCTATGGTAGGACACAATGCTCACAGGAGCTCTTCATCTGCAAGGGCATTTGATCCTTAATAAAACACCAATTTCTTAAATTTACACATACAACTTAAGAAGCACAATAGGCTCAAAGCACCACACACTCACCTCCACTCACACACTGTGCTTGTCCACGTATTATTTTGTGTGCTGAGATCTTAAGATGCCGCACATTAAAGCGTGTATCTTGCCAGAATCTGAATAACTGTATAATTGTATTTCTCGTTAGAGCTTAAAATGAAAAAAGAAAGAAGGGAAATGTAGTCCCACTTGCAAGCCTGTGACAGCCTCCACTGGAGAAAAGGCACAGGCAATTCGCCTCTCATTGTACCCAAGACAGAAAGATGAGGCCGTAATAAAAGGTGTGAGAGTGGGTGCCTGGGGCTTTCAAGGTGCACTGTTCTAATTTGACTCTGAATGGTTGGTACTTTCCATGAACAAATACCCTTTTTGCTTTTACGCTGTTCAGTAACGTCTCTTGCAAGCGGGTAGGTGGTTTTGGTGGCTTCCTTATGAGAGCCTTCTCCTGTGGCTGACACGTTAGGACAGGAGGCAGGTGGCAGTTGGGGTATTGCTCTAGCTTTCAAGGCAGCCAGGCGCCCAGAAGTCATCATTCTTCAGCATTCAAAACTCTGCTCCCTCAGTGATTCTGGTGGAAGCCACCCAACTGTCTGTATTTTGGCAATGCGCCAGCAATCTTTGAGCTACTTTATTTGTCCAATGTCCACAGCTCCCTGACCTTTATCAGTCTGAGACTCTAGCCAGCTTTGTGTTACTCTGAAAGAAATCATTCTATCTGTGTCCCGCTGTGTCCTGTGTGAATTGTGTCTTTAGAGGCAGTGGATGGAAGCAGGAAATGCAAGGAGATGCAAGATTATTTGTGAAATATTTACACTTGATGCTTGGCTCGAACTGTGAGGAGCCTTCTTCCATTCTGCTCTTGTTGCCCATCATTAGAAAAGTAAAGATTGTGCTGCTCTGAGTTCAAAGTTCAGTGCAGAAAGCTCCATGAGCTGGGGTCACAGTCAGTGTAAGGAGGACGGTAGTTACTGGGACCCACTACTTACTTTCTGCATTTTCCAGTGAGCAAGCTGGGGAGCCAGTGCCCACTCACGTTCCGGGCACACAGGTCCTCAGCAACAGCAACAGTGACACTAGCTCTGTGTCCCGGCACTGCACAAGCTCTGCTGACCAGCAGGACAACACAGTTCTCAGACTTTTGAGACTTCCCTGAAATCTCTGAAACTGTGAAACGGTGAGTCAAAGTAAGCTTTCTTCTCCCACCAACCCCCGTCCTGTCTCTCTCTGTCTCTCTCACACACACACTTTTGAACAAGTGGTGCTGCTGCTCATACCTCAGTGGGACATGGATTGTTTAATCTGTAGAATCACACATTTTTCTAGATTTTAACTTTGACCCTGAAGGCGAGAAATAGTACATCCATTTGAGAGACATCAGGCCTACTGTATTAAAAAAAATGTTAAATATTTATGTTTTGTGGGAGCTAAAATCGTTGCCTTGAAATTTATTCAATTTTTTGTGGCTAAAAGTTTGGTGAATTGGGGACCATTTCAAGAGATATGAAACATTGCTGGTCTGCCTTGGTTTATGTGCCAGGAGTGTTTTCAAGCTTTCTTCGTAGGATGGGATCCGTTTGTTTGAGGGAGTAAGCTTAACCTTCTATTATTCTTTGTCTAGAGAGACCATCTGAAGCAGAAGCCTAAACATGCATCGAGAAGGATTTTTCTTGACACTTTGGGTTCTTATTGTTCAAAGTGCCTCAAGTAAGTGGGTTATAAACATTCAGAAAGAGACTTCATTAGAAAGCTGGAGGGAAATTCTGGAGTATTTTTTTTCCTTTATAGATAATGCAGTTTCTGAAGATGCCTAATTTATTTAATTTTTAGTGACTTCAAATTTTACTTTAGAAGACTGAGAAATCCTTGCTGTTCCTGGGGTAGGGAATGGAGGAGTGGCAGGAATGGACCAAAAAAAGGTGTGCAGAGCACCACATGGAGAGGCAGGGAGAGACAGACAAATTACACCTCATTACACCTCAGAAGACAGCTGCTTCATTTGATTTGAAAGAGAGGAAGAAAACAATTGTGTTTTTTTTTTTTTTACTGGTTTTAGACAATTTTACACAATTTCTCTTTCCTGAGAGGATAGCAAGACTTCATTCATTTCTAAAAGGATATTCAAAAGAAAGTAAACAGAAAATCCTTTCCAAATCTTAGAAATTACCCAGCTGCTAGAAAATATAAGAAAGAGAAAGGCTGGATTAGACGCTAAAGCCTCAGAGCAGGTCAAACACCAACTGTAATTCTGGAGCTGTTTGGTGGACTCCTCACGGAAAAGGGTTTGAAGGTCCTATTCTTTGGAGAGAAGTTCCGTGACTGAGGAACATTTGCGCAGCACTTGGAGGAGAAAGGGGGAAGCCATTTAATTTACTTCAGAATGTTACTCCCAAAGGGAGCACCTGGGCCTGTATCCCACCCTCCCTTTGAGAATTACTGTGAAAGGAAAACAGAGTAGGTCTTTCCTGTAACAGTAATGCTTCCGTGGGTCCATGCCTTGTTGGAACTCCACCCAGTAGACAATGCAGTGATGCCCAGATCCTGAAGGCTGTTCATTCTTCTCAGGAGGAGATGATTTGTCAGGAAGTGCCAAGCAAAATAGCAAGCACAGGAAGATGTCTTCCATGCGTCTCATGCTCCACAGAGAAACATCGGTCACCTGTTCTGAATTGCCAGGAAACACAATCTTGGAACAAAACCAGCTCTAAAGCCTGTTGGGCCTGGGGCTCGGGTTCTAGCTCCCTGTTTCTCTAGGGGTGAGAGAATGCCTTTTGTGAACAGGAATTGTAGCCATAGGTAGCAATATTCTATACGTGGACTTCATTTAACTTGTTGGTGCTGGCCACTCACAGCTGAGGACTGAGAACAGTTTAAAGCACTGACTTTACCCACAGAAGAAATGGGCTGACTGCTCACCCACTCCATTCACCCTGACCTCTGCTCATTTACAAAACCAAGAGCATCATATTAATCAACAAAGTCTGACTAATCCTAAATGAAAGAAAAGGTGTCTTAAGACGTGAGGCTCCCCATGATTACACATTTCTAACTCCTGACTGACCATTACTTTGTTTTTAAACCGAGGCCGTCTCCCCAAAGGAATTCATGCATTTATCAATCAGAGCACAAGTACTCATGTTTATAGCAGGCTTGATCCTTAAATGAATCAGCACTTGGAAATCTAGAATAACTTCAAATGTTCAATAGATTCTATTACAATAATCCAAGTGTCCAGTACATACGCAGTGAACACTCAGACAACAGCATGGCCAACGGGGAAAGAACACACCACTGCCACACACAGGAAAACGAACAGCCGTCATAGACTTGATGCTCAGAAAGATCAAAACTCGGAAGGAGGCGTGTCCAGTCTGTAACCCTGTGTCCCCGAGGCCAGGAAAGTTACTGGGCTGCTAAGACTCTTGTTTTGACTGTCAAGGAACAACTGTGTTGGTGTATTGAAATGTACAATAGATGTTCTTACAGCCGCCAGCAAGAGGCTGATGCTGCATCCCTCTTCGGTATGGAAGTAGACCTGCCACTTGAGCCACTTCCTCCTCCTGCTGCGGTTAACATTAAGCTAAAGCCAGAAGCTGTTCTGAGAAACACACCAAACTACACAGACAACTTTTTGTATATGGTCTTAAGGAAATAGTGCATTTACTTAAGAGACTGCAATTTTCTAAATTGGATTAAGGGCATTCTAGATCCAGGAGGCACAGGGTTGAGAATTATTCATGAACTCCAATTTAGAACAGAAGTCCACTCTTTGTAGATAAATAAATAAATAAATAAATTTCTCAAACCAAAGAATCTGGGCTGAGAAGTAGGGAGACAGGGAGAGAAAGAGAGCCCGTATGAGGAGTGCTCTACACTAATCATTTCTGGGTTAGTTACATGCAAACATGCCAGCCACCCAAGAACTCTGTTATTTCTCCCAAACTTCCCAGAATTAAGTAGACTGACTTGCTGGGCACAAAGGACATGAGGCTTGTTGTGATATATGTTGTTGAATATTAACATTTATTATTGATTTATCTTTTACTTAAACAGTGGTTATTTCTAAGCCAGCTGTAAACCCAAATCACCACACAGAGACTAGGGTTTATTTTATTAACCTAGAGTGCAATGCTGGGCATTAGTTATTCCATCCTATACCTCCAAGCCTGCAGAGCTTCCTCCCATTCAGATTTCCTACATTATACTGGCTTTTAGTCACATCTTAGGTTCGGTTCATCTCTCCTCCTGGTTCCAAGGCCTCTCCTGCTGATCTCCCTTCCCAACACCTCCCACTTGCTTCTTTCTCCTCCCCTCTAGACCAGGATGTCCTACCCTATTCTCTCTATTGCCCAACATTGGCTGGTTGTTTTATTGACAATACAGAGAACAAATGGTAGCATGTTTATACAAACTTGAGGCAGGTGATGCTTGTGCAATGTCCAGATTGAAACCAGACAGTGAGGTAGAGAAATCAGAATGTGAATGAGCAAGGGTAAATTGTATACATTCCAAAAGAACATTATAACAACATATACAAATGAGGAATGCACAGACAAGTTTCTTGTCTCTCTCACAGAGATTCCACAGTACTGACATTTTCAGGCAAGATGGTGACACTGTGACTTCTGTGTCTTTTCATAACAGTAAGTTGGAAAGCACCAGTTGTAAAGAGGATGCCACGATGTCTCAAGTGAGGGCTGGTTAAGCTCCTCAGCTTTCTGCTTAGCAGGAGCCCTCAGCTTTATCTCCATCCTGGTTCTGAAAGTGTCTTATCTCTGGTATGCCGTCTCTTCAGACAAAGGCCAGCACAGGAACGTGATGCTGTGATTTCGTGTAGCTTTCTCTCTGACCTTATGTTTTATGCTGAAGGGGTGAAAAGTCACCTTTGTCCTGTTGCTTCTCCCTCTCCTTAATCAATCTGCTGTAGAAAATTGCATTCTCCGCTCTCAAATCCATGTGGTTGAGGGAGAGCCTTTTTATCTGAAGCCCTGTGACACGTCTGCCTCTGAGCACAAGAATGAAGCAGCCAGCATCCGGTGGTTCAAAGGCAATGGCCCTCGTGCATATGTAGAGCTGACCACTGAAAACTCGTCCAGGATTACTCTTCACAGTAATGTTTTGGAATTCTGGCCAGTTGAGCTGGATGACGAGGGAACATACTTTTCCCAAGTGGGGTGAGTGAACTCTGTGTTGAACGTATTTCCTGGGAGGCTTGGCTTGGCTCAACAACTCAAATATATATTTGTAAGCTCAAACAGTTCACGTTTCTTCCCCCTGCTCACTCCCCAACAGGAAACAAACATTTCATTGCAGAAAAATTAAGCCAATCACTCTATTTATTATTTCAGTAATTTTAATAAATGATTAGTGAGAATTGCTTTTAGGGGCCCTTGTTAAGGACAAGTGGAGATGAAATTCAGGTGGGTTTCAAGGTTTAGTAGGGAGGGTTTCAGAATGTGAGGGCACTTGAGGAAGGAACAGCAGGGGCAGCCTCCCACTTGGCCTGTTCAGGCTTCAGAGAAAGGGGAAGATTGATGGAAACGCACCCTAGCCTAGTTTTCAGAGCTTCTTGGGGAATGAGAGGCAGGGTTCCTGGGGGAAAGACATAGTTGCTACCCAGGCACAAACTAATAGCCACAGTGAGAGAGGGAGCATGCGTGTACATATGTATGCACACACGGGCACGTGCACACACGCGTAGGTAAACATACCCTGTAAGAAGTCTCTCAGTGCTAACTCCCCGGGTGGTGTCACTGCGCTGGGAGGTGTGGCAGATTTCCTTTAGAAATATCTCTTCACTCTAGACTGAGCCCTGATCATTATCAGTAAGCCTTGGAGAGAGAAGTGAGATTTCACAGCAAAGCCACTTTTTTCACTCCTGCGGTTTTTCACAAAATGAGGTCATAGTTGTTTATTAGACACAGAAACTTCTGAGTGTCAGGAGTAATTTGCAGAGCTGTTTTTTTTTTTTTTTTAACAGAGCAGTTTATGTGACATTTTTAAGACAGATAATAATAAATAGGTTACAACAGGATCTTTCTAGAGAAAGTTAAAGATGAACGGATAAGAGAAACAGCCCTAGTCCTCACTGTCTAGGCGTGGCTTGAAGACGTGGGCATTCTGGACGCGGTAGAAAGAGGCAGCCGAGGTCACCCTGGGGAGAAGACAGAGACAGAGGGTGTTTGCTGTTCCTTCTCCTGACGTGGAGGGAGGTAGCACAGCCAAAAGAAGGACCATCACTATGAGGGAATAGGAGAGCAGCGTGGAGACACGGGGGTGGGGAGCAGGAACATCTCAGGGCTCAAGAGAGTTCAGAGAGAGCCCCTCAAGCGTGCTGGAAGGTTGTGTGTCGTAAGAGTCATAACCACGGCCTGATGATAGCAAAGACGCTTTGGCCATGGCTTCGAGTTAGGTGAGCTTCCTCCCATTTGGAAGCAGGTGTGTCCTTGTTGTGTACTTGAGCCTCTTTCGGATATGTGCCTAGGAGTGGTACAGCTGGATCTTGAGGAAGCCCTATTCCTAGTTGTCTGAGAAAGTGCCAGATTGATTTCCAGAGTGGTTTTACAAGTTTACATTCCCACCAGCAGTGGAGGAGGGTTCCCCTTTTCCACAACCTCTCCAGTATGTGTTGTCACTTGGGTTTTTCATCTTGGCCATTCTGATGGGTGAAAGGGGAAATCTCAGGGTCGTTTTAATTTGCATTTCCCTAATGGCTAATGACACTGAGCATTTCTTTAAGTGTTTCTCTGTCATTCGATATTCCTCTACAGAGAGTTCTCTGTTTAGCTCTGTTCCCCAATTTTTAATTGGATTACTTGGTTTGCTGCT
>REGO01000013.1:7300590-7345941 GCA_010120015.1 Rhombomys opimus
TCTCCAATACTTTAAACATGAATGGATGTTGGATTTTTGTCAAATGCTTTTTAGCATCTAGAGAGATTATCATGTGTTCTTTTTTTTTCAGTTTGTTAATATGGTGGATCACATTGATGGATTTCCATATACTGAACTACCTCTGAATACCTAGGATGAAGCCTACTTGGTCATAGTGGATGATATCTTTGATGTGTTCTTGTATTTGGTTTGCAAGTATTTTGTTGAGTATTTTTGCATCAATGTTCATACGGGAGATTGGCCTGAAATTCTCTTTCTTTGTTGGGTCTTTGTGAGGTTTAGGTACCAAGGTGACTGTGGCTTCATAGAATGAGTTTGGTAATTATTTTGTGGAATTGTTTGAAGAGAATTGGAGTTAGCTCCTATTTGGTAACTATTTTGTGGAATAGTTTGAAGAGAATTGGAGTTAGCTCTTCATTGAAGGTCTGGTAGAATTCTGTGCTGAAACCATCTGGTCCTGGGCTTTTTTTTTTGGATGGGAGACTTTCAATGACCGCTTCTATTTCCTTGGGGGACATAGGACTATTTAATTGATTTACCTGGTCTTGATTCAGCTTTGGTAAGTAGAATCGATCAAGAAAATTGTCCATTTCATTTAGATTTTCACATTTTGTGGCATATAGACTTTTGAAGTAAGTCTTAATGATTGTTTGGATTTTCTCAGTGTCTGTAGTTATGTCCCTTTTTTCATTTCTGATTTGGGTGGTGTCTGTTTGCCTTTTAGTTAGCTTGGCTAAGGGTTTGTCTATCTTGTTGATCTTCTCAAAGAACCAGCTCTTGGTTTCATTGATTCTTTGAATTGTTTTATTTGTTTCTAATTGATTGATTTCAGCCCTGAGTTTGATTATTTCCAGCTGTCCACTCCTTTTTGGTGTGTCTACTTCTTCTTTTTCTAGGGTTTTTAAGTGAGCCATTAATTTTCTTGAATGAGCTGTCTTGAATTTCCTCTTGAAGGCACTTAGTGCTATGAACTTTCCTCTGAGCACTGCTTTCATTGTATCCCATAAGTTTGGGTATGTTGTGTCTTCATTTTCATTGAGTTCAAGGAAGACTTTAATTTCTTTCTTTATTTCTTCCCTGACCCAGCAGTCATTTAGTAGTAAGTTGTTCAGTTTCCATGTGTGTGTAGGCTTTTTGCTATTTTTGTTGTTGTTGAGGTCCAGCTTTATTCCATGATGATCAGACAGGCTACCAGGGATTATTTCAATCTTCTTGTATCTGTTGAGGCTTGCTTTGTGACCAACTATATGGTCTATTTTGGAGAAGGTTCCATGAGGTGCTGAGAAGAAGGTAAATTCTTTTGTGTTTGGGTGTAAGGTTCTGTAAATGGCTGTGAGGTCCATTTGATTCATGACCTCTGTTAGAGACATTGTTTCTTCGTTTAATTTCTGTTTTGTTGACCTGTCCTTTGTTGAGATTGAGGTGTTGAAGTCTCCCACTATTAATGTGTGGGGACCTATGTGTGGTTTAAGTTTTATCAATGTTTCTTTTACAAATGTGGTGCCCTTGTATTTGGGGCATAGATGTTCAGGATTGTGATGTCTTCTTGGTGGAATTTTCCCTTGATGAGTATGAAGTGTCCTTCCCCATCTCTTTTTATTAATTTTGGTTGAAAGTCTATTTTATCAGATATTAGAATGGCTACTCCTGTTACCAGGCCACAGAAGAAGACAACGCAGCCACTCCTGATGAGACCTAATTGACTAGGATCAGAAGGAAGGAAAAGAAGTCTTCCCCTATCAGTGGACTTGGGGAGAGGCATGCATGCAGAGGGTAGAGGAAGGGAGGGATTGGTATGGGAGGAGGGAGGGAACCACGGGGGGGATACAAAGTGAATAAAGTGTAATTAATAAAGAAAAAAAATGCATACTCCTGCTTGCTTCTTGGGTCCATTTGATTGGAAAGCCATCTTCCAACCCTTTACCCTCAGCTAATGTCTATCTTTGTGACTTAGGTGTGTTTCTTGTATGCAACAGATGGCTGGGTTTTGTTTACGCGTCCATTCTGTTAGTCTGTGTCTTTTTATTGGAGAATTGAGTCCATTTATGTTGAGAGAGATTAATGACCAGTGGCTGTTAGATCCTTTGATTTTGATGTTGGCTGTGGTCATCAGGTTGTGTGCTTAGTTGCTTTCTGTTTTGCTGTAGTGAGGTTAATTATTTCCTGTGTTTTCTTGAAAGTAGCTAGTTTTCTTGGGTTGTATTTTCCCTTCTAGTGTCTTCTGTAACACTGGATTTTTGTGTAGGTATTGTTGAAATTTGTTTTTGTCATTGAATATCTTGTTTTCTCCGTCTATGAGGACTGAGAGTTTTGCTGGGTATAGTAGTCTGGGCTGGCATCTGTGTTCTCTTAGGGTCTGCATGATATCCATCCAGGCCCTTCTGGCTTTCATATTCTCTGTTGAAAACTCAGGTGTGATTCTAATGGGTTTGCCATTATATGGTACTTGGCCTTTTTCCCTTGCAGCTTTTAGTATTTTTTCTTTGTTCTGTATACTTACTGTTTTGATTATTATGTGGTGGGAGGATTTTCTTTTCTGGTCTAATTTATTGGGTGTTCTGTAGGCCTCTTGTATTCTTATTGGCATCTCCTTTAAGTTGGGGAAGTTTTCTTCAATGATTTTGTTGAAAATATTTTCTGGGCATTGGAGCAGGGAATCTTTTTTTCCTCTATTCCTATTATTCTTAGGTTTTGTCTTTTTATGTTCTCTTGAACTTCTTGGACAGTCTGTGTCAGGAATTTTTTAGATTTAACATTTTCTTTGACAGATTCACCTATTTTTTCCATTGTATTTTCCACATCTGAGATTCTTTCTTCCATCTCTTGTAGTCTATTGTTTATGCTAACCTCTGTAGTTCCTGTTTTCTTCCCTAAGTTCTTTCTCTCCACAGTTTCCTCCATTTGTGTCTTCTTTAATTTTTCTAATTCTATCTTCAGATATTTAGCCATTTTGTTGATTTCCTCTACCTGTCTGACTGTATTTTCCTGTTTTTCCATCAATTCCTTTAGCTGTTTGTTTGAACAATCCTCTGTTTCTTTTATTTTTTTCAGTGATTTAAGCATTTCCTAAAGGCCACAAACTGTTTGGCTGCAACTTCCTGTATTTCCTTATGGATGACCATAATCTGTTTGTTTTTATCTTCCTCAATTTCTTTACGGATGTCTGTAATCTGTTTGAGTTTATTTTCCTCTATTTCTTTACGCATTTTATTTGTTTCCTCTGTTATCCTCTTCATGAGCATAGATGTTATGTCATCTTCTTGAATTTCAATTATGCTGGGGTGGCCAGGGCTACTTGCTCCTGGATGACTGGGTTCTGGAGATGCCATATTGCTCTGGCTTTTGTGTGTGGCTCTGGTCCGGCGACCTAGTGCCTGCACGACCCTGGATCTCTTCTGGGTTCTGGCTGGGTGACCTGAGCATGGACCCGACTGATTCCCATGCCGTGGGGGTTTCCTCTCACCTGGGAAACACAATCACTGTTGTTTTAGGGCCCAGAGTTCAGTCTCTTGGTCGCTGGCTGTCCAGAAAATGTTGTCCTGCTCCTCACACACAGTGTTCTCCTGGCACCACCATCTTGTTCCCCAAGTAAAAACATTTTTAATTGCGTGTTTGCTCACACCATGCATGTGACATGTTTGTCCACATCCTAAAAGTAGCAGACGTGTTAAATTGTCCTGTGTCGGGGAACAATGTGTGTACACCTGGGCTTTCCCAGGTCTTTTCACATCTACAGTGAGAGGGTCACAAGAGAGCGAAGCACTCGTCACTTGTGTGAAGATCTCTCGAAACTAAGGCCATCCTTCTACCCTGGTCTGCGAATCTAAACTTACCCAGCACCAAAGACAACATTAAAACATTTGTTGCTCTGCTATCCATGCCGTATGGCTGGCTGTGTGTACCATATCTGGTATGTAGGTGTGTATGTGTGAGTGAGTGCCTGTGTGCAGTGTGTGGGTGGGTGTGTGCGCGCATACACACTTAGACTGCTCTGGAGTGCGATCTTTCACCCCATGACAGTTGTAAACCTGCTCTGACCTAAGGGGTACCAGAGGAAAGTTTACACATCATTGAATAACTCTTTTCATATAGAAATCAGGGAAATTGGGAAGATGGAAGTAGTTGCAAAATCCCTTTAGTAATCATAAAATCCCTCTATAACTTTTTTTTTTTTTTTTTTTTTTTTAGAAATGATAATCAGACTTGGACTTTAAATGTCACCAAGAGAAACGCACACAGCTGCTTTTCTGAAAAGCTGGTGAGCAGTAGAGAAGTGGAAATCGGGAAATCTTTGTATATACCTTGTGAAAACCCCAACTACAGCAAGCAGATCAACCACACGTCACTGTATAAGGTAACACACTGCAAATGTTTCCACCTGAGGGCCCGTAGGAGAGATAGCACTCCACAGGAAGGCTATGGAGACCGTGGGACCTCATCATACACGACCGTGATCCCTCCCCAGGCTTACGTGCCTGTGTGAGGAAGAAGTTCTGATGGTTGCCGTGAAGGACGAGGCGTGTGCAGCCTGGAGACGCCCTGCATGGCAGAGGTCTTCTTACTTGGTCTCTCCCTCCTCTTCTCTCCTCTCCTCCCTTCTCCTCCCCTCCCCTCCCCTCTCCTCTCCTCTCCTCTCCTCTCCTCTCCTCTCCTCTCCCTTAAAAACACATTGAAGTGTGTTTGTAGTTCTTACTGTAACCGTGTTTATGTGTGAGTTTCCAAGGGAGCGTCTTATCTGAAATGTTTTCTAAACATATGACTCAGCCTTGAACTGACCTGCTTCTTCTTCTGTTAAATAGACACATTTCGCAGAATATGTAAATTAGGGACTCTTGGTTGCTGGGTTTTAGGAAGCTCCAGTACACAGATACTGAATTTCAGAAGGTGCGTGGGTCTGTTTATGGCTGAAGAGCTGACCACAGTCCAGGCATGCTCAGACTGCGGGCTGCCCATGAGCTTCTTGAGAGGAGTGGTGAAGGCAGCTGAACCTGCAAAGGTCTGATGGGAACTAAGAAAGAAGACCTGGCATTGTGTATAAGTTGGGAAGAGTCTGCTTGGGTTTAAAAAAGTCTACTTATACTCAGAGGCATTTGCCCATATGAGGTATACATGGGCATTTTGCTAGACATTTGAGCAAACTTCCCGGGCCTACCTCCAGAGGCTGCAAGCCACAGGAGCTTGAGGCCAGGCCTGCAGACATGAGGTCCTTCTTGTGAGGAAGGTGGCGGTTACAGAGTCATGGGTCAAAGCTGCTGGTTCAGCCCTCCTTCTTCCCACAGTTCTGCACCTGCCAGCGCCTACCCATGGGCGACTGGGGGCTGGCTTGAACACACTGGCTTCACTATTGTTATTATTGATTACTATGCCATGCGTAGGGAAAGAGAGAATGAAGTGTGCCTGTGGATCTGGCCGTCTGTGCCATCAAGAATCCAGAGTGGGCAATTCTGCTCAGTCCTCTGAGTCTTTCGGTCCACGTTCCCGCGGCCCTTCCCCTCAGACACAGACTTGGACACAAGGTGTCGTGCAGTATTGTGTTTCATACACAGGCTTCACCTGAGCAGGGACGTTTTGGTCATTCAAATATTCTGTCTCTACTTCTGCTTGTCCATCTCTCTGTGTGTATGTGCGTGAGCAATAGATGAAGATAAATGATGACAGTGCTGGTAAGGCCCGTCTTCGTTAGTGGCAAGGCCCTCTACCAGCAGCGAGGGCGAATGGCTGCTTCGCAGATGTTGGTCCGTTCTGTTTCCCTTCAGCTCTAGGTACCTTAAGCTTTAGAAATGGGGATAATTTCAACAATTCCGCTTTTACTGACAATGTATTTTAACTTGCCTTAAAACAACAACAACAACAACAAAACAGAACTGTAAAGAAATGTTCAAACCCCCGAAGATCCTGAAGAATGCGGAGTTTGGAGACGAGGGCTATTACTCCTGCGTGTTTTCTGTCCACCACAATGGGAAACGGTACAACCTTACCAAGACCGTCAACGTGACAGTTATTAAAGGTGAGAGGAAGCGTCTGAAGGAAGCGAACCAGACGCGGGACTCTTTTAACCGGGAGGTCTCCTGGGGGGATGGGTACCTCCTTGTATTTGAGAAGGCACTGCTTCAAGGTTTCAAAGCTTCAACTTGGCTTCCCATAAAACGGCAAAAAACACATTTTTTTTTAGCAGCAAACGAAACTTTCCGTGGGCGAGCCTCTCATGAACCAGCTTGTTCCTGTTTGGAATTTGGGTAAACTCCAGAAGCTTGTTAACACGTAACAAATATTTACTGTGGTCACAAATATTTATGGTGACTGTGTTCAGTAAGCTGTGCTCAGGATTAGGACACAAAGAGGCACTAAAGAGGAAGGTAACTGCACTCAGGGAATTTTATCCTTCTCTGGAGGGATGCTGGGCACCAAGGCTGTAGCTGTGTGAAACGGGTTGCCAGGGCGTTTGCTTGAAAGGAAGACAAGGACTGAAGACTGTGCCCGATCTGGATCTTGGAGGGACTGTACCTCGAAGGGGCAGAGCACACAGGGAGAAAGGCAGGCACAGTGACCGTGCTAGGGCACGGTCTGCTAGTCAGAAGGAGGGCTTTGCAGGTCGCCTAATTTGCCATGAGCCCAGAGGACAAACAAAGACATGGGACTCTATGGTGACGGTGCCCTGAGAGGTGGTTTAACTGCAGTGCCCTGCAGAGATACATTTCAGGTTACAGCCAAGAACCCGCCATCCAGCACCTTCCAGGAACTCACAGGGAAACTGTCAAAGCACAGCACAGCTGAGTACAGATTTCTATATCTGAGTGTGGAACATTCTTGATATTTTCCCAGCATCCATTTTTTCATTCTTCAGCTGCTTTTCCTCTGCTTTCAAAATCTTCACAGACTGTCAGCTCCCTTCCTGTGTGAAAGCTCCTCTGGTGGTTTACAGCCATGTGGTGTGACCATGACCATAAGTCTGACCATCCTGTAAGCTAGAAACCTGTGTGGATGACACATTTAACCAAATCCACAGCCCACATCAGCTCTAGTGACATCTTTCTTCAGCTCCGCACCTTACGCTTACATAACTGCCCGTGTGTGCGGTTGCAGAGAGGTGTCCTCAGCAATGTACGCACCTCAGCCTAGAGTCCTGGAGGTCAAGTGTCTGAAAAAGTTCACTGGGCAGAAGCCGAGGTTTCAGCAGCATTGTATGGCTTCAGAGATTATGGGGGAAAATATATTACTATGCCATTTGCCAGTGTCCAGAGGCTATCTCTATCACACTGTCTTCAAAGTAGAGCACACTATATGCCAGTCTTCTTTTTTCCTTCTTCTCCTTTTCTCCTCCCTCCTCTACTTGCCACCTCCTGACACACATACAAACTTCCATCATTGTGTATAATATGCATAAATGCACATATGCATCTTCCTGGGTCTGGCCTTTCTGACTTTCTTATGAGGACTCACAGCCCACTTGGATGATTCAAGATAGCATCTCTTTCTCCAAGTGCTTGAGCAATTACACCTACCAATTTCTTTTTTTTTGTCCATCTTCTTCTGCTAGAACTGAGTGCCATGGACTGAGCCAATTATAAACCAGAGAAGTTTATTTGGCTATCAGTTCTGGGACATCCTAGACCAAGGGACCACCTGTGAGTGTGTCTACGATGGGCTGTGCGGCTCAGGACATTGGATGTCCTTCTCTGTCACTCTGCCCATGGCTGAGAGACAGGTCTCTCACTAAACCAGAACTGATTCAAATGGCTACACTAGCTGGCCAGGGAGCTTCCAAGATCTGCCTGTCTCTTCCGCTGAGTGCTGGAGTTACAGGCCTATGCTTAGGTTGTTACATGGGTTTGGGGGATTCAAACTCAGGTCCTGTCCTACTATATCAACCATTCCCACCCCCTGAGCCACCTCCTCATGCAGGGCGTAGTTAGGGATGCCGGTTAGGGATGGAGACTTCGAATCCTCCTCCAGGATGTGGTTAGGGATGGAGATTCCACACCCTCCAGGGTAGGACTGGTGTCTAGGAGAGGTGCTTTACATGGCTCTCCTAGTCTCCATGTATTCTGTTAAATCCATCAGTGAGAAAATGAAGAGGGCGGATGGAGAAGGGGGGTGAGGTAGACTAGGAAGGTGCTTCTCCAGGGCTGCCCATCGTCTCCGTCTAGACATTTGGTCCTCTCAGTATGTGGCAGTAGTCTCCCTGGATGAGCTATTTCTCCAACTTCAGGTTTATGAGGCAGGAGCCAATACTTGAGAGGATACTAGATGGATGAGCTTTTAGCTCTGTGAACACACAACCAACAGAAAATGAAGCTTCGACGATATGAGCTGGATTAATAAAAAGTTAATAAAATCATGACAAAAGTAAAGATATGCAATGATTGCAATTACCCACAGACAAAATCAAGACCTAGTTGGTGCCTGACACCATGGGAGGAGCCAAGTGTGATAACGCTGTTTCTGTATATATATGTGCCCGTAGTAAAATTTAGTTTATAAATTAGGCACAACAGATTAACATCAATAATTAATAATAAAGTATAACAATATGCCCAAACAAAATTGTCTGTCATGACTTTTGTGCTCTGTGGCCCTGATTAAACAGAATGGGGTTATTTGAATATAAGCACCGTGATACCATCCTATTAATCAGGGCAGTAAGCACACTGAGCAGGAGGATAATTCAGATCCTGGTTTGGATGGAACGGGAAACCTAGAAAGGCATCCAACTTAAAAATTACAAGTTCATTATTTTAAGGTTTTTTTTTTTTCACTTTTATGTTTTTGGGCCAATTTGGCTTACATTAATTTAAACTGCAGACCCTATAATCATGGATAATCCAGAGGTACTATGTTGGAAACTTTGTTACACAGAATGACCATGTTACAACATTATGTGTGTCCAAGATAAGCTCAAGGCGGTTTTAATGTTCTTCTTTGTTTATTTTGCTGTTCTTCTAGGAAACAATAAAATAATCCCAGCTATTCTGGGGCCAAAGTTGGACATTGTTGGAGCAGAGCTAGGTATGTTTTACAGTGTGCGTTTTCTAAATGTATAAATGGGGCCAGTATTGAGCTTTCAAAGACTAAATGTGGCTCACTGTTGATTGATACAACTCATATATTTGTTGAAGAATACAAGACCATGGAAAGCAAGCTATTTTCTGACTATTGCACTTTTAGTCCAGTTAAATGGCACTTCTGTTCAAAAGTCAGTGGGACTGTCTATGGTTTGTAGACAGATATGGTTTTTTTTTTCTTTTAATTTTCTCTATTGACCTTTCAAAACATGAAAGTTTGGTGATAACGCTTTGGAGATTTGATGCAAACTTACCCTGTAGTCTGAATATCTGGCCATGGATGGAATTGCTGTACTTTCCGGGCTCGTCTAGAGCTGCACTTCTCAATCTTCCTGAAGCTGTGACCCTTTAATGCAGGTCCTCATGCTGTGGTGACCCCAACCATAAAATTGTTTCATTGCTATTTCATAACTGGAATTTCCTACTGTTATGAATCAAACGTAGATATCTGATATGCAGGACACCTGACAGTGACCCCTGTGAAAGGGTCATTCAACCCCCAAAGGGGTCGCAGCCCACAGGTTGAGAGCTGCAGATCTTAAGAACCAGTGTGCACAATTTAAAAAATAAAAGCTAAGAAGGAATGGAATACATTTACATATGTTAAACAAGATATTAAACTAACTGATTTGAGAATTTTGAGATACATTTTCCCAACCAAGGTAGAAGGATAGTGTCTCCACGGCACGGACTGAATAACTGATACTCAGGCCAAGCAAGTCTAGTTATTTCAGGCTGTTCAGAACTGGGCAGGAACAGAGGTGCTACACCCAATCTGCCTTGCATTTAAATAGCTGGTTGGAGAGCATACCCCACGCATGCTGGCTGCAGACCTTTGCCGCTGGGACACAGCTTCTTAAAGTGCGAGTTGAGACGACATGAGGATTGCATAAATGGATGTGGGGCAATGAAAAAATGCTTTCTGGACACACAATGACAGAAAATCCAAATCAAAACACAAAGAAGCTTTCAGAGAAACAATGACGCTTTCAGGAGCGATCACTAGAGTTGTCTTGTATGACATCACTGCATCCTCACTTCTGAACACACACGCGTGCTCTGCCCAGGGCACCCCTGCTTCCGTGTTCAAGACTTGTGTGTGTGTTAGGAGGTTCAGTCTATTTTACTGCGCATATAAAAGTTTCTGGTCTTATAGATGCAAAGCGGTCTAATTACTGAAAACAAAAAGCCTTCAGTGCTTCCCTCCTGCCATTCCTCGGCTTGTTTCAAGTTAGTGAACCCTTGGGCTGTATGTGTTAGAGTGTTTCATTTTGAACTTGACTGTGTGAGTTGCAGACTTTAATTTTATGAAAAAATATATTGGAGGAATTTTGGGTTGGGATCAGGATAGAATTTCTCAAATGACCCTAAGTATATTTCTGCCATTTTGTGTTATATATTTATGTAAAGTGGTCTCAGCTTTGATGATTATAAAATCAAAATTTGAACATTTCTAAATAACAGTGAAGATGTTCCATGTCATGAATTACCAAATCATTCAGCCAGTATTTAATCTGTACATAAAAAACAAGCACGCCATCTCATTAGCCTGCAAGTTCGTTTGTCTTTAATGAAAATAGTAAAAGTAACAAGGAGTTGCTTTAAAACAGATTTTCTCATGTCTTCTTTTCAGTCATGCTCAATTTGTATACCTGCTTAATAGACCCACATACTCAAGCGCACACATAGTTGTTGGCTGTAAAAGAGTTGTGAATGGAAAGTTTAGGACATGCTGGCAGAGCAACACTTGCTCTTCTATGGACCATGAGCCCACAGGAGACATAGCCGTGTCTCTGCAGCCTCGTGCTGTGCAAGCTCTTGCTGACTGACGTTCCCGTGATCTGTGCAGCTGTCCACAAACTCCACAGTTGTGGACTCTCTGCTTTATGAGACTCCTGCTCACTTCAACTTCAAGATGTGCCTTACAAATAAGATGGCCGTTGACTTACTGCTTACTCCTCTGGAAGAGATCTTTCCTTCCTGCACTTTAATTTCACCCTCTCTTGTTCTTTCTCTCTGTGCTGTGATGCTTTGCTTTTGTTTTTTTAAGTAATTAGTTTGTATGATATGTCCTTTTGTTTTTCTTGTAGTTTAAGAGAGACACTGGCTTGCCACTGTCCACTAACTGAAAGATTGAAAAAGTGCGCTCTCCCCGTAAATTTTAATAATTGATTTAAAAGTGAATATTTAAATAGAAGTCAGTTCATTACTTGGTGATGACTAGTCATTGCTATGTAATTCTTCTCCTTAATTGTAATTTTTAAAATTTAAAATGAAACAACTCTTTAATTTTTTTACTGGATGTGGTGCTATTTCACATTCAACTCTCATACTCTGGCTGTGTTTGAAGATTCCACTGGGCTTCTAAATTCACGACTGAGATTGTCAACTTCCACCTAGGAAAAGGTGTGGAACTTAGCTGCATTGCTTTACTGAATGAAAATGATCAGCTTTACTGGAGCATCAGGAAAGAAGACATATCAGACCCTAACGTGCAAGAAGATGAGAACAAGACGACTTGGTATGCAGCGGGCACGTGCAAGCGATGCGTGCTGTAAAAACTCGCGTGCACGCAGCAGCGGGGAGGCTGGGCCCGGCTGCCTGGAGGGATGTTTATGTTTGCTTTAGCTGTCGCTTCAGTTTGCTTCTCCTTGCTGTTACCGTGTTCCAAGGTGACAAACCATACAGAAATGTGCCGTGCCCACCTGAGTTTGAAGAAGGAAGGTTCCCGAGAATGTTAGTGAGGACTTTTAGCATCACTTTATAAAGGTACCAGTCAGAGTCTGGGGTGCGCAAGTCCCCAAGCTCCTTATAAAAGAGCAAGCAGCATAGTTTCTTGGATTGTGAAAACTATGTCAAGTACTGTATTTTTATTAATTGGCCACAACAGTAAAAGTGGTGTCAGAGATCAAACTCAGGTCTTCTGCAAGAGCGGTTCATTCTCTCAACCACAGAGCGATACACGGTTGATGCGTTTTGGGCTTGATTTGCCATCTCCTGTGCTCCCAGTGAGTCTGACCCCCAGTGTCTTCTGACTGTCTCCAGAGTAGAAGAAATCGACCCTCTCATTGAGAGGCCGAATCTGTAAAGCGTGGTTTGACTACGCTGAAGAGCTGCGTTGGGTAGAGTTCTGTTGCTACAAAGAGGCACCATGGCCATGGCAACTCTTTTTTTTTTTTTTTTTTTTTTTTAATGGAGGCTTGCTTGGAGTTTCAGAGTTTAGCCCATTATCCTCTCGGCAGGGAGCTCTGGGCACACAGGCAGAAACAGCTGAGAGTTCTACATCTGGACCTGCAGGCAGCAGGAAGAGAGAGAGAGCCTCTGAGGTTGGAAAGGGCTCTTTGAAACCCAAAAGCACACGCTCAATGGCAGACTTCTTCCCACAAGGCCACGCCTCCTAATCCTTTCAAATGGTGCCACGCTCCGTGACAGGTTGTTCAAATCTATGAGCCTGTGGGCATTCTCATTCAAATCACAACAGGCTAGTCCCTGAGATTGAATTCTGATGCCTTATGGCATGGAAGAGAAAGCACCCATAAGTACACAGGAGCTGCTGCCATGATATGCTGTAGTTCAGGGCCCTGCTAGAGGCCATGTCAGGATAAAAAACATCTTTTCTTCATAGCCTCTGGCTGCCCAGGGTTCACTTATAGCAAGGAAAGATGAAGAACACAAAACTGGCTGGCCATAGTTAATAGGGGTGACGGTGTGGGATGAATTCCAAGTAATCGGGAGGAGAAAAGAGAAAAAATGAGAGCGGTGTGCTTTTCCCTGAGTTCTGTTGCTCCTTGGAGGAGTAGGGAGGCTAAGCTTAATTCACACCAGAGACGGAAGACATAGCTGACGCTTCCTTTTAATATCATAGGCCTATAAATAAATCCCCATCTCCTGAGTACGCTTGCCAGTCATGGACTAAGCCTGTTGCTGAATATTCGTCTTACATTGCAGGACTTCTGAAGGCAAACTGCATGCTTTAAAAACTCTGAGAATTCAGAGAATTACTGAAAAGAATCTCAATGTTCTGTACAATTGCACCGTGACCAACGATGAAGCCACAGACACCAAAAGCTTCATCCTGGTGAGAAAAGGTATGAAGCTTGTTGCTCTTCTTGGCAGTCTCTGTGCTGTCTCTCTGTGAGCTCAGCTTTCCAAGGGGGAGAAACCCATCCAGGTCACCAAGCAAGGCAACAAAACCTCCCACTTTGGGGTCTTCTGTCCCGTGGGAATAGCCCCTGCAGTCCCCTCTTTCACACGAGTTGTGAGGTCAGTGCATCCATGAAGCAGAGGCACTCCAACCTGCTGCTTGGTTGTGTGATGCGACGTTTGTATTTCCTGGGAACCGCTCAACACTAGCTCAACGCCTGCTTGCATCCTCAGAACTTCCACCTCACATTGCTCCTCTCAGATCACGGATGTCACCTGGGGAATAGGATCTTCCTGTCTCAGGAAGTCATAGCTATCTCTCAAAGATGGAGGACCCCCTGGGTGTGGCTTTTGAGAGTCTGTTTATTAGATAGATATAATCAATTACTTAATGGAATGAGTGATTTTCCAGGAACGATTATGTCTTAAAAGTGTGTGACACAAGAGGGACAAAGCTTGAGCCAGGTTTATCCTGTCTGATGTGGAAATCGCCACACCATTGGTGTCTCTCCTTGGAAAACAAGCAAAAGAAAAGAGAAAAGGCAGTGTCTATGTGGATAGTCACTGCAGCACTGTGTAAACTTACAAAATTAGCATCATTGTAAGAACGGGTATATTGTAAATGAGCAAAATGTTGGTCTGATGAGGAAATAAAATGTGGTTAACATACAACCTCAGTTAAATAAAAATTTGGGGGCCACAAAAGACTCATCTGTTTTCATGTGTGTGGTATGGTAAACAGATGAGCCTGGTGGCCACAGGAGCCACAAGAGGGCGCGAGATGCCCCCTGAAACTGGAGTTACTCATGGTCGTGAGCCTCTGTGTAGCTGGGAACCAAACCCAGGTCCTCTGCAAGGGCACCAAGTACTCTTCACCTCCATGTCTCCAGTCCCCCAAGAAAGTTCGACACTGGCTGACCATCACCACCTCCTTGGATGGCTGCTAAGAACATTTCACTCTTTGTACCCTTCTGTGGCCCTTGTGTTTGTGACGAATGCACACTGAATCAATCTGAGAGCCATGTCTCTTTTTTTGAAAGGTAGATTGTCTACATTTTTGCTAGAACCCGAGTGTGTGTGCTGGGCAGTGCTGAGTGCTCTGTAGGGTCTTGTTCATCAGCAACCGTAAATGAAGCAAGAGGCTCATTTATTGTTTCTACTTTGCACATGAAGATACTAGGAATTGGGAGCCTCAAGGATTTTTCCTAAAATACAAACTAATTGATGGAGCCAGACTAGAAACCCAGATGTTTCCCACCCAGTGTGCCCCGCTGAAGGTAGTGCGCTGTTGGCTCAGGTCACTAACTTTGACTCTCGTTGGGATCCTTTGTGTCCTATCCTTCAGAAAGCTCCCACAGAGAGAGATCGCCTGAGTGGCCACGTTCTTACCTCATGTCTCTGGATATCCTTACACACATCTCTAAGTTGGGAGTGGAAAGACTGCAGACTCCAGCCAGAGAGTGGGGAGCTAGGGGAAAATGGGCAAATACCTGAATCAGAGTGAAGGCCAAAAGCTGACAACACAGGGCAATGTGATTGATGGTGGAAAGCGATGGCAACATTTCTTGATTCATGATTTCCTTTTGCTCTATTTTTTTTCTGTAGAAATGGCTGATATTCCAGGCCACATTTTCACGAGGGGAATAATTGTGGCAGTTTTCATCTCCGTGGCAGCAGTTTGTGTGGTGGTTTTGTGTGTCATCTACAAAGTTGATTTGGTTCTCTTCTATAGACGCTTACTGGACAGAGACGAAACCCTAACAGGTAACGTGCTGTGACAGGGACATCCCAGGCCATGTTTTCATGCTACACCCAATGGAAGGAGCATTGGCCTTCACTGTGGTTTGACTCACAGCTCACAGTTCCCAGAGAGCTGGGTTCCCAGTGTGGAGTCGGGTTGCTCTGCTCGTGTTACACTGTGACGCATGCTCTGCAGTCTTGTGCTTGTTTGTGACTTTCTAGATGTGTTTCCTTCAATGTCTCATGGTTGTGCACTGTCTCCTCCTAAATGTCCCATGCTGTCAGTCTGCTTGTGTTTACACGCATACCATACACACTCAATAAAGTTTGTTTCCATTGAGTTTTCTGTCATCTTGGTTTGTTATTCTAACTGGGAAAAGGAGGCCAAATGACATCCCTGGAAGAACTGTGGGGTATGAACTAAACAATCTCGGTTTTCGTCTCTTAGACCCATCCGCTGTTAGCTGCTATTGTGTCTATTTTCCTGTGTCTCAATGTTTTCAAAAGCGACTAAAAATCTTCAGATTTCAAGATTATGTTCTTTAAATGTTAACCTTAATCTGTTGTTTTTGTGTGTGTATGTGTTGAGTTTTTACAGGAAAAAAAAAAAAAACTTCATAGAGGTCAAATTCAAAATTTGTAAATATACACCAGGAGACCTTCTCTGCTTTGCCATGTCTGTCATTCCCACGATGTCCCCACTGCCTGTTACATCCCATAAGTTATTCATGTGGATTCTTTCCTCATGCTGCCTTTAAGAAGCACCCTACTTCACTATTTCCGGTTTTTCTTTTATGATTTCTTATGGGTCTGCTCATGTCACTGAAGAAATCCCTCATCTGTCAAGATGGCTCAGGTCCTGCCTGCCTGCCTGCCTGTCTCATGCTGCCCAGACTGGCCTGACTATAACGCTACCTCCTTGTGCCTCCATCTCCAGGTGCTGGGTTTCCTGGTGTGTGCCCTCAGAGTGGCCCACCCTCAGTGACTCCTGTGTTGCTGTGTTTACTCTTCCTCCGATGTGTGTTCAGGTTCGTGCTTTCTTTGCTATTACAGAGATGTTTCGTGAATGAAGTCACCCATCATTGCTTCCTGCTTGTGCTGTATCACCACAGGGACTCTCCACAGTGCAATCTCTGTAATGAGCTGAGGCTTTGATAGCTGCTGTCCCTTTGCCTGCCTTGCACACTGCTACATGACACAATACACAAAGGCTCCGGCTTTCCCTCATAGCTCCCTCCCCAAACACACACACCCTTGCATTTCTGCCAGCTTAATAGATGGGGACTTGAGGCCATTTAATTTGTATTTCATTTAATGATGTTAAAAATACAATCATTTATTTAACATTTGTGTCTTTCTTTTCAGCATATTCACTCTTGGCCCATTCTGTCACTAGGCTTCTTCTCCTTCTCCTTCTCCTCCTTCTCCTTCCCAGACACTATTTATATCTTAGGTGGAATAAGCCTAGATTCTGAATTGTAAAGGTAAATGTCCCATGTTGTCATTTGTCTTTGCTTGTTGTGGTGAGGCTATGTGAAAGATATATTTTAAGATTTTGGTATCCAATTTTGGGGCTATAAGAATCAAGGACCCCTTAACCTCATGGTAAAAAGTAATTCTTATATCCACTCCTTTGAGATTTTTTTCAATTTATTTCTATTTTTTAGATTATAATAACAGAATTACATCATCTTTTCATTTACAACTTTTAATTTTAACAGTTAGCAAGCTCAGAGAATATGGCTCTTAGCCTATGTACGTGTGATCTTGCTTTGAAAAGATATGAGACACCGAAGTTGAAAGTCTGTATATGGTATTTTCTCCATGGTCTCCGCTCAGAAAGACAATATCTGTATTTAAATAGGCATCAAATAACTTTTCTCCTTTTGATTTTCCATAATATTTTCCTTTGTCAATTTTGATAGACCCATCTTACACATCCTTTTATTTATTTATTTATTTTTGAAGATTGTTTAAATTCATTGACTTTATTTTGTATGTGTGTGCCTGGGTGTATGCGTGTGCACCACATGTATGCAGAAGCCTGCAGAAGATAGAAGAGGGCATCAGCTTGGCACTGAAGCGACAGGTGGTTATAAATCACCATGTGAGTGCTTACTTGAGCCCAGACTTTCAGCAGAAGCAACAAGAACTCACAGTCACTCAGCCATCTATCCAGCCCCAATACTTTTTAAAACTCATAACTGCTATCATGGCAGCGCACAGAAACATTCAGGAACACGCTCTAAGCAGCTCAGAGTGGGTCCATGAAGAGGTGCAGTCTGTGGGAAGATCAGCCATGAAGATATGTCCAGGCAAGAAGACGTTTGTAGCAGGTGCAGCACTCCAGTGGCCAAGAGTGTGCTCGTGTTGTTCTCTAAAGGAAAGAGATGAAAAGAACCAACTGCCAACAACTATTAAAACACAGTCGACTGATGCAAACAGCTGGGGAAATGCTGGTCCAGCTGACATTATTATTCTAAGTGACCATTTAAATGGCCATTTATATAATGATAGTTTCATTGATTAGGGATCAAAAATTGTATTTACTCACCAGTGGCTTCCAGACACAGCAGCCTGAGCCACACATGACCCCACAGAGACTGCGGCAGCACAAGAACTGCACAGGTTCATACTAGGCAAAACCGCATCCCTGAAGAGAGGAAGTGGACACAGAGTCCCACCCTGAACTGAAGCAGGAAGCTGCTTGCAGTTGATGAGTGCTAGGAAAGGGGGAAATCAGTTTTTTTTCCATTAACCCTCTCACTGTCCACATTTAAAAATAAATCTTAATGTAAAATAGCAGATTTATATCATAAAAGAGAATTATTTGACAAAGGAAATTTGAAATCAATTAATAGTTGGGAACTAGTTTTTTCTGAGTAAGAACAAAAGCATATTACATGAACTGTAGATACATAGGAAATTGCCTTCCTTGTTTCTCGTGATCAGTTATATCTTGATTGTGAGACAACTGTGATCCTTTTTTTGGTGCCTATTTTTGCACTGGCTTGATAAAAACATTCACAAAAGTACTATAATTCATTGCCAAGACAATAGCTATAGTTCACAGCAATCTAAAAGAATCACTCAGAGGCAGTAGTTGCTGATTAAATTACTAACTAGTTTTATTTTCACCTACATTTTCTCCTACCTTTGATTGGCATACAAGTCTATAACCTTTATCAAAATTTTTTCATACATGTAATTCTACCGAAACAATTGCTTTATGTCAGCAACAGCTCCCAACAAATCAATGGAGCAGAATACTATAAGAAGAACCGATCAAGCTTTTGCCATGTAGAGAAAGCACTGTTTTGTGAACTTGAATGTGAAGAAATAGGGCTGGGCCATTGCGTATAAATGACATGACATGTAAGAAGAGCAGACCCAGAGCTGTTCCAGCCCATCTTATTTTAAGAAAACACCTGGATGTGTTTACCTTTCAGTCCAGTCAGTAGAGATGTAACCTCCTGGCCATCTACTTGATTTCTGTGTGATCAAGATAAGCTATTTCACCACACCCCTGCTTGTCCATCTACACCCTAACATCGTTGAGGATGTTAACCAAAACTTCCCTTGTTTATGTCCCTCCCCTTTCACTGGCCAAGCTGTTTTACTTATCTTTGTCTGTGCCACAGGATTTGTCATCTGCTAATGCGTTTCTTTTTGTCTCATCAACAGAGTGCACGAAAGTGAGAGGAGATTCACATACACATTTAGTTACCTGGTGGGCAAAATGAGTTGTGCGTGTGCGTGCGTGCTTGCGTGCGTGCGTGTGTTTGTGTGTTAGATTATAATCACAGCCTCTGACCCCCACCCCCGAATACTTCTCAACGCTCTCCTCGAAATTCCTGGCTCTCTTTTCCGTTATTGCCAGCTCCTGCTCTAAGCAGCCTTGTCATTCCTTCCACTCTCAGGGTACAGTTTGTTACTTCATTTTACTTTGCTTTGACCTCACTTTGAAGACCTTTGGAGAATAAAACCTGGGTGGTTCTGTGGTAGAGTTGAATGAAATGAATGAGCTAATTAATTCACAATCCTGGAATGAGGGTCTTCTGTGCTCTCTAGCATTTCATTGTCTTTGTCTACCTTAATGTCCTGATAGTTATCCCCCCCCTCTAGTCTTAAAACAGAAGCTTTAAAAAGATGTTTAGATAATCAGTTGCTTTACATGCCTCTAAGATTTGACAAACAAGAATTTTATTCGTTTTATATATGACTTTCACACAAATTTTTACTTACATTTTTCCACAATCATGAATTAAAAGAGTCCATCTTATCTCCTAGATGGTAAAACGTATGATGCGTTTGTGTCTTACCTGAAAGAGTGTCATCCTGAGAATGGAGAAGAATATTCTTTTGCTGTGGAGACATTACCCAGGGTCCTGGAGAAACAGTTTGGGTATAAGTTGTGCATATTTGAAAGAGATGTGGTGCCTGGCAAAGGTAGGAAAGGAAATCCTGGGCCGAGAGTGAATGGAAATTTTTTTTTCTGCACATTTTATTTTTAATGTTTTTTCAATTTTTACTAATTACATTTTATTCACTTTGTATCCCCCCATAAGTCCCTCCCTCCTCCCCTCCTAATCCCACCCTCCCTCCCCCTTCTCCACCTATGCCCCTCCCCAAGTCCACTGATAGGGGAGGTCCTCCTCTCCTTCCTTCTGATCTTAGTCTATCAGATCTCATCAGGAGTGGCTGCATTGTCATCTTCTGTGGCCTGGTAAGGCTGCTCCCCCCTCAGGGGGAGGTGATCAAAGAGCAGGCCAATCAGTTTATGTCAGAGGCAGTCCCTCTTCCCATTATTATGGAACCCACTTGGACACTAAACTGCCATGGGCTACTTCTGTGCAGGGGTTCTAGGTTATCTCCATGCATGGTACTTGGTTGGAGTATGAATCTCTGGGAAGACCCCTGTGTTCAAATTTTCTGGTTCTGTTGCTCTCCTTGTGGGGTTATTGTCCTCTCCAGCTCTTACTATTTCCCACTTCTTACATAAGATTCCATGCACTCTGCCCAACAGTTGGCCATAAGTCTCAGCATCTGCTTTGACAGTCTGCAGGGCAGAGCCTTTCAGAGGCCCTCAGTGGCAGGTTCCTAACTTGTTTCCTGTTTTCTTCTTCTGGTGTCCATCCTCTTTGCCTTTCGGGATGGGGATTGAGCATTTTATTCAGGGTCCTCTCTCTTGATTAGTTTCTTTAGATGTACAGAAATGAGATGATTGATCATCTTTTTACCTAAAAAGGTACAAATGGCCACAGTCCTTTAAGTCAACAGAAGGCAGGTCAGTTGATGGGTAGCTAACCAGGTCAGTCTGATTAACCAAATTTTCATTATCACATCATAATAAATATTGAGAAAATAGCTCCAGCCTTTCCCCATGGACTCTTTTCATTCTGCATCACAGGTCTCATACCCAGGAAAGGCACAGGTGTTTCTCTTTCTGAGGCCTCAGTAAACAGAGTGGGAGGCACCTGAGGGAGGCACCCAATGTTGATCTCTGACTTTTGTGTGCACATACACACATGATGCATGACACATATGCTAAAAATTAATTAATGAGATTGAGGAAGAAGAGGAGGAGGAAGAAGAGAAGAAGTAGAAGGAGGGGAAAGAAAAGGAGGAGGAGGAAGAAGAAGAAAAGAAGGAGAAGGAGGGGAAAGAAGAGGAGGAGGAAGAGAAGAAGTAGGAGAAGGAGGGAAAAGAAGAGAAGGAGAAAGAAGAGGAGGAGAACAAAGGGGAAGAGAAGGAGGAAGAGAAAGAATAGAAGAAGTAGGAGGAGGGGGAAGGGAAGAAGGGGAGAGGAGGAAGAGGAATGAAAAACACAAATGTTTTTACCATCATTCATCCATCCATCCCATATTTATTATGTGCTGTACCTGCATTAAGTTAGGCCAGGAAGAAAATATGCCAGTAAATAAGAAATAGCTTTGCGTTCCCCTCCCACTACAAATTAGAAAGGGAAAATGCTGTTAAGTGAGAATCGTAACTGCAGTGCAAACTAGTGGTGAAACACGTGGTGCGTGTGAGGAGCAGGCCATGCTGGTGAACTTGGCATCTAGAAAGTACATCAGAGTTTCACCACCATTTTGTCACATTTCCTTTCATTTCTCCTAAGCTAAGAAAAGAAAAAGGGTTTTCTTTTTGGTATGCTGGGTTGTCATTAGGCTTGGTTGACCTCTCTGGGGCCTAGAGCAGAGCCAGGCATGTATGGCTAACCACGTCCACCCTGCCACAGCCACATACGGTTAGCTTAGGTTATTTTGTTTTAAATCTTTGACCCCCCACACACACAGAGATGAAGAACAAACTAGTAGTGATTGTAAAAATGTGCTTCAAGTGTTAAGTCTGCCCGTCACTTACCAGCTGTGGGACTGCAGGCGAGTTCTTTATCACTCTACACGTTAGCGAATACAGACTTGAAAGGCACAAGTGCTAGGTGAGTGCCCAGGACTGTGCTTATTTAGATGATTATTTTGCGAGGTGTCTAAAACAGATAAAACTGTCTTACTTTTAAAGAAAATCTTGTTAGTGCGGCCAAAGGTTAAGTACTGTAAAACAGGAACATGCATGTTGCCGTACTTTTTAAAAAACTTCTTTTATTTACGTTTCTTAGATCTTTCTCCCTACTCCACTCTAGTCTCTTCCAACACCCCAACACCAGGTAGGAGAGAGAAAGTGTTAGTGGGAGGGGACACAGCTCTCTTAGTGGCTTCCTGCTGGCCACTGTCATCGGGTTCTTTGGAGCCAGTCCAATCCTCATTTCAGGAGATCTCCAACTTCTTGTCTCACAACAGCAACAGGAGCAGCAAAAAGGGAGGCAGCAGCCTTGCTCTTTCTCTTCTCAACTCTCTGGGCTCTGGCATTTACTCTCTCTTTAGAGTCCTCAGATTTAAACTATCTGCAGCTGGCAAAGAGTTCTTCTCAGAGCCCACAGGAGGCAAATAGTTTCCTGCTGTGAACAATCTGAATCAGTGCCACATCTGACACCTGGGACCAAAACAAAAACATGTTTACACCCACAACACATGCAGTCTTCTTTCTCCTGTGTCCACCCTTCAGCTCTCTAACCTGACACACATCTTGTCTTTCCAGCTGTCGTCGATGAGATCCATTCGCTGATCGAGAAAAGCCGCAGGCTCATCATTGTCCTAAGCAAGAACTACCTGACCAATGAAAGCCGGCTGGAACTCGAGAGTGGCCTCCACGAAGCACTGGTGGAAAGGAAGATTAAAATAATCCTCATTGAGTTCACTCCAGCGAGTAGTGGCTCCTTTCTGCCCCCGTCGCTGAAACTCCTGAAGTCCTCCAGAGTTCTGACATGGAAGGCGGACAAGTCACTCTCACATAACTCCCGCTTCTGGAAGAATCTTCTCTACCTGATGCCTGCAAAAGCCAGCAAGCCGTGGAGAGAAGAGTCAGAGGCAATGCCTGTGCTTTCAGTGCTCTAAGCTCCTGGGAAGCTCAGTGTCGAAGGAACTGGCACCCTTCTAGATACCTGTCTGTGCGCTTATTCACAACAGGGCGGTTGTTCGAAAGACTGGATTCTGTTAGCATCCCCCCCATAATGAGATTTGCCATCGGGTCATCAGAGATGAAACAAAACCTTGATCCATGACCCCGAGCTCCAGGAAGAGCCTGAGCTTCACCAGAAAGCAGTTTGTGATTATTTTCTCCCCACATCAGTAGTCCTCAGCCTGTGGGCGGGCCCCCCCTTTCTCAAACCGCTATCTAGAAAAACATGTCCATTACGATTCAGGAGAGTAGCAGCGTTGCAGTGATGAAGTAGCAATGAAAATAGTTTTATGTTTGGGGTCACCACAACACGGGGAATTGTATTCATAGGGTGCAGCACTGGGAAGGTTGAGGACCATTGGCCTAGAGCTATCTGCACACCAGCCCATTCAGCAAGGGTGGACCTCCACATGCAAACTGATTTACAACCAGAGCAAAGTGTCTCTTCAGGAGTTTCCAGCTAGTGGGGGATCCCAGTGGGAGGGTCTTAGGTGCTCAAAGAGGCTCTTTCTACCAGCCAGTCTTCATCACAGCTCTCCTCCACCAGGTTGGGGAGGTGGGAGAGAGTGGGGTTGCTGTGTGAAGAGAAGGGAAGCCAGGGGAGAGGAAGATCCAGGGACCTGGCTTCAGGATGAGCTTAGTGCTGAAAGATAGTTCTTGGAAACTCAGTCGACAGAGGCAGACTTTGCTTATTCCTTAGACCTCTTCATAGAAGGGCAACCCTGAACACCTTTGAGTCATGCGTGACAGACAAAAATGTAAATTCAGAGGACACCGTGAGCCTTTCAGTTTCAGTGGTCTAGAGCTTCTGTTGACTTTATGTAAATATTTATATTTAGGATCATATTAGCTACTAAAGTGCAACAAACAAACAGCAGTAATTGCTTATTGATTTTATTAGCCGTTCTGAATGGCCTTGGCTTGTAGGCCATTCGGCATGACGACTGAGGGGGTGGTCTGAGCAGTCACATGAGTGACAACCTTGGGTTTTCTGCTTCTTTGCTAAGCTCTGGAATTTTATCCAACTTCTCATGCCTCAGTTTCCTCATCTTTAAAATCAGAGTTTAAAGTAATTACGCCTCCTTGACAAGGGAACCTTGTCTGTAAATGAGGCTCTCTTGTGATGGTGGCAATGCCTGTAAATGAGGCTCTCTTGTGATGGTGGCAATGCCTCTGGTTCATGCTGGCCTCCGTGGTTTAACAGTGCAGTCAACAGGAGCCAGAGATCAGGCAGGAAAGCAGATCAGAGGAGACAAGCAGCTTTGATCTGAGCAGCAAATTGAGAGAAGAACACAAACAGAGGGACACACACACACACACACACACACACACACACACACACACACAAACACACCCCACTCTCTGTTAGAATATACAACTCTGGGCACCGGAAGACACTTTTGTCTCTCTCACAGGAGCTGTCACCCTGGGTCTTCTCCATGGTTCAAAACAATAGCTGTCTGTGGGGATTGCTTGTGTGTGTGCAGGCATGTATGTGTGAATGCTGACCTGGCAAAGGAAAGAAGATACAGAGAAGCCAGCAAGTCTGCAAGCTTGCTTAGGTGTAGGAAAAATGTTCCTGGAAAGTCTAGAGCAGAGCAGAGACTAGCTGCAACAAATGTAGTAGATTTAGAAAAGAAGAAGAAAGAAAGAAAGAAAGAAAGAAAGAAAGAAAGAAAGAAAGAAAGAAAGAAAGAAAGAAAGAAAGAAAGAAAGAAGAAGAATGGGGAGTCGGGGAGTCTCAGGTAATATTTTTCACTCATGACTTCATGTGCTGTTTGACTGGCTTTTAAAAGAAGGAGAGCTCAGCAAATGTTTTATGTCCTATGTGTGAAAATACAGAATCAGAAGAAATGTTGCTTTGAGAGTTTCTGATAAATAGAATTACTTTAATTCTTTAATTACTCATGCTTTGACACATGATGTTTATTTCATATGAAACATATTTTACATTAAATCTGCAAATGCGTACATTAGATTTGAAATGTCTCTTGATGTCATTTTCGTTTATTTTAAGACTGTATTTTCTCATTCTCAACATAGATTCCCACCTGTTTTGAAGAGATAAGGGAAATGCAGCCTGACCTCCTACAGCTATCCTTTTTCAGTGCCAGTTATGCTGTGTGTATCTTTTCTAGAAGCTTATTCTTTGAGAACCTTATACATGGAGACGGTGAAATATTATATCCATGTCCACTTTCCCCCTCCCCCTCCTATTCTCCATCACATTCCATGCTCAGTTATTGTCCTTGTATTTAGAATAACCCGCTAAGTCCAGTGAGTGCTGCCCATACCTGCTGGGCTGGGCTGTCCGCTAGAACAGGCACCCATAAGAAGACAGATTCCGTCTCCCCAGCAGCTCTCAGCTGCCAACAGCTGCATCATGGCGTCTTTCCCCATCCGTGCCAGAATTTCCACCGCTTCGGTCTTGCACTGCTGTGACTTCAGAATGTAAAGGTTTTGTCATATCAGAAGCTCTCCACTCCATCCCCCGGGTCTTCTGCTTCCTCTTCCGGCATGTTCCCCGAGCCTCGGCAGGGGGCAGAGAGGAGTTAACAGAGATGTCTGATTTAGGGCTGAGCACTCACAGTCGCTTGGTCTCAGAACTTTTTGATCTGTTCTGAGTCTTTGCATGACTGCCATCCACTGAAAAAAGAAAGAAAGGAACAGAGAAGAAAAGAAAAAGCACCTTTGCTCAAGGTTGAGGGCAGCCCAGCTCTACAGGCATGAACATAGACATTGAGGAGGAGTTTTCACAATGTAAACATTCAGCAAAGTAACAGTAATTGGTTCCCCCCTAGGTCCTAGGCCCTCCCCAGCCATGGGCTTCTCCCCGTGATGATGATTCCAGGCGTGAATTCCCTTGTGTGGAGGGGTTTCAGGTATATTCTGGAAGTGGTTGGTTACTCCATACACACACGTGCCACTAATGCGCCAGTGGGTAGACTTTGCCCGGCGTGTCAGTGTTCCGGCACACAGGTTCCCATGCTGGATAAGGCTGTTTCTTTCTTTCTTTTTTCCAACAGCAGCTGCATAGCATCAGTCAATATGAAAGCTGGCCCGCAGGAAGGAAGAACAAGGGAATTCAATCCTAGAAAGACAATGCTTTATGTTCTTTCTCATATGCAGATCTTGGTGCCAAATTTTTAGTTTTGTATGTTCACAAACATTATGGAATACAATACAATATGGAGTATAAGTGTGTAAGGTTTACACTTTCCTTCCACCCAGCGTAAGGACAGAATTCTACCCCCTCTCTCCTGAGGCCACATACTGCTACTAAATACAGGACCCTTAGAAACAGTGGGCTTTCACATGCCAGTTAACTAATGTGCATATTTAAAAATTAGTTTTACACAATGCTACCAACTGCCATCAGTAGAATTTGTTTAGACATTTGAGTATCTTTCTCTTCTAAGATTTCTGATGTGCTTAATCTGGGAATTCAGTTTCACACTATCAGAATGGCCCTCTCTCAAGGACACAGGAAACTCTTTACCTATGTCGATTGCTCTCTTAGAAGTATTTATTAAATAAGAATTACAGTCACTTGGAAATCCAGACATGGGATTTAGTCCATGGATTTAGTCCTACATAGTCCATGGGATTTAAGACCTGTTATGTCCAGGAGCACTACCATGCCTCTTCTGTGAGGCCAGGACAGAAAAGCATGTGTTTCCTCTTCAGCATTGCGTGTTGAGAAATGAGGCGGTAGGTAAAGATTTTAAAGGCTTTGTACACTTGTCTGGAAAGGCGGCATATGCCACAAATGCACAAATCAGGCTTCACAAGTAAGAAGCTGCCTGCTGGGGAACAGCTCAGATTAGAGGTGGTTGGATGCCTCCTAAGCCATTCAGATCAGGGCAGAAAGACAAGCGGGAGGAAAACACAGGCTGGGTGAGGCATCACTGCAAATGACATCCCCAGGATACACGGGGGAGACTAGAGAGGTGGCCCACTGATGCTGCCAAGGTGTGAAAAGGGCGGGTGCTGACACGCTGTCAGAACCGGACAGAGACTCCTGAGGTGTGAGGAGAACAAAGCTGGAGATAGCCACATTTCAAGAAGAAACTGCCCTTCATGTGAGCTCTCTAGCGCAGGGCAGGGTTGGGGGAGGAGGGTCTTCTGAGGGACCAGGCCACAGAGATGACAGGAAACGGTGTGTGTGTTCTGTGGGAAGGACAGGGACCCTTCCCCTGCCTCTGGCATGCCACAGAGATAACAATCAGAGCCCAGGCTGGGAGCCCTCGGTCAACACCTATGTTTTTTGAAGATCTGTTTCTAATGCCTCTTGTGGGTGAAATTCATACTCAGAGACCACCACTCCTCACCTGTAAATTGCTACAACTTGTGTGTGTGTGCTCAGTAACGGATTGTTACCCGAGCCTTGGGTTCCTCAGAGGTGCGTGGAGACTATCCTGGAATAGCAGCTGGAGATCTGGGACATACCTTGGGCTTCACCTCGCCTTTTCTGCTTCATCAAACACGGAAGCTACAGCTGTGTGTTATATGTTGCGTTCTGCTTCAGCAAACGCGGAAGCTACAGCTGTGTGTTATATGTTGAGTTCTCCACTAACACATTACTTTGAAAGAGACCCCCGCCAGGCCTGATCATTTACGCCCAGGGAAGCTCACACAGGAGGATTGCTGTAAGTCTGAGGGTAGGCCGGGCTACATGGTGGGCTATAGACAGTCCGTTTTGTGGAGTGAGATCCAGAAAACGTACTTCTGAAGAGATCACTGTTTAGCCGTAAAAACTGTAATCTTATGTAGACGGAAAAGCCAACCCAGGCAGAACCTCTCACCTGTAAGTCCCAAACCATTCAAAACATGGAGGCTGCCAACAAAGCTGGTGACCTTGCCAGGAGATGCATGCAGCCAGGAGTTCTGGACACAGGTGCCAGCACCCATCCCTGAGTGCACCGTGGCAGCGGATTTGAATGTCAGTCTGAACAGGAGGGCTGGACGGGGCACTTCCAGCATCCACAGGAAGCCATTGAGGGACTGACATTCTTCAGTCCCTGTGTGTTCTCTAACGGTCATTGTTAATCGGAGTGGGGTATGACGCTGGCATTGGACGGACACCTGTCATCCGTGCCTTTACACTTCATCTCTATGCTGACTTACCCATGGCCTCACTAGAAGTCATCTTGGTCAGAGGGTCACCCTCGGAGGAAGTTCTCCAAGGCCATATGTACTCTACTGCACGCAGCCATCTCCACGGCTGATTAGACCTCCAGACCCTGCCTGAAAAACAGCTAACCTCTGTAGTAAGCGTAGATCATGGTGCCTCTCAAAAGAGGCCTCTGAGGACGTGTGTGCTCGCCAGGCATGGCGGCCACCTGAAATCACAGCGTCGGGGAGGCAGGGACAAGGGAGACCTGAGTGGGCTGGCTGTGCCAGCACTCGGTGAGCTGTGGGCTCCACTGAGAGCTCCTGACTCGATGTCACCAGTGGGGGGTGACGGAAGAAGAACCGGATGTTAACTACATATGCATGCACAGGTGCCCGTGAACACACACATGCCGACGCACGCCTCTACACACATGTGAACCCTCACACCTGCAAGCCCACCACACACCAGCTAAGCCACTGTTCCGTGAGGAGCGATGACCAGATCCCACCTCACGGCACGCAGGGACACCAGGTGCCCTCAGATGCGCCTGAGAACGTTCTGATGATTCTCGGGAAGAAAGCCCCCACACAGAGGCACAGACCTCATTTTCTTGGCCCCACTGCTGGGTTCTGGGAGCTTTCATGCTGAAGAGAGCAAACAGAGCTTGAGAGCAATGGTTAGGCCTATTAACAGGAGTGTGAAGAGGGACCGGGAAGACGCTCTGCACCTGCACACTGGATGATTCTGTCCTCCGATCGGGTAACTAAGCAACACTGACTAGCAGTGCAGATGCACCCCCAGACACCCGCCGGCGCCCTCGGGTACACCGTCTGAAAGCTGAGCAGCCACCCTTGCCATTCCACGTCTTCAATCTCTTGCTGGGCGCATCAACAGGCAGGCAGCCGCCTCGATATAGACCAACCACTGTTAAATCGCCAGGAAAATCGGCAGAAGTTCCACGTTCGTTGAGCAGCTGCCCCAGCCACCTCGGCGTGGACATCGTAAGCTGCGTGTTTTCAAGCATAAGCGAGCACATTTTCATGTGATGGTTGTCTCACTCACCTGCCCAAGCAGACCACGCACTTTCAAAATGGTTTCAAAATGGTTCCTCTCTGGACTCACCGTTGCCCCATTCCATTCAAATCATTAAGTTAGCGAAGTAAAACACTGCCAAGAGGGGATCTATGCTTAGGTTTTAAAAAGAGCAACAGAAGGCACCCAGCTGTTTATTTATTTATCAAATGCCGATCACACACAGTTCACACATATGTAGCAGGAGGAACATGCATCAGATGCTCAAATATCTGCAATCCGATTCAGAAAATAGATGCTTTCCCGTGCTCCGCCTGACTTCCACTGCGGCCTGGGCTATTGCTGCTCTGTGTTCTTATATTACTCTATCCCTGTGCATGCTATAACACGCCATGAGACATGGGTGTTCCCTACAGCATTTCACACATGAACAGCAATCTGCCAACACTCCAAGTGTCCATCTTTGGCCATTGTAAAGTTGACATGTAAGTCCTTCGGTACTGCTGCTGAGTTTCAGTCATTCCTTTTTCTGCTGTGTGGTTTACTGGCACGAGAAGACACTGTGGCCTTAAGCTGCTCTAGCTTTTTTCTTAGACACGCCTTTATGAAACTGTGTCCACTGCCAGGGAGAGATTGTCTTCAGAGCCCAGGAACCAGCCTTACATTTACTGAGTATGAGATTACCTAAAGCAGACAGAGCAAGAAAAGATCACGGGGTCAGGGTGGGTAAGTAGGGAGAAAGGAGAGACAGAGAGATGAATCTTAAGTCAACACTGAAAGAACAATTTTATTCAAGACTGCAAGTTTTACTTAGTCACCAATTTTATATTGGTACCCTCTGCATGCAGAAAATTCCAGTTCTTGATGATATTAATATCATTATTCATTTTAATGTTAAAATGTTTATAATATATAATATATACTAGCTTCAGAATAATTTTTATACTTGTATTTAACAATATCTTTTTTAACTAAAAGCAATTTGATATTTTTAACAGTTTTCCCCCCTAGGAATATTTTATTACAAGATAAAAGAACGTTCTCAAGTCATTTGAAATTATTTTTAATAGCGCTTTGTTGACTCAATATAGTTAGGTTAATTCTTCATATTTTTACTTTTAGTGGTTGTTGCTTACAAGTTTACTTGGTATGAAAAAAAATATTTACATCCTTTGAAGAGCAAATCTACAAAATAAAGCTCATACAGAATTTACTTCATCACCTGTTTACGCTGTACCTGATAGTAAATATTAAAAAAAAAAAAAAAAGATACTGTCTGGCCCCTAGAGGCCTTGCGGGTGTGGCTGCTGTGTCAACCAGAGGTCCTCGAGGAAGGAGGCTACATCCACGCTCCGTGTTCTGACCTGTGAACATCTGAATAATCAGTAGCCTAACTAATTAGGCTGAAAACAGCGAGCCCCAGACAACCACCATTCTAGTGCTGTGTTTGCACTCTTTTTGTCAATAAATTATTGCTTCATATAAGTGATATTGATGAGATGGAGATTTTTAAAATTCACTAGAAGAAAGCCTTGAGGTTTGAAATTAGAGGCAATGATGGTGGTCCTCATTTTATAAGAAAAGGGCTGGGGAAACCCTTTTGTTGAGAAATCGTGCTGCGTGTTACCATCCTTTACCGGAAATTCCTGTAAAGAAAGCAGCCTTACTCACTATTTCACCTAAACTTAACCACAAACCTTTTCTTGTCAGGAGGCTGGCCAGAGAACAGCTTTCAAAGCTTCATTTCAGGGCTTCTTCTTCCGCGGACAGAGGTAGTTTACTTGATTTCCCTGTGTTATGACCATGCTTTTTTTCCAATGCCAACGGTCCTTTGCAAAATACCAAGGTTGTCCTTTTCTGTCCACGTGTGACTCGTTATTTCCAGACTGTGTGAGTTGGACAATTCTAATTTTGACATCTTCTGTAAGTAACTCTCTTGCTGGGTTAAAAAAAAAAGTAGCAGAACCCTTTGAAATGGATGTTTTTCACACTTTGTTTTCAGATGCACAAGTTGGCAGTTACTGACATAAAAACTTGTTTTGTGTGTGTTTATATGAACAGGAAACAAAGGTAAGAAAACAATATCCTTTTGCTAAATTTCCTAACCTCAAGTAATTTTTTAAATGACTTAAATGAATTGCTAAGCAGGTACTTTTCATGGAATATTTTTAATGAAATTTGTATATCAGTGTAGTTTTTAAACATTGGGTGGAGTGCAGGGAGGCTTGTAGAAGAGCGGGGGAAGGACAGAACAACCTGGAGGGGACAGGAGCTCCACAAGAAGACCAACAGTCCCAGCTAACGTGGGCCCAGAGGGCCTTGTGGAGACTGAAGCAGCAACCAAGGACCAGGCATGGATGGACATCCGCTCTCTGCACATATATGCTCAATGGGCACTTAGCCTCAATGTGTCCCCCGGAAAGGAGGCTGGGGCTGTCTCTGACAAGGTTTCTTGCATGCTTTTCCATCATTTCACCCTGGCTTGGCTGCCTTGCCAGGACACTATGAAAGAGGAAGTGTTCGGTCCTAATGAGACTGAATGTGCTGGGTTTGTGGGGAGGGGGGAATCCCCTTTTTTGAGGCTTCTATGTGGAATATTTTATGTGTCTGTGAAGCCCATTTGAGCTATGGTGCATGTTAATGCCCAGGTTTGTTTGCTGCTGCTTTGTCGGGATGATCTAGGACTGATGAAAACGGGATGTTCCAGTCATTCTCTGTTCTTGGAGCTGAGTGAATCTGTGTCCAGCAGTGCCTTTTAAAAATGAAATTGGGTACCCCAGTGTTGTTCAGCACATTTATAGTAATTCTGTTTTCTTCATGAATCGCTTTCTTGTTAATGTGTACTAACTTCTAAAACCTTTTTCTCATTATGGCATGGAGTCTCTTTTGGTAGACATATAACTATTCCCGTTTATTTTGGGCTTCAATTTGCCTGATATGTTGACTTTTGTTGTTCTTCCCTCAGTCCGTGTCTATCTTTGCCGGTAGAGCGGCTTTACTGAGATGTCCCTGTAGACTCTGTCATTTGAATGTTTGGTCCTCAGTTGATGGCACTGTTTGGGTAGGGTTAGGAGATGAGGCTCTGTTGGAGGAAGAATGTCACTGAGGAGTTTAAGGATTTCTGCCACCCTCAGTTCACGCCCTCTGCTTTGTGCTTAGATTCAAGATGTGAGGCCCAGCTCCTGCTCCGTGAAACTCTGTGTTTCACGCTGCTGCTGTGAACCCTAACCCTCCGGGACTGTAAGCTCACATAAAGTCTTCGCTATGTTGCATTAATCACAGCAATTAAAATGAAAAGTAACCAATACAGGAGTGTATTGTAGACAACAAATAATTGTCTCTTACTCTTTTATCTGCTCCACCAGTTTGAATGGTTTAATCAGAAAATTAAAACCATTTGCATTTAGGGTTATTGTTGAAAAGAATTTTTTGACTCCTGGGCTTTTGTTGATTGTTTTCCTGTTGATTTAATAGTTTTTCTCCCCCTTTTATGTTAGACGTTAGTTAGTTTACTGAGTTGGAATTAACTGAGCTGTACCTAATTATTTTTGGTGTAGGTGTTTCTCTCATGAAGTCTATTTTTCCCTGTGTTTTCACTATCAGGACTCTCTGTTCTCTGCCCATGTGTGGAATTCCTCTTAATGTCTTCAACAACAATGGTTTAGTTGTCATGAACTACTTTCCATTTTTCTTGTTTTGGGTTTGTTTTATTTCTTCACTGATTTTTGAGATAGAGTTACTGAAAACAGTCATTTCTGTTGCGATTTGCCTCTTTTCACTGCTTCTGATACATCATTCTGTACTTTCAGAGTTCACAATGAGGGGAATTTTTTTTTTTTTCTCAGAGGGCACATGGGCTCTTGTAGAGCTTGAGATAGAGTCTCCCACGTGAAAAATAGCGCTTTTTGTGTTGTGTTGTGGTGTTTTTTGAGAAAACAGGGCACCACAGAATAGTAGCAGCCCTCCAACAACTCCGCAGAACACCAGGCTGGGGAACAAACAAAAAACAGCCCCCCGCCGCCGCCTCAGGACTGCGAGGAAAAAAGGCCTCCTCCACCACCCACCAAACAACAAAGAAGCACGACGCCGGTGTTTTTTTGGAAAAAACAATCCTTGGGCCGGCCGGGGTTTCAAAAACTCCTAAGCCTAACCTGCCAATTTCCTGGGGGAAATGGCAAACAATTTGCCCAAAAGGCAAAGAAGAAATTTCCGGAAAATAATGAAACTTGCCCAATTTTGGAAAATTCCAAAACAATGATGCCCAAGTGTCATATCTTCTGGTCCCTCACCTCTGATACTCTGCCTCCTCTGGTCTACAGGATATGACTTCCATTGTCAAGTTTTTGCTGAGTTTTCCACTTCTGTGGTCCTCCCCCCAAACTCTTGATTTTCTGTCTGAACGTTGTACCAATCTCCATTTCCTCTTTTTCAATGTTCACGTTCTTATCCATATCCTGAATTTATTTCCATGCTTCTTTTTAGTGCCCGTTTGCTTCTTCCTTGAAGTAACTGATTATTTTTACATGATGACTTTGGATGACTTGCCCAGCATGCCCATCATTTCCTTGTCTGTAGGCTTAGCATTGGCGTGTTATCATCACATGGATGTGTAACATTACCTCACTTAATCATCTTCACTGAGATTTTCTGTTATAATTTTTTTTTTTTTTTGCTTTGGATCTTTCTTCCATTTTTATTTGAAGTTCTCCTGAGGGAAAGCCTCCTCAGGACCATACAAGGAGGAGTAAACAAACCATTAAAATAACACAAAACAAAGCAAAGTATAGACATACACTTAAAATCAGTGAAAACAAACCACTACAGCGACACCCATAGAACACAGTATGGTGCAGTATCAATGTGGAATATGCTGTGAAGCCAATTATTATTTTAGGTAAAAGTAAAAGCAGCAAATGAAGGAAAAGAGGCAAGAGAGCAAGAAAGAGTGAATAGAAAGGGGAGGAAAGTTATATAAAACAAGGCACAAAAGGTATGAGAACATTATGAAAAGGGAGAGGAAAGTGAAAATGAGTAAAAACTGCATTTGGTAACACAGGAAAGAATTAATGACTGGACAGATTTAGATAATTATGCAGACAGAAATAACATTCAGACTCTTTAGGAAATAAAGTTGAAGCACTCCTGGAAGTGTAATAAAAAGGAAAAGTGGAGTGATGGCGTTAGAGGCTACGCCAGGGCCCCCTGTCATGTCATGGGGACCCAGGATGTGAGGTGCTCATCCTTTGTACGTGCTAGAGATGACAGGGGAAGCTGCTTCATGCCACTGAAGACACCCACGCAGAGCCTGGGCTTCCAAAGGCCTGTTTGGGCGGATGTACTCTTTCACAGTTTCCTGTGTGACCTGAAGCTTGGTCACAGGTTTTGATTTCTCCATTTCCTCTTTCACAGATGAGGAGGATGCCAGAGCAAGAGCTTTGACCCTCCGAACTCCACACAGGCGGTGAGAAGCCGCTGAAGCCATGACAGGAGCAGAGGAGAATCATGCTCTGTTTGGGCTGGGTGTTCCTTTGGTTTGTTGCAGGGGAGCAGACTTCAGGGTTTAATCATTCAGGTAGGGCTTTGTTTTACATGTTAACGCCACGGGCCTTGTGGTCAGAGTCTAAAGCGACAGATAACCTGGGAAATCAGCAGCGTGGACATAGTACACAGAATGGAGAGCTTAACCCTTTGTTGTACCGACTCTATTTGTAATATGAACAAGAATCCCACCTTCTAACACGTTTCTCTGTGTTGTTTCGTTTGCTGTAATTCTCAGCTTGTGCCACCAGGAACGTTCTGTGGATATATTCTGCGGGAAGTGTGAAGGATCTTGTCCTATTTTGTGACTTAGAAGAGCTTCGGAAGCAAGATTTCTCCCGTGTCAGTCAAACGTCACCAACAGGAGGCCCTGTTCACACACGCTGTGGTGGTCATGAGAACCTAGCTGCTGTCCAGTGGTACAAGCAGCCTCAGCATGGAGGGCCTCTGGAGGAGATCAGCAGAGGCTCTGCTCGTGTGCAGGACAAAGGCGTGCTACATATAGTGGCCTCACGGGAGAATAGTGTTTCATCATATATTTGCAGACCCAGAATTAGGTATGTCCCAAAGGCATCCTGCTCTGAAAATATTCTCAGATTTCCTGTGGTCCAGACAAGTGCCGACAGGGCCTCCTCTGTCTCCTAGGAGCCCCCAGGATACAGCTTGCTGTATCAGGACAGTCTTAAAGGTTAAGCCTCGGAGAAATGAGTCCTGTGGAGATGAAGCACAGGTGGAGCAAATCCTGTTTCTTGGTAGCACTGGCTCCATTCACTGCCCCAGCCTCAGCTGCCAGAGTGACCTGCAGCGCCCGAGGATGACCTGGTACCAGGTATGAATGCATTTCCTAAAACTGCCTAGGAGCATCGCTGTATGGTGCTCTATAGACACATGAGTCAGACAGCCACATGTCCAGAGCTGTGTACAGGCTGCTCTGTGCCTGTGCAAAGGCCTGTGTTCCAAAGTGGCTTTTTCCTTACGCAGAGTACGCCTTTCTGTTCAGATTGCTGGAGCCACCCTTTCGATCAATATGTGTGTGTGTGGGGTAGTCCAACATGTGAGAGTCTCATCACAGTGATAGGATGTGAACAGGCCTCTGCCTGTTCAGGACACATTAATTCATTTATGCTGTCGTAGAGAATGATGGCATTGCTGAGGAAGGGAGCTCCCTACAGGCAAGTCTTGAAGAAGATCTGAAAGAAATGTAAGAGTAGAATAGTTTCTGAAGGGAGGAAGGTGAGGAAAGCGCAGCAGGTCCCCAGGTGACAAGTGACTTGTGCAAAGCCTGAGGGAATGAGGGAGCCCTGAAGAAAAGGGCGCAGGAGAAAGTTTACAATGGTGCTGGGTAAACAAATACACCATGTTTTCATTGCGCTGCAGCTTTTCCAAGCGCTTGCACACCTCCTCCACCAAGGCCACACCTCCTAATCCTTCTCAAACAGTTCCACCAACCGGGCACCAAGCACTCAAATATATTAGCCTGTGGGGCCGTCCTCATTCCAACCTCTGCATGGAGTGACTTCTGAGTACATCGTGTCCCTCCCTCCCGGCTTGCAGAACTTCTGCTGAGGAGAGTTATACTCATATGCCCCTAATGTGATGTGTTTCAGCTCTGGCTGACTTCCGTAATCTTTCCTTATGGTTCACCTTGGGCAGTTAACGAGCGGTCCAGAGCCCCGTTCTTCTCCAGGCTCGGGGAGCTATTGCATGTTTCTCTGCAAGTGTCCTTTGATGCTGTCGTCTCTTCCTTTGACACTTCTCAACATGGTACTCCATGATGCCCACAAGCCTTTCTGTTATTGCCGACTCTCTTTGCTCTTACTCTGGGTGATTTCAGATGCTCCCTTCTTGAGCTCCCTGGCTCTTACCTCTGCTGGTCAAGTCCACTGTCAAACACCTTAAAGATGTTTCGCTTGTGATTATATTCTTTTTTTTTAATGGATTTTTATTTAAAAATTATCTTATTTTTCCAACTTCTTATTTTATTTTATTTTTGCCATTCTGTTTTTCCCATCTGTGATATCTTGCAGTTCTTCAGACTGAAAGTTGCCATGGATTTTTTTTTTTTTTTTTTTTTTTTTTTTTTTTTTGCCTACCCTTCTGCAAATAGATCTCCATGTTTTAAACTCCATTATTGGGACTCTATTCATTTCCTTTATATCATTTTGTGCCCTGGTTTCTCATAGTCTTCATGTCTTTGCGTTGCTGGCTGCACATGTGAGAGGACTCTGGCCCTGGTAAGTGGTCTTAGCTGGTCACAGATCTTCAGGATGGAGTCTAGCTTGGGATTCTGGGTGGGGCTAAGGCGACTTCAGAGGACTTGACCTTGGATTGGATTCTCAGGAAGGCTTGGGCCAACACCCGCCCTCTGGGGTTGACTGGAGCTGTGAACTTATCCATGGTCTGTTGAGACAATTGGCTGAACTCTGTGGTCAGGCAGGCTAGGCTTTCAGGATGTCTGTGATGGCCGAGTTGCCCTTCCTCGATGGGAAGCAATGTTTGAAATCCATGTCGAGCAGGACTCTAAGGCAAGCTGCAGGTTTGGTGTTGTCTTTGGGCTGCAGCTCAGCCACTCAAGGTGAGTAAAGGTGGTGGCTGTGCTCCACAGGCAGGTGTACCCCTCAATGCCCCGAGCCACAGGGAGGGTTGGCTTGATGACTGTTCTGCCGCCAGTGCCAGGCAGGGCTTCTGCTCCCGGTACTTTCCTACCTGCATGGAGCAGTCGTGAGCCGAGAACTGGGCCTGCTGAGCACACTGTGCTTGCATGGTCTTAATTATTTAATGGTGGGAACTTCAGAATAAAGTACCTGTGTTTTCTCTTCATTTCTTTTCTGATTTCTGAAAAATGCAATTTAAAAAGTCCTTAAGTAAACAGATTCTGTAAGTAAAAGGCAATTGAATTTAATAAGTTATAATAAGTATGTTTGACGCTCAGTAATTCTTTGATGCACTAAAGGACAGTGGAAGAGTTTCCTTAGAAATGACCTCGACACCAAGATCTCTTTGTTGCTGTGGCCTACTGTTAGGAGAACCGGAATGTGAATTAGAATTTCCACTGGTGTTTTAAGACAACCCCACCCTAGGCCGGGTTGGCTCGCTGCACTGCTGACGTGAGTCCACAGTGCTGTGTTCCACGAAATCTTTGCACATGCTTTTGCCACTTCTCCTTTCTCTTTCCATTTGGCTTAGCTCTCTTAGAGACCGGAACCTTTGGGCATGTTGTGAACTGCCTACCACAGAGAGCTGGTGAGCAGGTTGGCCAGACCTGTGGGCTAAGGTGGTTTCTAAGTAGGGAGGATAAATCACTATTTAGATTAGAGTTTTGGAAGTTGTTTCCCAGGTTGACCCATTGGCCCTCCGGTTGTTCTCACTGCAAACACTCCCCTCAGCGTCCCCGGGCAACTTTAAACACAGTTAGCCACTTGTGGTGCCATCAATGCCGAACAAAAGTGGGGCTCATCCTTCTCCTGCCATTCCCTTAGCTCCGTGATAGCCCAACCACGTGGGTCAACTCTGGGGCAAGGCCAGGCCCTTCTGTAAGCGCTACAACCAGACAACTTGAGGAGCATTGTCAGTTGTCTTCCTGGGATGAGAGTGTGTGACCCATGCTCCCAACTTTCCACTCACTCCTGTTAGATTCTAATGCATTGGTTTTAGCTCATCATTCTGTGTGTGAAGAAACTGGAATTATGATTCTGTAATTCTATAATCCAGAGTACTAGGGATCATCAGAGTTTTGATACTCATAGATTAAAACATATGCATGTGATTCTTGTCTTAAACATTTTAATTTTATTGAATATAGATTTTTTATATATAATATATTATGATTGTAGTTTCCTCTTTCCCATGTCCTCCCAGCCACCCAAATCCACATCCTTTCTTTCTCTGTCATTAGAATGTAAACAGGCAACTGCCAAACCAAATGATCAAAACAGAATAGGACAAACAAACAAACAAGCAGAAAAAAGAGCCAGCAAAAAAGCACAAGAAACTTAGCTGCAGACACACACATACAGTCACACACAGGAGTCCCTTAAAAACACGAAATCCTAACCTGTAATGCATAAGCAAAACCTGTAAGATTAAAAAGACACTGCGTGGGGGAGGGGCCCCGCTGACCAAGCTTGCATGCTCCAGCTCCCAGCCTTGGTCCGGAGGACCCTTCTAGCCGCACCTTGTCTATGAAGGTCTCCTGTTCAGGTATCTGTACTCCTTGGTTATCTGAAAAGACACCACGTTTCCTGTCGTTCAGCTCAGAAGGATCTTTTTGTTTAACAGGGAGATCATTAAAGTATTTTCAGAATCATACTCTAGGGTGGCAATAGAATGTGCCTCCTGTGGCTCCTGAGCTGCTAAGCTAGGCTTTCAGTTATACAGAAAAATCAGATGAGTTTTATATGGTGGTAGTTAGTGAATACAAGCTGTCTGATATTAGCCATTACTTCCTCCCCAAGTGCTCATAAACCATCTGTTTAATAATTTACTAAGTACTTTGGCTGGAAACTGACATTGGACTCATAATTTTAAATGTCCGGTCCATTACTTTTTATAGATTATATTAAAATAAATATCACTACCGGACTGAAGCATAAGGTTAGAGTTGTTGGGTGATGGGAGCAAGAGATTGTGTGATGGTACTCACTAAGAAAGATTAGCATCGCAACAGAAATCGGAGAGCAAGTAGTCTGTTCAGCGAAGGATTAGCCACTGCTCTGGATGAGAGAAGCAGAGTCCCTCCTGGCATAAACTCTATGAGTGGAAATGAAAACTGTGGGTTGCTCCTGAGGCATTGGGGCCCTGCTGACTTGTTTGAACTTTCCCAGTGTGCTTTCTAATGCTCAGAACCAGCAATGGGAAATGTTGGAAAATGGAAGGAAGGGACATTCTCCTGGAAGAAGAGGGAGTTTTCACAGACGACAAGTAAACAGACAATCATAACACATTAAGTTTTTCTGGCTCAAATTATATTCATGGTATTTATCAAGCTGTAGAAAGCAAAAACCGAGTCAGTCATAGAGAGCAAAGATATGATATGCTCAAATCCAGACAAGATGATCTAATGACAAGGAAACATTTGAAGTCCATCAAGAAGAATGGGCTAAAAATGTAGATCCAGGAAGTCCCCCAGAGCAGGTGGGGGAAGCCCAGATAGGAACTCCAGTGTAGCCTGATTTAGACTCCTAGAGAACCCTACAGTTTCGGTGTGTTCCCTAATGCAGTGCTGCCTGGCAGCCAATTACACTTCAGGTTGGTACATTACAGTGTCACACCGGTTACCCTCTTACTAAGAATGGTTTTGTTTTTCTCCTCACATACTCCCTAAATGTCTGTCTTAGCGTTGCCAGGTTTTCACTTGTTCTTGCTAGCACTCCTGACAGTCCACACAGACCATGCTGTGATGCTCCTCCTTTTCACTTCTGCTTCGCCTCTGAGCACAGCACAGTTCTTTGGGCAGAGCTCTCTGCCTCTCACTCCTACCAGGCTTGTGTGTGACCGAAAAATCTGATGACTGCTGCTTTCCCCATAAGTTTTATTCCTTCCCCCAACATCCTTTTCTTCGACCTTTCTTTTGAGTTCCATTTCATGAAGTCTTTGATGACGTATGCTAAGCCACCATCAGCATCTGTAAAGTGAAGAATGGGTCTGTTAGGTCACTGTCCACCTCTAAGGGGGTTGACTAGGGTCTTGGAGACAGTGCCTTCCGTGTTCACTCCTTCAGGTTCTCAGGATGCACACCTACAGTCTCTGTGCTGTCTTTATATGCTCTTACGGGGTCCTCTAAGTCTCTGGACTTTTCTTCTCGTTCTTAGCCTCACTCCTGAGGTGCTCCTGACCTTTGAGATCCCTTGAAAAATATTTAAGCTGTGTCTGCCTCTTGCCCTGGCTTTTCATCCTGTCTATGACCAGTGTGGTCCTCTCAGGCTCTCTGCCACCTCAGGGGGAGTTCTTTGTCGGGCCACAGGAACTGCCTCAGACACTTAGAGGAGGGGAAATTCCTGCTCCTACCTGTGAGAAGGCCCGTGTGGAAGGGAAATCCCTCAAGCAGTCAGTGAAACTCTTAGTCAGAAAAACTATATTCAGTACTCTAGTGGATGTGTTCATGCTAGTTTTCCTTTAAGTCTACAATATTTGTCTTTTCCTTTGTAAGATGAAAAAGATAAGATCCATGCAAGTCCCGACTCTGAGACCCTTTTGGACAAGTGAGGTCTCTTGAGGGGGGCAGGGAGAGTGTTCAAGAGAGAGGCACAGCGAGAGACATTGCTCTTTAAGGGAGAGCCACACCAAGGGAGCTGGTGATAACACAGGCAGCAGTGTCTGAAGAGAGAGGCCGTCTCCTAAGACAACAGGAGTCCACTGAAGGTTTCTGAGCGAGACGGTGGCACAGGAGGCAGCAGGGATTCCGGGCTCTTTGGGAGAGATGAGAGAAGAGAAGGGCGCAGCGGTGGCCTGCTGTGGGAGGCGGGGCTTCTGGGGGAGTGTGATCTAAGGACAACGGTGTGTAAGCATATGGGAGAGAATTTTGCAACCAATGTAGAGAACAGATTCTTACCCTCTTGCCGATTCTCCAATCTCCGTTCTTTAGACTAGAATTTTAAGAGCTCTGCTCTGGTGTTCACAGGAAACTGGAAGGTCACATGCCGTAGAAACACCATACACGGAGTGAGGCCGCAGGGCTTAGGGCAGGGGCAGCCAGTCCTTTCACAGATGTTCACTGAGCCCCACTGGGCCCGGAAGAGCACCGGTGACATGGCGGTGCCTATAGTGGTCGTTACCGCAGACTCCGAACTCCACACCCAGCTGCTAGTCACCGTTCTCAAGCATCCTAACCAGGACTCTCCTGCTTGGAAACTTTTCTTGCTTCATTCACTCCGAAATTCACACATCCGAAACCAGCCCCAAACACATTCAGATCCACGTTGGCCATGTTCCCACATCCGTGCTGCCCTCGCGTCTTCCTAAAGGACTCTTCTCTTTAGTTGCTTCCTCGGTATCCTTCACAGCCCTCCTTTGTGTGAGCCAAGCCTCCCACACTGTACACGATGTCAGAGAAAAGCATGATACGGGGTCTGGGGCCCGGAGGCGTGCAGTCTGCCTAGAGAAGGGACTCGTGTTTATTCCTTTCCATACCCAGGATTTACTAGCTACCTAGAGACCAAGACGGCCTTCAACAGCATAGACAGGGATGCACCCATCGCATCCTTACTGTGCCGGTAGCAGCTGCTGGCCTCCAAGGCTCTGGGTGTGTGAAGCAGCAGACATGCCCAGAGCAAGTGGAGATTCTCTTCCCCAAAGCTGAGTCCTGTTGGGGCTGAAGCTGCAGCCTGGTTCTCTGGGGAATGTCGTGGGGGATATACAAACGCAGGGGTCCCAGAGAGCATGACCCCCACATATGTGCAAAGAGGCTCCAGCCCAGAGTGAGCGCCCATCAGCCTGTGGGGAGCCAAGACAAAGTCAGCGGTGGCTTCTAAGTAAGAGACAGGTTTTTGTTCGACTTTCCATTCAGAGTCCAATAACGATTTCTTAGTATTAAGGCATTCTCTGTCGTCATTACATAGTTCACTTTATTTGCTTAGTGTAGTTTGCTTACAATTTATTCTTACATTCAAATTAAATTTGCTTAGTGAGAATATTTTGACTATGCCTTTTACTGAAAACCCACAAGTTTCTACACACACACACATACACACACACACACACACACACACACACACACACGAGCACAGATTGCCATTCTGAAGCACATGCACATACAATTTAGCTAAGATTAAGTTAGGCATCCCTGCTGGGTCCACTGGGCGTCCTAGAATGCTCTGGGCCCGTCCTGTGCTTGGGAGACACTGAGTCGGTGGCTCTCTGTGAGCTGCTCAGCCTGGCTTTCTTTTCTCCGCAGTGTGCCTGTGTTAGGAACCGCCTCGCCGGTCACCTTGCACTGGAGTGTGGAGCACCGAGTCTTCCTCTTGTGGGATTCCCTTGCCCCAAGCCGATCGCCTTCCCCTGCTTCAATCCTGTGGCGCTTTTCTGCATGAGATGAATAGTGATAAGAGCTCCGAGGTGGCAGAGGGGTGTTTAATGTCTTTTCTTTTGAGTTAGGATGGGAGACTCCTGCGTGACTATAAAGAAAATCCAATTGAGATGGAGGCTATCTATGATTTTCACGAGGGCCTGTATGTGTGTGATTACGCGCAGTTGGATAACCTGAGCTCCTGGACAGTCCGAGCTGTGGTCCGAGTGAAAGCCATCGGTAAGTGGGGCTTCTTCTGGATGCTCACTGACCTGTGAAAATCCCCTTTCCTTGGCTGAGCGCCCATTTCCCTTCAGAGACGAAGAGAGACCTTCACGCTCCGGCGATCGACGAAGGGCTCATATGGCAAACAACAGTGTCTCCATGAGGTGCGGCCCCGAGGAGGCTCATCTCAGGGTCGTATTCATTCTCCCTTCAGCTGAGATTCCAATTCCTTTCTCTCTGGTTTCTTTCTGCAATAAACCTAAGCATGCATTAGATATTTCACACACAAATCTCTAAGTGACATCCATGGTCCTGTTGAAGATGAGTTAATGTTTTTTGTTTTGTTTTGTTTTTCATGTTTACTATCTTGGTCTTTGTTTTTGGTTTGTTTGTTTGTTTGTTTGTTTTTTAAGAAAAGAAACATTGCTGCTCCAGCTTGAGACCTGTGTGCCCCATAGCTTTCCCACAAGCATTCAAAGATTGTAGTTAGATTGGTGCTTCTCGACCTTCCTAATGCTGCAACCCACTGGTGCACAGTCCCTCATGTTATGGTGACCCCCAACCATAAAAATCATCCCTGCTGCTACTTCATAACTATAATTTTGCTACTGTTAGGAATCACGGTGTAAATACCTGTGTTTTGGGATGGTCTTTGTGACCTCTATGAAAGGGCTTGTGACCCACCGGTTGATAACTGCTGGTCCATAAATGCTGGACACTTCGCATTTATGCTTTTGTGCTCTTCCCACACGTTTGCACCCACTGATAAAACACAATACTGCCTTTTGCATCTTAAACACACAGTATTATACTAAGGTGATACTTTCCACTTGGCACCCCTTATTAATGACAAACAAATTTTAAATATTACTAAATAGTTTTGAGGAATATGAGTCTTTCTGATTGACACCAAGTAGTGTTTTTCCCCTTGCAATTTAATCTTCCCTGACTAATGAGGAAAGCAAAGTTTTCATGCTGTATTTGTTGCCTTTTGGATGGAGTCTTTCCTGACTCCTCTCTTGGGTCATTTTTGCCAGATCGACAAAGAGCAGCATAACTGAATGATAGTTGTAAATTATCCAGTCTTGGCTTCTGGGGATCGAAACATAACAGAATTTGTCATTCAGGCTTTCTTCCAAAGACCAACAGAGTAGTCGACTCAGTTTTAGTGAAAACATGAATGAAGTTTACTTCTGGTTTTCTTGCTGCAAGGTTCAGTCCAGTTGTGATGCCCTAAGGTTGGTTGGAGTGTTTCGGCATATTTCGAGGCCCTGGTCCTTTCTCTGGCTTTATTGTGTGAGAGAAATCCCACCCACAGACAGTGCTGCCTCCAGTTTCTCCACAAGTGATGTGTAAATGATCTTTTTCGGACACCCACGAGTCCCTAAATTCTCAGTGACAGACTTACTTTCCTCTTTCATCTGAGGCCCCGTGTGTCTCCACCAGTCATTCCTGTCTTGTCTGTCATGCTTTATCCCTCTCATGTAACAGTTTCTCCCTATCCCCACAGAGCAGGCACTGAGCTTCAGCGTTCACTGTGGGTTAAGGGTTTAGCACATTTTTCTGTGACTTCTAGGAAATGACTGTGTCATGGGTCGGGGAGACAGAGTACAGGAGTCACCACTCGGTGCGGAAGAAGAAGGAGGAGCAGAGGGCGTGTGTAAGGTCTGCCAGGCCCCACACTGGCGAAATGAGCAATGGCGGCATTTCACAGGGAAGGGCAGAGCGAGCGGTGCTGTCCGCCCTGAGCTCAGGGCCAGAAGCACCGTGGACGTGGTGCGGAGGATGGAGGGAAGACCAGAGAACTGGCCGCTGGGGTTGGGCTCCCAGAACAGGGCCCACTTGGTCCTTTAAGATAGTTTTGAGTTTTTGTTTCAGTCTTCTTTGTTTCTGTGTTTGTTTGCTCACTTGCTTCCTTTCTTGAGAAAATGTCTCCTTGTGTATACCAGGTTAGCCTACAGTTCATATGTAGCTGAGGCTGGCCTCAAACTTGTAGCCTCCTGCCTCAGCCTCCGTAGTGCTAAGACATAGATGCGCGAGCCACAGGACATCGGGGACACTCAGCATTGCAGTGCATGAACAGGCTTGTGTGCCGTGCAGATCACTCTAACACGAGGAAATGACGTTTTTGAGAGTAAGTTTGGAGGCAGGAGAGACATGGGTAATCCAGGCAATTGCCAGGACAGTCATGACAATGGGTGTGGACTGAAAGGGATGGATGCTAGAAATACATAGGAGAAGTTTCCAGGAGAATTCAGGGCCTGAAGAGAAGCAGCCAAGGACGAGGGTCAGAGCTCAGTTGCCTTCTGCTGATGCCAGCCAAGGTGGCAGTAGGTGAAGTCAGCAAGCTTGATGAACAGTGAAGATATCCAGGAGGCAGAGCCGATAGTCTCCAAGTCTGCAGAACCCAGTGTATTTGGCAAACAAAAGCAGACATTCTCATTTTCTGAGAGGGAAGAGAGCAAAAGCTAGCGCTGTTTAACAGGCATGAAAAACAAAGAGAAGAAGGACATCTAAGGAGGGTCCCGAAAGCTGATTTGGAAGGCTTTCTGTTGTGATGTTGCAGTGAACAGGGGTGTGTTAAGATCAGTGAAGGCTATGAGAGTGTGAGAACGGCCAAGGGTGAGGAGGGGGCCTGGGACTCAGCCCCTGAGGTATTTCTGTGTGCAGAGAGAATGGAAGAGAGATCTTCAACAGACCCCCGCTGGCAGGTGGGTGCCAGTGGGAGGGAGGAGTTCATGTGTGCTAGCAGAATATCTTTGGAGACCAAGACTGCCTGCCCAGGGCAGGGTCGGGTGAGGGATGTGGTTACTGACGGCCTGAGGGGGCAGAGGAGGAGGCTGGTGAAAAGTGAGAGTCAGGATTCTGCCAAAAGACACCACTGTGCTTAGCGGGAGAGAGGGTGTCTTCAAGAGAAAGCAGAGGGAGGCAGGGGCATTTGAAACTTTGTGGCA
>REGO01000013.1:7350421-7375455 GCA_010120015.1 Rhombomys opimus
GTGTAGGAGGAGGAGGTGGTCCCACAGCACCCGAGGCCCATCTGTTTTGCTTCAACTACTTGCTGCGGTAATGCTGGTGGGAAGGCACCGTTCTCATCTTAAAGGTGGCAACAGGCCATCTGTCCTGGAGCTAGAAATGAGTGACTGTGACCCTGGAACAGATTTCGGCTATCCAAAATTCATGTTCCAAATGTGATAACAGTTTCACAAAGTATGTGGTGATGGAAAATAGAAACTAGTACCTCAGTACGTGTTTGGAAAGCACTGGGCAAGAGATCAGATACATGTGTGCAGCCTCAGGGGACAGCTCAGCTGTTAGCTGACAGTTTCAGCATTTTGGCAGAAGCCAGTGGTCTGTTAAACTACTAATACATTCTCAAAACTCGAATACATCCTAACTGTCATAAAGACGTTAAGTCAGCCATAGGGCAGGCAAGGAATGGCGGCTCAGGAGGGCAAGAAGGCCCAGGATGCATTGCAGCAAGACTGTGGACCTGAGCACTCCAACCCTTCCACCATCATTGAGGCTCTGACCGTTAATCCGCCTCACGGAAGGCTCAGTGTGAGGTGTGTGGGCTGCTTTCCCACCATGAACTTCCATTCTTGGGAGCCTCCTGACATTCATTCAATATGTAAATATCAGTTAGGAAAACGGTCTGGCCGTGTCACACTCCTCATGTTAGAGACCAGTGGAAGATGAAGCTGCCCACAGAGCCCCCTAGTGGCACGACTGAGAATTTCCTCATGTTAGGAACATTGCTGCACATCTGAGGTGCCCAGCTTAGCTGCACGGGACAAACTGCAGGAAGTAGGTAGCTAAGGGGGGCGTACATGCTTGGCCGATCCTGGTACCCCGACTCACACCTGCCTGCATCCTGATGCAGCCTCTGGGCATTTTCCTGTCACATCAGTGTGGTGATATGCTTCTTCCTGTTTTCTTGACCTTTGCATTTTCAGGGAAGTCTTTAACTCTACGTTGCAAAGTACAGTTTGGCTTCCAAAAAGACTTAAAGCCTGTAATAAGGTGGTATGCCAAAGAGTCTACACGGGAGTGGGAGCTCCTAGAATCTGAAAACAAAAGGTAAGGAAAGAAAAAGATGGTGAACTTTAGTCACTGAGACTCAAACTAGGTATCATCTATCAACCATCTATCTGCCATCTACCCATCTATCAACTGTCTACCTATCATCTGTCATTTATCTACCCACCCGTCCATTATCTATCCATCCATATATGGTCCGTTTCTTATCTCCTATCTCTCATCTATCATATTAATTTCAGACGTAGAGGCAGACCGTTTCTGGTGGGCCCTAACGTGAACTAGGACTACCCAGCATATAGTCAGTGATGGAAGCATACACAGTACTGCTTCCCTGAGACAGTATCACTTAGTGATGTTGGGCCATGTTGCCCATGTTATTACTGTGATGCTTGCACAATGGTTTAAGACATCCTAGATCATGTTAAAGTATTTTAAATTAAATTACATTTTTTGGGGGACAGGGTCTCATGTATTTCAGACAGGCTTCAGACTGTCCGTAGATCAGGATGAAGTCCCTGAGTGCTGAAATTGCAGGCGTGTGTCGCCACATCCTCTGCATGTGGATCTAGTCCTAACCTCACACATACTAGGCCGTCACCCTACCCACTGAACCACGCCCAAGTGCTCTCTCTCTCTCTCTCTCTCTGTCTTGACACCAGGGACACCCACTGTACTTTGCATGTACTCTATTACTAGGCCAAATCCTCAGACCAGAAAGGGTTAAAAAACAAATGGGACAGGGCGGTGCCTGCCACACCCAGTCTTTGGCACAGGGACACAGATTCCACTGGGGTCGAGCCTCAGCGAGGAGACAACCATCTAGGAACACGAGCCGGCGGCAACATTTTAGGGTAATCAGAGCTCATTTATCATTGCCTGTGACTATCATGAAACCCAGAGTTTGTGGGAGAGAGCTTGACCAGTTGAAAGGAAGATTGTAGAGCTTCCAGCCAAGCTGTCCAATGCCACGGTACTGATGGGTGTGGACTGTTTTCCTCCTTCTCCAGCACCGACTCCACGGCCAAGAGCAAAGTCATCGAGGCCACCGCCTTCCTGAGAGAAGTCACGTGGCGAGATCTCCGCAGAGAGTTCGTGTGCTTTGCCCAGAACTCCATCGGGAACACAACACGGAGTGTGCAGCTGAGGAAGAAGGACGGAGGTGAGCCCAGAGCCCTCTTCTTCAGATCGACGGCTCTTCTCCTGACAGAGAGCGAGCATTTCCCCAGGGCACAGCATCGAGGTTTGCGGAGAACGCCTTTCAGACACTGAAGCGTTGGCTGGGCTACGTTTAGGGCCTTGCCCGTGGCCACACAGCTGATTTTGACCGAGGCTTCTTAACCAGTCACTCGTAATGAAAGAGCTGGTTGACCAACCCACTCATGTGCTGCCTTCCCTCATTCATCTGCCCTTCTCACTTATCCACTCACCCAGCAGTGAATCAGCTCACTCACTGCCTGGCACCCACGGGACCCTCCGGCCCCACAAGGCACTGTGGCAGGCCCAGTGTTCAGACCTCACCTGCTCTGCTGTTTGCCTTAGCTGGCCTCCAGAAAACACGGAAACAGCCAGTAGAATTGTCCACCGGGAGCAGTTTGATTCTTAGTACGGTGTCCGGAGACACTGTGGGGTCAATCCTCACTTACTCAGTGAGTTGATGATTCTAGCACAACCAAGCAAGCGTAAATATCTCTGTAGGGTGACAATGCAAGTGTGCTGTGACAGTGGCTTTTCAGTGTAGGTCCGTTATTTATGAGATGGATCATGGAACGAAGTAATTCCTGGCTTAGGAATGTTTAGAGTTTAGTAGGGATGAGAGCGCACAGGGGTAATTTATAACAGGCAATGGGAAAGGTGCAAGTGAGCTGTGACGACATTCACAGGTGTATAAATAAGTACGAGGGCTAAGTGCTACAGGCCACCCCATCAGGACCTTCCCATGCCACTTGGCTCTCTACCGTTGATCACAGACAGTTCTTAAGATGTCCTCAGACTGAAGACAGATGCAGGCGGCAGCAGTGACGGTCGTTACGTACCCAGGTGTGCTGGCCCAGATGCGCTCGCTCACAGTCCATGTTTCCTTCAGCCGTGTTTGTGCCCCTCCTCCTCGGCACGGCTGTGGTGCTGGTTGGTGTTCTGGTGGCAGCTGCCTTGCTCTACTGGTACTGGATTGAAGTTGTCCTGCTGTGTCGAACCTGTAGGAGCAAGGATGGCACTCCGAGGGGTAAGATCGATCACCCAGCATGCTGTTCTCTGACTTTGCACAAGACAAGACCCACGCTCCTATCCTCCCCCTTCTCCCTCCATCCCGGCTTTCTTTCCTCACAGCGTGTTAGGTGTGATCCCACATGGGCCAGAGAGCGAGGAAGTCAGAGGCAGCTAGTGCCCGGCAGGCGGCTTACTCCTGCAGTTTCACTTCTCCCAGCTCTGGCTCTACACGGAGGAAAGACTGGAGAAAAAGCTCTGGTTCATTATACTTACAGGACGCTTTTGTGGGATTTGTGGGACTTTTCTCTCTGCTAATCAGCCTGAGGTAATGCAGCAAGTGACGGCTTCGTGTCCTGGTCTCCTCAGCCATAAAACAGGGCTGTGACGGCAGAGAGGATGACGTGGGAGCTCACTGAGGTTAGAGCCGGAGTGTGTTTAGACTGGAAACTTAGTGTATAGAATTCAGTGTGGGAGTGTGTTTAGACTGGAAACGTAGTGTATAGAATTCAGTGTGGTCAGTGACGGTCCTCCCTTGAGGACTGGAGCACGTGTCTTGCCTGTTAGACACAGCCCCTTAGACAAAGAAAGAAGGAGCCACAGTCTTCAGATTAGTCCGGTAGGAGCGGCTGTACCTTGGCTTTGACTCTGTAGACTGGCTTTGGGAAACCCATCACCTGTGTTATTGCCACATGAAAATAAGACATTCCGGGCCGGGATTGTCCCAAACAAGTGGGAAATTGTACAAAATACAAGTAAGTCCCTTTGTTACTGATGAAGCTTCTGCCAATTTATCCATAAGTCATGATTATCACCCCTATCAGGGCTGGGTGGGGCCTAGAACACGGTTCTAACCTTTGCTGGCCCCAGCAAACCTCAGGCTGGCATATTCGCAGTTTCGGTGAATGACTGCTGATTGGAGCAGAAGCCCTTCCTGCCAGGTAAACACGCTCACTGGAGGCTCCTGAGGCCAGTGGCTCTACAGGCATCAGCTAGAAAGGAGAGAAAGAAATGTGCTAGACCTGAGTTCAATTCCCAACACCAGAAAACAGTAAGAATCACCCAGAACCAAGCTAAGAAAGCAGAAAGAGAAACAGTTGACAGGGAAACAGTCAAGGTTGTCCTCTGGCCTTCTCTTTTCACAGGGGTTGCTCGCAGCATTCAGTTTCCAAGCACAGTGCCTTAGCGCCCTCTGCTGGTCGAACTGATATTTTCCTGAAAAATGAAAGCCAACGAGTTTATTGTGAATATTTAAAGTTAATTTAGGAATAAATGGTATCAGGAGGATGTAAGCAGGTCATCTGTCAGTACAGTCTATAAATGCAGTCCTAAGTAAGTCTATTTTTGGGGTTATAGAGAGCCGTGGGATTTTATAAGACTATGCAGCCATGGGGTATTACGCATCTCAACACGTCAGCTCTTACCTGCAGACCACACCCCAAACTCTACTTTTTCCCATCTGGGCGACTGAGCACCTCACAGTCAGCCTCTAGGACACTGGGGGCTCTGCACCCCATCTTGTTTGTGGTTGGAACAAAATCCCAAGGGCCTCTCCTTGGGGCCACACTGGGCAGGAGTGCTGCCGCACAGTGTGGTCACCTGTAGCCACACTGTGGGCAGAGGCTGTGGAATGCGCTGATCTGCCTGATGACATCACCACCAGCTGCACCCGATGCCTTCATGGCGTCCTAAGACGAGTTCTGTAAATGCAGCTTCTCAACACAAGGGAAGAGGTGGGGTGGGGGGGAGGCAGAGGATCCAGCCCGGCTCTGTGTTGCCTCAGGCCACACGTGTGCTTGGCAGCCTTCCAGGGGCCTCACCTTACACTCAAGAGATTCAGATATAGTTTCTGTCATGAGACGCCTCGTGACAAGCGTGTGTTATGGTGCACGCACCTGAGGCTGCTTTTCTTTGCAGAAAGAGAATACAGCATGCTTGTGCAAGCCTAGCTGGTGTCGCCTGCTACACACTAGGCTGTGAGCTTTACGGGGCGTGTATATAATTCTGTCACTACACACAGGTGTACCGTATGTGCCTATAGCTGTACCCACAATGTTCCCAGGTTTAGATAGGTCAAACAACCAACATTCAATTAAGTGGAAGAGAACATGAGTCCAGCCAAGAGACCTGTTAGATGCCAGGTCTGTGTGGCGGCTGATGGTGTCGCAGATGGCAAACAGTGTTTAGGAGTGGGCGTGTGTTCTACAGGAACGACAACCGCAGGCCAGTCCCACAGCCGTGTGCTGTTCGGGGCTGTGTACCGGACGTGCATGGTGAGCACGGAGCAGGCCTCGCCAGCAGCCCCACACATGGGAGGATGTAATGGCCACGGCAGCACTGGGTGACAGGCTTCCGGGGTTGTCTTATGGGACCTCCCTGCACCTGTGCCCGCTTCTGACTGAGCTGCCACTTGCTGGGGTGGGGCTGTAAGGACACCGAGGTCTCCCCGACAGATATGGGGTCCAGGCCTTAGCAGAACTTGCTTTCTGGTTATTATCACACTTTAATGGAGCAGGCTCCCCTTTGATGTGTAAGTAATGAGCTAGAAACACTGCAGATGCAAAGAAAGATGCCCTCCCGAGCCCCTGGATTCAGTCATGGGGGGCCCGGCCATTTGATCTATCCCAGAGAGGACACAGGAAGCTTCACAAATTAACCATTCAGCTTTATATGGACAATCAAAGTCATGCAGTGGTGTGATTCTAAAATGGGCGAATCTACTGGTTTTGTTTTTAACTCTTCTTTGTAAGGGTCCCAAATCTTATTTCGTATCCATTTAGCATTTGCTCCAAGCATCTCTAGATACCATGATAGTTAAAGAGAGAGAGAGAAAGAGAGAGCGAGCACTGGTTATGCTTCCTGTTCCCTGTTCTCAGATACGAAGGAATTTGATGCATTTGTATCCTATGCACACTGGAGTTCTCCAGAGAGTGAGGGCACCGGATCTGTGAGTGAGGAACACTTGGCCCTGAGCCTGTTCCCAGAAGTGCTGGAAAACAGATATGGATACAGCTTGTGTTTGCTTGAAAGAGATGTGACTCCGGGAGGAGGTAGGTCTGGCCCGCCCGGAAGCCCGCTAGAACACGGAGAGCAAGCCAGAGCTTTTCTGTTGCCCCTTCTGCAGCTTCTGCATAGGCAGCCATATGCAGCTAGCTTCTGCATGTTAGCTTTTTATGAGCTTAGATCCTCTTTGGCAAGAACACAGAAAAGCGTGTTCCAGAGACACGCTCTGTCTTCCAAAAAAAAAACCATATCTATTTTCAGGAGAATAATGAATAATAGAGGGTGCTGAGAAAGCCATCCAGGAGAAGGGGCTCTTTCCCGGATACTTCTTGGGAAATAATCACTCTCATCTGGAACAGATGGCCTTGCTGGCTTCTAGAACATTGCTCTTTAGATTCTCAGCATGGGGTGTAGCAGCCATCTCAGCTGGATGTCACCCAGGAAGCACCCAGGACTCAGACGGCCTAGTGACCTTCCGTGTGTGTCTCAGATCCTTCCTGGGATATACCATATCCCTCAGTCATGTTCCAACGTGACTTATGTAGTTTAGACAGTGGATTATTGAGGCAGAATCCAGGGACGGTCACTGGGTGTTGGAGCGGTGACAACAAGAGGGGCAGAGGAACCTTTCTCCTTATCTCTTTTCCCACCCAAGAGCTTCTAGATCAGAAGGAGCCAGGCGTCTGTGGGAGGCTGGACATTGCTTTAATAATATCAGTTGAAAGTCATCGATCTATTTGCCTCTAGTGTATGCAGACGACATTGTGAGTGTCATCAAGAGAAGCCGAAGAGGAATATTCATCCTGAGTCCCAGCTATGTCAACGGACCCTGCATCTTTGAGCTACAAGCAGCAGTGAGCCTTGCCTTGGTTGATCAGACGCTGAAATTGATTTTAATTAATTTCTCTTCCTTCCAAGAGCCAGACTCTCTACCCGAGCTTGTCAAGAAGGCCCTGCGGGTTCTCCCCACAGTCACATGGAAAGGCGTGAAGTCGGCCCACGCCAGTTCCAGGTTCTGGACGCAAGTGTGTTACCACATGCCTGTGAAGAACTCCAGTGGGTTTGTGTTCAATAGGCTCAGAGCTATCCTGAGGGGGTTCTCTCCTGGAGAGGACCTGGTAGGACAGAAGCCGGCGGGAGGAGTGCCCAGCGCAGGGACCCCTCCTCTCCAGCCACCAGAAGAAGTGCTGATGGATGGAGCCGGCTGCCTGGACCCGGCTGGTAGGAAGCTGGCTCCTCCTTTGCTCAGCGCCCCGCCAGCTTGGCAGGCAGCTGGATGAAGCAGCAGCTGAGGTTTTGGGTCGGAGTTCCTGGAACCAGAAGGAGGGTTTCCAGACCTCTGCAGGCACTCAGCTCACATTGCCGGAGAGTATCAGATCCATGCATTGTCCAGCATGCCTGCATGCCTGCTTTGTACTGTGTGTATGAATTTATCAGATATATGTGTGAATGCAATCAGATAAATGTGATTCTGTTTTACTAGATATGAGTGATTGAAACTCTGTGTAATGTTTTTCTGTAAAGAAATTTTGCTGCATGTTTATTCATCAGCTCTACAGAGAGGAAACATGGAAGGTGAGACAAACAGCGCAGAACAGACAGGGCCTCCTGGGTCCTTGTGGGAAACGACCCCTCTGGAGGCATGAGCTAGGGACACGTTTCTAGACCTGCAGTTGGATAATGTGTGTGGAACCCGTTGTTGGCAGAAAATGTCCAGACTCAGAAATGCACTTAGTGGGCTCAGCTTGTGTCTTAGCCTAGCAGCACGCTGCAGAATGGTGGTCACAGCCCGTTTGACTGAGGGGCTGCATGAGAGCTGTGCTTTCTGCCCTGCTCAGTATGGTAAGGGAAGGTCTCACCACAAGCCCCTAGCTCTGGACTAAAGACGCAAGCTCCACATTGGGAGGGCCAAACATTTGAGTCGAGTTCTGCCGTGTGGGTAGCAGAGAGCACACTGCCCTCCCACTGGCTGATAGAATCTGCAGAGGATTTAGATTTAGGAACAAGATAGAGCCGATTGCAACTTTTCCTTGCTTCCTCCACCAGAGACCTTTCATGCAGAAATCAAAGTCTCACTGCATGTCTCTGGAAGGTGAGATTAATGAGGCCCAGATCATCAGTCCACCTGAGAGACAAGGAAGGGATTAGCAGTTACATACAAGGTGGAGAGGCCGCGACAGTCCAGCTGAGTCCAGGGCATCAGTTATAACTCCTCAGTTTATAGGCGGCAAGGATAGAGCGGACACCACACCTGTGTGGCCCACTAACCTGCTGAGGGTGGCACCCTGTGTGCACACCACCTGACTGAGTGGTCTTAGTGGAAGTCTTCCTTGATAACAACATGACGTGTTTAAGGGCCAGGTCATCATTTTGATTAGCTGGATTTGATTCTCATAAGTTGGTCTGCAGCTAAAACAGGTTCTAATTTGGTGTGGGTGTTTATGACCCTTGACACCCCTTTCCTGATGGAACTGATTCACATGTCAGGAGTCACACCCACGGACCGAATGAGACCCACATGTGGAGCGGGTTGGCCATCGTCATCCGGCGACTTGCTGCCCGTGTGAAAGCACCTCTGACCCTACTTGCAGAAGAACCACATCAGAAGAACCACCATGGTTTTGGCATTGAGCAGCATCCTGGCTGGAAAGCTCAGAAGTAAGAAGGAGCTGAAGGGTATAAATTAGGCCTGGAGGAAGCATCCTGCACTGGCCAGGAACCACACTTGTGGAACTGCTGTGCCCTGACTATGCCCAGGTTTCCTGGGTTTCCTGCTAGCCTCTCTCTGAGATGGCAGATTTAGAAACCTCTTCTGGCCAGTGCAGCCAGGTTTATCTTGTTCCAAGATGTCTGAGCTCCCAAGGTTTCCAGAGTCCTGCCTTTGGCCTTACAGTGTCTCAGACTTGTACATACATGAAAGCAGAAATACCCAGTGCATGTTTATAAAGTGTCCTCTTTCCCATAGCCAGGTCTAGTGAAGACGGCAGACTTTCATTTAGGATGAAACATGAGTAATATTCATCCCATGCTTATTAACCAAAACAGATTTCCTATGTAGGAGAGGCTGTGGCTGAGCCGCTGGACTCAGCAGAGCGAGAGCAAAGCACTGTTTTCTGGTTGCACCTTCTAGATAAGCGGCCATGTTTCTGGCCTCTTGTTTTATGCCTGTTACACAGATAGGATGGTCACGGCGCTTCATCTCCCCATGAAAAGCATCCCCATGTGAGTCTGGATGCTGCCCTCCAGGACACACCCTTTTGCACCTAGTGCGGTCCACCAGACGGTTCTCAGTGACATTTATGTTGCTCCTGGGTTGACGTGTCAAGTAAGATGAAATACATGCATACAGTCCCGGCTACCGGCTTGACACACGTTAAATCATTTTGGAAGAGGGAAACTTGACTGAGAATGCCCCCACCAGATTGGCCTGCGGGCAAGCCTGTGGTCCATTTTCTTGACTGGTGACCAGTGTGGGAGTCATCAGTGAGGAGGCAGGCGGAAGAAGCCATGGCCAGGTCACCAGTAAACAGCGCCCTCCATGGCTCTGCTTCAGTGCCTGCCTTTCAGGTTCTGGGCTGGTGCTCTGTTGTACGTGACTATTAATATTTGCTATTGATGTGTCTTCTGGGAACTACGCTGCTGTTAGTCCTAAACAGCTGTACAACCAAATCAGCACACAGAGACTGGGTTTATTTAGTTAACCTAGAACACAATGCTGGGCAATAGTTACTCCCTCCTAAACCTCCAAGCCCGCATAGTTTCCCAATATTTAGATTTTACCCATTATACTTGCTTTTTGTGAAATCTTAGGTCTGCTTCATTCTCTCCACACTGTTCCCCGATCTCTCTCCTGCCTCTGTTCTCCCAGCTCTCCTCTCGCCTGGACAATGGACCTGAGAATTTTAAGCTGCAATAAACCCTTCCCTCCCCAATTCACTGAAACTGTGAATATGCCAACCTGAGGTTTGCCAGGGCCAGCGAAGGTTACAGCCGTGTTCTAGCCCCACCCAGCCCTGATGGCGTTACAGTCGTGTCTTACAGATAAATGAGGAGAAGCTTCATCAGTCATAACAGGACTTGTATTTTGTGCAACTTCCCACTGTTTGGGACAAATCCCCAGCCTGGAATGTCTTATTTTCATGTGGTGATAACCTGGGTGTCAGGTTTCCTAAAGCTGGACTACAGACTCAAAGCCATTCCTGGTGTTTTGTCACAGAAGTTGAAACCCTAGCCGAGACAGTATCCTTCTCATCACAGCCATAAAGCCTGGGGCCATGCAGAGAACAGTCACTGAGGGTCGGCGAGCTGATCCAGTAGGCAAAGCACTTTCAGGGCACCCCGGTGGCCTAAGGTCAATCCCCTGAGCCCACATCCAGGCAGAAGACAGTGAGTTCTCAAAGCTGCCCTCCGACCCCTGCCGGCCTTTTCATGTGCATCTGTGAGCACTCTCCTTCTCCTGTACCTTTCACACTAAGCTTTGAGAAGGTAAGAAATCCACTTGAGGACCTTGAAAAGTAAACAATAACAAGCAGTTAAGGAAAACAAGAATCCAAAGCTTATCAAATTCTCTCTCCTTTTTTTTTTTTTTTTTTGTCTACTGATCTAGGCTGAGTCAAACTATGTCTTTTTATTTTATTTATATTTATTTACTTATTCTTATTTTTTATTTTTTACAATTTATTCATTTTATATCCCGATTATAGTCCTCTCCCTCATCTCCTCCCGGTCCCACCCTCCCGCCTTCTTCCCCCATCCCTTTCCCCTAGTTCACTGAAAGGGGGAGTCCTCCTCCCCTGCCACCTTCCCTTAGCTTATCAAGTCTCATCAGGACTGCCTGGATCCTCTTCCTCTGTGGCCTGGCAAGGTCACTCAGCCAGGGGGAAGTGATCAAAGAGCAGGCAACCCAGTTCATGACAGCGTGAGGGCTGACCAAAAGGCTGCAGCTAAAGCTTGAAGAATTTCCTCCATGCCCTTTCTCTTCATTTTCTCATCTCTTCCATGAGTCGATGCCCAGACCTTAGACAATGCAGGGTCTGAAGCAGTGGCCTCAAGAAAAGCGTGCCACTAGAGATACTCAGCAACCTATTCTCCGAGGACCAAGAACTGTGCCCTTGGGTCTAAGGAGCTGGCTTCCTACAGAGTGTAGTGAGCTCCTATTGATACTTTTTCTCTATGTCCTTTTACAGTGTGCAATGTCCATTGGAGAGTGAGGTTAATAAACCCCAATCCTGGCTAGAAAACTACCGAGAAAAGGAGAGGGGACCCATAAAAAGCCACAAAATACTACAGATACTACAGACAGAAGCATTAGAAAGCAAAGCTGCAAGGTTGTTCATAACTCTTGGACTTGTCAGCAAGCTGAATCTGATGCATTTGGTCATAAAACTGCTGCACTTCCAGGCAGGCCGCCAGGAATGCCCATGGTGCACGCCTTTGATCCTAGCACTGGAGACGTAGAGACAAGTGGATCTCTGAGACTTAAGACCAACCTGGTCCACATAGTGTGCTCTTGAAGAGCCAGGACCACAAAGTGTGACTTTGTCTCAAAAACAAACAACCACAACAGAAAATGAACAACGGAAGGGCCGTTGGAAGGTGAGTTTGGAAGGGGTGCCCAAACTCAGTGACACTACAGCCACAGATTGGCTGAAGTTTGTGGCCTTCCTCCCGAGTTCCTGCCAAAACAGCAGCACAAGACGTGAAGCTGCACAGCACAGCAAAGTAAGGCCAGTGCTCCGAAAATTCAGTCATGAGGGCAGGGAGCTGTCCCAGCGGGAAGTGTGTTACACATGGGAGAAGACCGGTGTGCTGGATGGCTTCATGCCAAACTGATACAAGCTAGAGTTACCTAAAGGGAGGAAACCTCAGTTGAGAAAATGCTTTGGTAGCATCCAGCTGTAGGGCATTTTCTTGATTAGTGATTGATGGGGAAGGGCCCAGCCCATTGTGGGTGGGGCCGTCCCTGGGCTGGTGGTCCTGGCTTCTATAAGAAAGCAGGCTGAGCAAGGCATGGGGAGCAAGCCAGTGAGCAGCCCCCTTCATGGCCCCTGCCTCAGCTCCTGCCTCCAGCCTCCATGGCCTCTGCCTCAGCTCCTCCTCCAGGTCCCTGTCCTTCATGAGTTCCTGTCCTGACTTCCTTCAGAGATGGAATGTGAAGTGTAAGTTCAATAAATCCTTTCCTTCACAACTTGCTTTTTGGTCATGATGTTTCTGTCACAGCAATAGTGACCCCAAGTCACCACAGTCTGAATGCCCAGCGACCATATAAAGGCTGGGGCACATACGGCAGCCATCTCTAAGCCTAGCGCTCTGGAGACACAGGATCCCCAAACAAGCTGGTAGTCATCCTAGCTGGGATCAGCAGGCTCCAGGAAAACTGAGAGAGAGAGAGAGAGAGAGAGAGAGAGAGAGAGAGAGAGAGAGAGAGTAAATAAAAATCAGAGGTTATCACGGAAGACTCCCAACAAGAACTCAGGGTCTTCATACCCACCCGTGTGCATACATACACAAGCATACACACACTGGAACGCACATGCACATATATATGCCTGGACACGTGCGTGTACTACACAAATGTGAACATGTAAAGGTACATGCAAAAACCAACTATGATAGCTCTGAAAATGTCTTCAGTGTGGGCACAGAGACTCCCCTGCCACACAGAGGAGCTCGGCCAGGCCGTATCCAGCGGCGAGGCATGCACATCTGACTTAAGGAGGTGAAAAAACCCACCCTAAGGAGAATGAGAAAGCAATGCAGTACTGTGTTTTAATCCGTTGGGCTGCCCCTAAAAGAAAACAGCAAAAACACTAAAATGTGACAGATGGCGCGATCCTATTCAACCCAGAAGAAGGAATTTCTGCACTGTGCCACAATGTGGATGGATTTGGAGGACACAGTAGGTAAACAAAACAAACGGAAACCTAGTTATGAGAAGACAAACACTAAACAATTCCATGAAGACTCTGAAAGGGTCAGATTCCGAGGGGCAGAGGCTGGAATGGTGGCTGCCGGGTCCGGGGACCAGGGTGGAGGAGGAGTCATTTCTAGGCGGGAATGCAGTGTCACTCCCATCGGGACATCTGTTTTGTCACACTGCGTGTAGAGGGAGAAACTGCTCACACACCCTAGATGGACCATCTAGGTGCAGCTTGCGTGGACTGTTCACGCTACAACAAAACTGTAGAAAACTAAACAATAAAACTTCCTCCAAAACCAAAACCAAAATAATAATGCTACTAAAGGAAAAAGAAAATAAGATGAAGAAAAATGAGGAAACAAGAAGTATGGCCATGAAATGATAGGAAGACCCACACAGATTAACCCTGATATTAAATATTCAATATCTAAACAATAACTTAAAGGCATTTTATTAATATGATTTTTAATGAAACGATTTGATTTTAATTCAGGCTTTCCTTTATAATAAATTGGTAAAAAAAACATAGATGAAATGCAAGAGGCTACATCAAATACATGAACTCTAATTAACACGTAGTTGAAATGCCCACATGAGAAAAAGTTACCAAGATACCAACAGATGTCACATCCTGAGAACAAGATGACTTTCTACGAAGCCGAACAATCCTAAACGTGCATGCACATCTACTTAGATTACATCCCAAGCCCCACTCCTTTATATGAGACATGAAAACTATATTCACACCAAAACCCAACACACAGATATTTGTGGCAGCTGCGTTAACAGTCACCAATACCTGAAATCACCTGCTTGCCTGTCATCCGGGGTGTCACAGCTTATGTCCAACCAGGAGACGGACATCACCCAGCGCCCTGGTTTTAGTACTTTGCCAACTTAACAAGGCTGGAGTCCACTGGGAAGAGGGAGCTCCAGCTGGGACGTGTCCCCATCTGAGTGGTCTGTAGGCAGGTCTGGGAGGCTATAAGAAAGCAGGAAGAGCCAGCCAAGAGGAGCAAGCCAGTAAGCAGCACCCCTCCACAGCCTCTACGTCAGCTCCTGATTCCAGGTTCCTCTGAGTTTCAATCCGGTCCTCATTGAGCGAAGGACTGTGATGTGGAGCTCTAAACGGACATAAACCCTTTCCTTGTCAAGCTGCTTTCACTCAAGGTGTTTTATCATGGCACCAGAGGGCAAACTAAGGCTCCCAGCAACTTAAAAATAGTAAGTTTTAATCTAAACAAATAGCCACTTCCCCATGACAAGAGAGTGATTATGACGAGCAGAACTCCAAGGAGCCCCTCAGGGCAGAGGGAAAACAGGAAGGCCAACTTGGAAGGGGCCCTCTCCCCAAGACTGCCAGGAACTGTGCTGTGCAGCCCAGCTAAGGACTGGAGTTCTGCCCTCCAGCTGTTACCCCTCTCTCCTGACCTCTGCTTGTCAGTGGTGTCAACCTGAAGGTCACACAGTGGACTGATCTTTGAACTCAAGCTAGAGGGTGAAAGGTCAGTCTTCCCAGGCAACAAGCCTTGCCTCTGTGAGTGGCCGTCCAGGAAGTTTGTAGACTGTCATTTAGATCACCGAGGGTGCAAACTGCTGGACCAGTTTTCGTGCCCTCAGGAGGTGCCCTTGCAGAGGGCCTCGTAGAGCTGTGGATGACATAGAGGACTCTATGATGACAGCTCTGTGATGACATAGAGGACTCTTTCCAGGCTTAGTCCTTAAATTGGCCCTGTGGTGAAGAGTCACTTCGTAAAAGAAAAGCTGCTCCTCTCACGGTTGGGAAGTAGGAAGAATGAGCAGCGCTGGGTCCCCTCCTCTCTTCAAGAGACTAATATGAACGTGCAGAAGTCGCTATGACTCGCCTTGTGACAAGGCCGTCTCCTCCCATGGTGCTAGGTTAGACCCTTCGCTCGTGGGTCTCCGGGATGAAAACCTCAGCAAACCGCATGACTCTTTTTGTTTTTCCTAGGAGGTAGGTAGAGGTGGCATGCGATTTCTAGACCAGGACAACGTGGGACAGTCAAACCTTTACACACTTCTGTTCTGACACTGTGAACTTGGGGGCCGCACGGAGAAGAAGGGCGCCCCCCACCCACACTGGACTGCAACGAAAGAGAAGCAAACTCCGTGTGCCCCGGGCTTCCTGCAGCTGTCCAGACCCTCAAAAGAGAGACCTGTCTTCCCGTCCCTTACATGCCGCGTGCTCTCCGCAGAGACTGCCACCGGGCGCTCTCAAGAGCTTTGACTAGGGAAGCTGAAGCAGTCCAGGCTGTGCGGAGAGGGTGGCCAGCTCCCTCCATGTTTTTCTGACTTCTTTCTCCCGCATCCCTGCCCTGTCTGTCTTGCTTCGGACCTCGGTCTGTGTCAGGGCAGCTCTGGGCTGTGCAGTGTGAGTGCCTCATGACTAAAGATCTTTGAGAAGAATCCACCATTGCACATGGACGTTGACTTCTTACTCCAGCTGGTGAGCTTTCCAACGTCTCTCCAGAGCTTTTATTCCTCCTCCTTTTAGAACTAGAATCAATGTAGTGTTTTCTTTTGTGAATAGGCATAGGCATTTCTTGAAGGAATAGAATGGCGCTAAAATGGTATTGATAACTTAGCATCTTTTAGTTAAATGAGAGTTGGTGTGTGTGTTTGTGGATGTGAGAGAAAGAGAGACAGAGACACAGAGAAAAAGAGAGTGAGAAATATGCAGAAAAGAGATTTCTGGAGAAAATAAATTTCTGGTGTTTAAGCCACATAAACTAAACTAAGACATAAAATATAAATTATGACAGCTGGAGCTGATACTTCAGCATGCCGCACGGAAACAGGTTGGGATGTTTCTGGAGTTGGCTATATCCCTCACCAGAGCTGTGTGTCTCTGAGCTGTGGCGGCATGACTCTGAAAGGACAGAGTTCAACTCTCTTGTCCTGAAGGCAAGGTCAAAGCTATTGACTCCTCTCCAGCTTGGGGTACAGGCTTTCAATTTAGGGAGATAATATAGCAGAAGCTGATCCAAGACCACACAGTGTAATTGCTAGCTGAGTACTTGGAAAGAGAATCATTCTCAGGATATTGCCAGCCAGTTCTCTATCGTGGACCTTCCCCGTCCCCCTTCTTCCTAAAAAAGAACAGAAATTTCAGCTTTGATGAGGAAACAAGAGCTCAAACAAAGGATGCTTTAGGCCCAGACACACTACACAAATATTTTCTGACAGAGCTATACACTGTGGCAGAAAGTGGTGTTGATGGTGCTGAAAGCTATTTTAGGAGGGTTGCGCCTTTCTAATTCCTCACATGATCGTGAAGACAATTAGGTGAGGTTTAATCATTTTTCTTCAGGAGTATCTCTGAAATAAAAGTCACCACTGGGGCTAAAGGTTAGGAAAATAGAAAGGAAGACTCCTCCCCTTCTCCCAACCGAAATCACTGCTTGTCACTGTATAGTTGAAGCTCTGAAGGATTTGAGATTTCCCCACAGGGTATACCACCTTCAATTAGTCCCAGGAGGGCAGACAGGACATGGTAACCTAAATTATAAGGTATCTAGCAGACAGGGAAGTCTGACCATTCCTTCTTCACCACTGGACCCCTTGTGTGGACCAGTTTCCACGAGCCTATGGCTAGGACCACAGTGATTAAAACTGGCTCCGAGCGGGGTCAGAACAGGGCAGCTTTTTCTACCAACAAAATCATCTCGACTGTTAGATCATGAGCGCCAGGCAGCTGCAAAGCTTTGTGTAGACATAAGGTTCAAATATATTTTATTTACCTGCTCTGTACATGTTTCCTTTAAAATCTCCTTCAAGCAACAGTCAAGCCTCATTGTCAGTTTAAGTGGATTTAGAATCACCTGGCAGACACACTTCCATCTGTGAAGATGTTTCCAGAGAGGTTCACAGGAGGAGTGAAGAAAAGACCCATCCTGAATGCGAATGGATTTATCCCACGGTTCCAGACTGGCTGAACAGGGAAGAAATAAAGGGCTGTGCACAGTGCTTACACCTCTCATCTCCAACCACAGCACGATGAGGGAGCTCTCATGAGCGTACCACACTCCCTTCCTGTTATGGGACACAACATCCAAAAGAAAGAGACATAAAAGCAGGAAGGGGGAAAAGACACATTATTATTATTATTATTATTATTATTATTATTATTATTATTTTGTCAGACACTCAGAAGCTGACTGACAACAAAGAGGAAAAAATCAAATGGCTCCATGAACCTTCCACAATTGCTTCATTCTGGAATCTTTATACTCCCTCTAGCTGACATCAACCAACTGATGTCTTTCTTTGATGAAGCGAAGAATATATGGACTTTGTGACTCTTGAGAGAGTGCACCTCAGGCTTTGCGTTGCTTTTAGTCTGGAGCCCCACCTGGTTTCATTGTGAAGCATTTTGGCAACTGTCATTTGAGGAACTGGCTTTGTCTCTCAGAATTCTGAGCTACCTGGATTACTATTATTATAAGAAATTCTAATTTCTTGGAGAGCATTGTTTCAATACTCTGATATCCAGAGGGTGGGCAAACTCAGCTTCTACAAGGGGAGGGAGCAGTGGAAGAGGAAGGAGGACAGCCATGTTTCTTGAGTCAGACATGAAAGTTCAGCAAGCAGCCACGTGGAAGAAAGGAGGCAGCTTCAGAGAAAGAGTAAGCAAGTCTCCAATACAGAGAAAGTAGATATAGGTTCTGGCTAAAATCCGAAGAAATAGAAAGAAAAGAAAAAGAGAAAGTTTGGTCTTTCTGAGTTGCGACTTGGGGAGGCACAGCAGGTGCCAGTGGTGCAACCTTTAATTCCAGCACTGGGGAGGCTGAGGCAGGTGGAGCTCTGAGTCTGAGGCCAGAGTGAGTTCCAGGGCAGCCAGGGCTACACAGAGAAACCCTGTCTCAAAACGAAACAATGAAACAAAAACAGAACCCTCAAAACTAAGTTAAAAAAAGCAAAGCAAAATAAAACAAAACAGAAAACCCAACAACAAGACTTTGGAAGGCAGACAGAGTTTCAAGGCAGGTCTGTTTTGACTGCACCCAGGGTGGGGATTCTGGGAAGGAAAAGTACTTCATCTTACTAAGAAGTAATTATTCCCACCTTCTTCACACGCCTTTAGGCAATTAGCCTCTCTGAGGGGTGGTCCCTTGGCTAGGAGTTTGAAGTATTAGGTTTTCACCGAGACTGGAGATAGAGTCCATTCTTTTAACCAGGAGGAAATAGCTTTGCCTTAGTGGGCCTCAACAGAGCCCATCAAGGCTGCTGTAACCTTGCCCTTTAGGAGGAGGTAACGGTAAAATCATTGACAAAACTGGCTGACTATGGAACGGATATAAGCCGTTTCCACCTCAAGAGTGTAAAGGTAGAACTCTAAAGCTTCGCAGCAGGATGGATTTGTGTCCATAAGGGATTAGTTACTTCCACTTGCACACCTAGCCTCCAGGTGGGGACACTCAACTTGGAGGAGCTCAGAAGTCTGATTTCCCTTCCGGGATCCCCAGCCTCAGGCAAGGATGCTCCGGAAGCTGTTCCTTCTGGCTTCCTGGCTGTAAGCTGTCTCACCAGTGAGTGTCCACCATCCTTAATACTGTGCCATCTGTGTGACAGGCCCAGGTCAGCTATGGCTCTTTTCAGCACATTTGCTATTTATCAGGTCCAAAGGCAGCTCCAGTTCCCCAAATTCCAAAGGGCAGATTGGACAAATGGCTACCGGCGGTGCCTCTCGGCATATCAAAGCACAGGCCAGCCTCCGGCTCCCTCAGTCTCTCCAGCACCTGTTCCACAGGCCGGCATCCCTGCTCTTCTCACCTCTTCCCCTCCCCTGTACTTCCTGCAGCCATTGGCTTCCCTCCCCTACCTATTCATTCTCCTTCTAATTTCGCTGCTTCTTGGCATGCTCACCCTCTCCTGATCTCCCTTTCTTTACGCCCTCCCTATCCCCTCTCTCTCTCAGCTCCACTTCTGCTTCTCTCCTGGCCAGATCCAGTCTGCTGGCCAGCTTCAGTCTACGTCTTTTTCTGCTTTCTCTCTTTCATGTCTACAGTGAGAACCTTCCCCTTTAACCACGCCACAGAGCAGTCATGTTGTCAGTTTAGACAGTGTCGTGCTGCGCTGCTTGGGTGGCTACCGGAACAGGGAAGCCTGAAATGTCTGCCCTTCTGTGGCTGTTGAGCCATTGGAGATAGAGAGACGAGGGTGTTAAGGAAAACTTTACCGTCACTGAAGGAACACGGTACCTCTTCATCTTGCTGCCCTCTAGGGAGAATCTGTCTAACCAGCTGCTTCTTAATTCACGCTGTCTAAAACAGCATGAGGGGAAACTTACTCTGCTTCTGTGGGCCCTGAAAACCATCTCAGCAGCAAGCGTCTGGCCAGTTCACGTTTACGTTTCTGTTTTGAACCTGTTGTGTAATAAAAATCACCCTTCTTGACATGCCTGAATTGAAACGTGTGTGAAGCTGGTAGGCGCAGCAGGCAGTGCACACTGCTCTTCTGTCCCCTCTAGTGTGACGCTTGTCCAGGCTTGGGTTCATGTGTCTCTAACTGGGTTAGGATTACTCACACTAAGCACATAGAGTCAGACATGCACTAACACCATGAACTCTAAACTGTGCCCTAAAATAAATAATTAAAAGAATTAAAGCCTGGCCATCTAAAAAGTATGACTGTGAACAGCTGTGAAGGTGTTCTTAAGAGAAAATTGTTCCTGCTTCCTCGGATGTCAGTAATTGGAATTTCCCCAGAAAGGCTAAAGCCTGCTTCCAGGAGGAGGAAGAGCTTATTTCCAGGAAAGAGATTTCATATGTCAGGCCTCCTTCCTGGAGTGCTGAGGGACCAGACAACTGACAGGTGAATTATGGGCAAAGAATACCTTGATAAGACTGGGCAGTAATGTGCCCTCTCGCCCTTTGTTAAAATCAAACATCATACCAGGACCCGGGGAGACGATGTGGTGGGTGGGCGGGGTCTCTGGACCTCTCTGTTCTTTTCCCCAGGCTGGAACAGATCTCCTCTCCCCTCTCTTCATGATTGCTTGTCTAGTTGAAATAGTGGACAGGCATCTGAGCTGAGCTCCTCAGGGCTGCCAGGGCCCAGGATCTGGTTCTCACAGCCCTGGTAACAAATCTCCTCAAGTAGATCTAACAGATTTTTAGTCAATTATTAATGATTCTCCATAAAAAAGATTATATCAAATGCACATGGAAAGAATTTTACTTTCTCAAACCAACCCGGGTGCCCTTTTCTGCATTGCCCAACTGAGCTGCGTAGAGTCTACGTGGAGGCATCCCACAGAAGCAGCAAACAGTCAGGCCAAGACTGCCTGGGCAGTAACTTCTGCCTGTGGCTGTTATCATATCAAGGGCCAATTTTTTCTCTCAGCCCATTTAAGTGACCTGTATGACGTTGACCCTCACCCTATCATCCTTACTGATGTTGAATTCTATGCCAATGTGTGCTCCACCCTGTTAGGCATCTTCTTGGATGCCTGACCCTTTCATTTCTCTAAGACATCCCTCCTTCCTCCCATCAGTGTTTGTTACCTCGGAGGCTATGTAGGGTCTGTTTGTAAAACTACTCCACTCTTTTGTCCACATTGCGGCTGTGTTATGTCTTTCTCCATTCGGTTCCTTTCTTTCTTCTGCCTTAAAGAATTTCCATTTGTAAATGAAGTTAGGAAGTGGTTTTGCAAGGTGCTCTTGTCAGGAGAGGAGCGCCAGCAGGGAAGACTCAAGAGAGGTGCACTGTGGCCTTGCCCACAGCTTGCTTGCTGTTTGTGACTTCCTTGCTTCAGCTGTCTTTAGGACAATACGTATTAAAGCTGTAGGAAAATCTGGATTTCTGAAGCTGCTTCTCCTTTCCCTCTACACCTTCCTCCTCCTCCTCCTCTTTGTATTTATTTATTTATTTATTTATTTATTTATTTATTCAACTGTTATATCTGCTCCTCCATGGAATGAATACAATTACCCACTTCCAGATAAAGAATCTTTGACAAAATCCATTCTGGATCTCACAGTCCATGCAGACACTTTTTCTTTTCTTTCTTTTTGGTACAGACAGACCACAGTAATAAAATGGGTGCCTATGGAGTTTGAGGATCCTGGAAACATTTTCACAGCTGGGTTTTCAGATACACTCATGCAACTTCTTGTTTATTTTTCCCCCTTTGTGGAGACTGTTGGTTAAGTTTACAGATATCCTTGTTTCTTCCATGTACTACTGGCCAGAAAATCCAGTCTTCACTATCTTCCTGGTCCTTGCCTCCTCCTCCTCCTCCTCCTCCTCCTCTTCCTCCTCCTCCTCCTCCTCTTCCTCCTCCTCCTCCGTCTGTGAAAACCATCTGAAAGGTCACCAGGACTGTCCTGTTTTATCCTCACAGCCAAAGACAGTTATTAACAGCTCTTCATCCCCAGAATTGCCTTGGTTTGAATGCTAACCTCATGGTCAACAGCTTGTCACCACCAATTCTCAGAGGGTGCTATCCTGCAGCCTCCCATTAGGTGGCAGTGTGTAGCCTGCCAAGAACCTTCTGAGCGAGCTTTTCATTCCTAAAGTCAAATCAAAGCAAATAATTAAGTGTGGGTCAAGAGCTACCTGCAGCTTTGCCTGGTTCCAAACAGGTGAGGAGCAAGCGGGAGGTGAGGAGGAGCTGGGACAGGACAGGTGGCTCCTTCCTGGGATCCAAGAGGGCAGAGAGGATTCCCTTCCTAATTAAAGGACTTCAGTGCTTCAGGGAAAGGGCGTTGAATGAAGAGTGATCTCCCTTCATAGGTTTCTCCTCGAGCCACAGGCGGAGGAAGGTCCTCAGGGTAGAGCCCACACTCTAGCCAGAAGCTGAGCTGGCGGACATGGCCGGCTCTCAGAGGGCCTGAATGATGCCTGCAGCTTCACAGGACTCGGCTGGGGATGACTTCCGGGTTGCACCTACACTACCTGTCACCTGCACCAGAGCCAAGGCACACTCCGACACCCAGCTGTGTGACGAGAAGCCCACAGGCACGGCTCTTGCGATGCTTGTGACTTTTAGTTCCTGGCACTGGTTGCCGCTGGTGATGGTCCCTGCATGTTCCGAAGCATCATCGTATGTGAACGAGTCCTCAAATTCCACCCAGCAGGCACCCAACGCTCGGTTTGCTGCTTCCAGCTCGGACCCGGATGCAAGGATATCTGTTTTTGAGCTGGATTATGACTACGTTCAAATTCCTTGCGAAGTCACGCTCTGGATACTGCTGGCATCCCTCGCGAAGATCGGTGAGTCATCAAGCACATGTTTGGGGGGATTGCTTCTTACCTGAGGTGTCATGTGTGCACATCTTCATGGACGAGTGATGAGTTAAGTGTACATTAACTGTTACTTGTAGGGCTCTAGAATTACAGTCCCTGGTGGCAATAGAGAGCCAGGGCTGTTTAAAGCCTCAGGACTGTGTCGGAAGTCTAAACGCAAACTTCTTGGCCTGCATTGTCTTGACTCCAGATTTCAGGAAGATGGCCACTTCTCTGTCATGTAAAAATCTCATGCTCGGTGTCTAAAATGATAGAAAAAATGTAAAGTGTACAGAGTTCTGGAAATGCCAGAGACTGAATAACATTTCTTTTATAAAATAGTCTTCCTTCATTTCTAGCCACATAACTGTAATTTGTTGATGGTTCTAGCTATTTTTTTCCAAGAGGCTTGTGCTTCTTTGGAATCAAGGGCTGAAATAACCACAGGCAACTTATATACCTCAGCAGCAACCTGCTCAATGGTCAGCTTGTCCACCCTTGTGTGCGAGGCTGTGAGTAGAGCCGGCTCTCTGAGAACTGTGCTCAGCCCCGAGCAGGGGCAGGTGACTGTCGCTAGCCAGATGGATGATGAGAATGTTCAAAGTGTTTCCCCGTGATACTTTCGTGCCTATTTATAAGTAATGGGGAGTGTGATTTGTCTCCCTGCTCGCTCTCCCACAACCCTCCACCCTCCTTTTGATGAGAGGCGAAGTTGGTCTGGTACTTAGGACACAGACCTGTCGCTGACAAGCAGCGCCCTAATCTCCTGAAGGACATCCAGAGGCGGGGGAAGGTCCAGCTTATCTTGCTTTGTGTTTGTCTTAGGCAGTGCTTGCTCTCTACCTGTGCTGAGGATGTTCAGAATTCACTGTCAAGAAGTATGAAGAGACTGTTGGGGGACACTGCTGTTTAAGGGGCTCTTGGCTAAATGCTGCTGAGTTTCATGATGATGTAATTCAATGTGAATTCAGAAAGGAAAGTTATTAAAGTTGATCATCAGTTGGAAAATACTTACTCTAGAATGATTTTTATAGTTGCTAGTCTTCAGGAATCTCAATAATTCTGTACTCCATATGTATATGGGAACAAAAAAAGAAAGAAAAGAGGCATATTTATTAAATACATGTTCTGAGCCAAATATTGGGCCCAATTTTCTATTTGAAGATAGATAGTAATAGTTGTGAAGATTATGGTAACTACGGTGATTTCTAAACTTTAACACTTAAGGAATGCCCAGCAGTATTAAGGTTATAGATTCTGAATAATAACACAATTTTAAGCCTTATTATCACCAACATATACTATTTCTCCCCTAGTCAGGTGCATTTGCTGAGCACCTGTGCAGTGTCTGGAAACAAACAAGTTGGACCTCAAGGCTCTAGCTTAACCAGGATAGGGGTTAACTTAGGACTCACTAGTCGGCCCTGTGACAGGAAGATATCAAAGTGCTCCCATTCCTTTTAAATACCTAAGAACACAAACAATTAAAGGCACTTCTGACTTTGTGAGTTACCTTTCATTTCCATCATGCTTCTTGGAATATTACAAGAACTGGAACCATTTGGAAGGATGGCATTGAGGGCAGTCTTCCATTTCTGGGACTTTATTCTTTCCTTTTTCCTCTCAAGCACTGAAACTGTAAGAGTTGAGAGAAACTGACTTTGCAATTCTGCTGTCCTTCCTGAAAGAGGACAAATGTTCTAAAGTGTAAAAAGCATCTTGTACTTCCCTTCGCAACGTGGCCTGTTCCTGCTGCAGCGCCCCACGCCCAGTTTGCCTTAAGGCAGGTAGATGCTGGGTCCATTTTGGGAACCTCAGTTCAAGGAAACGAGGCCAGAGTGGTGAAACACAGGCCTGGTAAAACAAGTCAGGCTCTTCAATGTCCATGGGACAAACTTAGAAATTAAGTTTGATTGAAATAAACACAAATTGAAAGACAAAGGTGGAGAAGAAAAGGAGGAGGCTGAGAAAGTTATGATTAGAAAAATGAGAATTCAGGGCTTGAAATGACCTTGAACAGGCCTTGACGCCAGTGAAGTGTGACTGAGTGGCATCCTTTGGAAATAGTTACCCATCAGCCTGCCTGTATACAGTGGATCCGTTCAAAATAGTGCCGAGGGAAACCCGTATCTTCTCTTTGTAAAGCTGAATATGAAATCCTCCAAGGAGACATCCACTGCTTTCCCAGTAATCTGTGGAAAGAAAACTACATCAATTTGAAAGTCAAGTTCTCCATGATATGGCACAAAACCATCTTGTAAATTTTTCTTAATGATCTTCCTGAGTGACGGTTGCCCAAGCTAGGTAGACCGTCTCTTGGTGATGGAGAGATGTGTCTGCCAGGACTGTCCCCACCTCTGCCATTTCATGTTGTGGAGAGGAGAATTTCAAGAGCAACAACCAAACATGCCTTGTCGGTCTGGCCTGCCCCTCACCTGCCCACATAGGATGTTGGCTGGCTTGATCCCCTGCATTTGGGCAGGAACAACTCCCCAGACACAGTGGTCTTCACAGACAGACACAGTGGTCTTCACAGACACAGTGGTCTCCACAGACACAGTGGTCTTCACAGACAGACACAGTGGTCTTCACAGACAGACACAGTGGTCTTCACAGACA